>VZRI01005916.1:52112-77577 GCA_013397515.1 Upupa epops
GCCAGCTGGAACAGAGGAGGTTCCCTCTCCATCTCAGCAGGACCTTCTTCCCAGGGAGGGTCCCGGAGCACTGGACCAGGCTGCCCAGGGGGGTTGTGGAGTCTCCTTCTCTGCAGACGTTCCAGACCCGCCTGGCTGTGTTCCTGTGCCACTGGGTCTGAATGATCCTGCTGTGGCAGGGGGACTGGACTGGAGGATCTTTCTAGGTCCCTTCTGATCCCTAAGGATTCCCTGAATAGGTTTGGTTTCTGTGATGTGTGAACAAGCAGCAGAAAACACCGTGAAGCAGCATCGAGTTTGCACAGCTAAACCAGCAGAAGCCCTGAAATTCCCAAGCCAGGATGCAACAGCTCCATTAGCTCAGTCAGCTTGCCCAGCCTGTATATTTTACATCAGAGACTGCAGATTCAATGATGATCGCTAAACTGAACGCTGGAGGAACGACAGTTATAGATAATGCTTTCTATAGATAGCATCAGTTATTATCTTGTGGACAGATAGCACCTCTCTTTATAGATAGATAAAGATATTTGCTCTCCTCCACTTGGAGTTCTTCGCTGCTTCCCTGCTCAAATTATTCATTAAGCAGCTTCTGGGATTCTTGTATCTGGTTCTTCATTTTATTTCTTGTAGGAGAATCAAGAAGAAAAAAGATTGCAATCAAATGTCTGGAATTTCCTGAGGATTTTCAGTCCATGAACACTGTTGGTCTGACTCAAAATGAACCGCAATAATCGACTGGGGATCATTCCAAGGCAGATAAGCAAGATGCAGAGGCACTAGAGGAGTCAAAGGTCCTCCTCGGGGCATTTCCCACTGCTCCTGGACTGCAAAGCACTGAGAAGTGGAGGTTCTGGCTCTCAGCTATTAAAGTAAATGATCTCTTCACATATTTATGTATCTGCAGTGACAGTTAAAACTTCTGCCAGAGTAAATCCTCTAGGAAACCTATCCTGCACAGAGTGGGGCTTGAAAGGAATCACCTCAGGAGCAGCTCTCTTCTGGTCATCACTTCTTTTCATCAGGCTACTTCAAAAGTTTCAGCTCTGGGGCAGGGATTATGACTTTTCCATGGTGTTATTGACTGGGGGATGAGTGGAGGGAGAGCAGCCTGGCACAGAGGGACCTGGCAGGGCCGGTTGACAACTGGCTATGAGCCAGCAGGGTGCCCAGGTGGCACCAAAGGCCAATGGCATCCTGGCTTGGATCAGCAATAGTGTGGTTAGCAGGGCTAGGGATGTAGTTCTCCCTCTGTACTAGGTACTCATAAAGCCTCATCTCACATACTGGGAGCAGTGTTGAGTTTTAAGGAAGAGATGGAGGGGCTGGAGCAGGTCCAGAGGAGCAACGAGGCTGGGGAAGGGACTGGAGCGAAAGGCTGATGAGGAGAGGCTGAGGGAGCTGGGAGATCTTGGAGAAGAGGACACTCAAGGGGAACCTTATCACTCTCTACAGCTACCTGAAAGGAGGTTGTAGTCAGCTGTGTGTTGAGCTCTTCTCCTAGGCTGCACCAGGGGAAGTTCAGGGTGGATGTTAGGAAGCCCTTCCTCAGGGAAAGGGTGCTCAGAGCCTGGACTGGACTGCCCAGGGCAGTGACGGAGTCCCCATCCCTGGAGGTGTTGAAGCACAGCCTGGCTGTGCCCCTTAGTGCCCTGGTCTGGCTGATGTGGTGATGTCGGGTCCTAGGCAGGGCTGGATGAGCTCAGAGGACTTCCCCAACCTCTGTCATTCTGCATTCCTGTGATTCTGATTCTGTTACAGATGCAGCACGAGAACGATGACAAACCCAACTGCATGCTAGAGCCGTGACTGCACCGCTCCAACACCAGCTCAGTGGGAGAGTCCTGTTAGTGTTCAGCCACCCTCTAAACCTCTCTGCTGCTTGGAGACTCGCGTCTGAAGGTCCACCATGGGATATATATTTGTACCTCTGGAAACATTGGCCAGAAGAGATAACAAAGACTTTAAGAATAACTTATCGCTCCATCTCTTGTGCTTTTTATCGAACTGGGCTGGGGGTTGGTCTGTCTGATAAGTGCTTTATAGCATTTTCATAATGAAAGCAGACAGCCTGATGCTACTTGTGATACGAGATCCCTCTTTAGATGCTGCGCATTCATCGAACAGCAGATTAGGTCGGTAGGAACCCCATGTTGTCTTTATCTCCCTGTTTTATCTGAATTAGGAGAAAAATGATCACAACGTGATGTGAACGAGCTGTTTCTTATGAGTAAGGCTGATGACGAGTTGTGATGAACACAGCAACAGCTCCAAAGAGTTAAAAAGCTTCTCGTGACACCTTAAGGAAACATAACCTTGACCAGAGATTGATGTGGGTAATAGCCACTCTATAACGGTGGCAGCTGCGCTCCCATCTCATCCCTGTTTCTGGCTTTGATGTAGATGGGTTTTGAAATGGAGTGCCTGGGGTAGGCAGAAAATTGAAGGAGCTGGAACGGGGAGCACGAACAGTTAACACTGAGGGGCACGAGCTGTGCAAAACCAGAGAGCGTTCTCCAAGCGGCGGCTAAAAATCACCGGGTGCATTCGGCAGACCCTGCTCTGCAAGCTGAACGGCTACCGACTTCTAGCGATAGGACTTTGCTCTTCGTGGGGGTACAAGAGACTTCACAAGAGACCTGTGTGTCTCTTTACTTGTCTTTTCCTGGACTGCTAGACTTAAACAGCAGCGTTGTGATAGATTAACTCGCCAACAAATCGAGAGCCCCTTGTTTCAACAGCAGCAGCACCCCAAGATACTACCGAATTTATTCCTTAATAACAATGACTCCTGCTCAAAGGCACTGGGACCCATTTGTTGCCCTGCATGAGAATTAGAAAAGAGCAACCTAATGGCTTTGTTTTCTGTCTAGACTGCTGAACAGCGATTATACAGCGCAGTCAGGTTAATTGTCTTCGCTCCTGAAACCGAAGACACGATGCTATTCGGTAGTTACCTTCGCCATCTGGAGAGATCAAGGGAGACAACTGTTTTATTAACAAAACCTTCAAGGATTCACCTGTTTTTTTATTAAAAGCAGATTACTTGGTTTTAGGTTGGACTGGATGATCTTTAAGGTCTTTTCCAGCCTCATCAGTACTGTGAGACTAATGGAATAGAGTATGGAATAAATGGAATGAAGTATGTAATAATAATATGAAAATTGTATGTAATAATAATGTGAAAATAATAATATGAAAAAATAGAATAATAATAACAATAATAATAATAACAATATCCCAATAAAATGGAGTAAAGGAGTATGGAATAAAATAATGGAATAAAGGAGTAGCAACTGATTAAAAACAAAGAGGTCTTTTGTTGGGGGTGTCATTTTATCTGTGCTGCTTTGGTATTTCTCAGGAGAGGGATGATTCTAATCTCAATATTCAGCAAAGGTACTTTCAAATGGGAAAAACCTTAGCAATTCTTGCAAAGAGACAGTTTGGGCCAATCTCACATAGAATCATAGAATCATTTGGGTTGGAAAAGACTCTTGAGGACATCGAGTCTAACCTACAACCCTACTCTACCAAGTTCAATGCTTATTCAATTGCATTCTGTAAGAGAAATGGCTCTACTGGACTCACAAAATCAATAGGGATAGGAAGGGATCTTGAAAGATCATGCAGTCCAATCCCCCTGCCACGGCAGGACCACCTAGACCAAGTCACACAGGGTCATGTCCAGGCGGGTCTTGAACCTCTCCGAAGTCAATACAGTTGTGTTATCAAAGGCCACAGAGAATACAGACAGAATGACTTCAGTAATGTGAAGAACCCATTCAGAAGGAGGTAAACGATGCAGCAGCCGCTGAACACACACAGCACCTGTCACACACTTAACCATCACAAGTGAAAGGATGACTCAAGTTGGCATCTCTGTAATGCAGGCTAACATAGTCTTACCTCTTGGGAACACAAAGGCCCCTTTGAAAACACAGACTCACAGAAACATTTAGCTTGGGAAGACCTATAAGATTATCAAGTCTAACCTTTAACCCTACTCTTATTTATATCACCCCTAAAACATCTCTCCTAAGCACCTCATTTATACAACCCTCAAACACATCAAGGGATGGTGACCCAACCACCTCCCTGTGCAGCCTGCCCCGGTGCCCCACAACCCTCTCAGAAGAGAAATCCCTCCTAATGTCCAGCCCAATCCTCCCCCGATGCAGCTCTAGGCTGTTCTGTCTGATCCCATCACCACTTATCTGTTAGAAGAGTCCAGCCCCCGCCCCTCCACAATGCCTGCCCAGATAGCTGCAGAGAGCAACAGCGTCTCCCCTCAGCCCAAATGCTATCTGTCACTTTAATCCTGCATCCTGAAGGTCCCAAATAAATGACCAGCATGTAAAACCATCCGAAAAGCAGTCCCCAGAAACCTTTGAGAACACAAACCATCATCAGTCCTCAAAATGTCCTGTATATGCTCCTTTTCTAAGGGCAGGCACTAGAACAGTGCTGGAGGGTGCCCAGAGTAGAGCAACGAAGATAATGAAGGAAGGAGAGCAGCTCCCTGATGAAGAAAGGCTGAGGGAGCTGGGGCTCTTGAGCTGGGAGAAGAGGAGGCTGAGGGGGGACCTCATTCCTGTCTATAAAGATGTGAAGGGTGGGTGTCAGGAGGATGGAGCCAGGCTCTGCTCAAGGGCATCTGGGGACAGGACAAGGGGCACTGGGTGCCAGCTGGAACAGAAGAGGATGATCGTTGGAGGTCCCTTCCAATCCTTAGTGATTCTGTGATTCTGTGATTCTTGTGGCTCTGCACAACAGCTGGAGTAAGAGAAAATGTCTTGTGCACCACGGTCCCCTCAGCTGAACATCAGTGAATGACAGAATCACTCAGAGTGGAACAGACCTCTGTGATCACCAAGTCCAACCATCAGTATCTATTTTCACTGTTATTTAACTAACATCTATTTTAGCTGCTCCCTGACAGTCTAGAGCTGCTTTTTAATAGCTTGGTTCATTAAATCAAAGCAACCTGTACAAATTCCTATGTGTGAAAGGAATGATCTGGAAGTTTACTGCTTGGCTTTTGGGAATTCTGGAAAATCAACAGTCTTCCATCAAGGATTCCTCCCCAGACCCCAAAATACATTACAAAAGGGCTGGATTTCTTTGTTCCTGATGCCATAGGGGATGCTGTTTTAAGTGATCTTTCTTCTTCACCCCCCCCCAACACTCTGTTTTGTCTCAGAGCTTTACAGTGGGTTTTGAAATGAAGAGAAAGGCTGATGTTTTCATCTCGTTGACCCAACAATCTGTTCAAAACCAGTCAGACAAGCCATCACCCGACACCATATGCTTCACAAAAGTGGGTGGCTAACACTTTCCTCCAAAAATCTACAGAAAACTCCCCAGCCAGTGGACTAACACGACCCAAACAGGGTTTGTCTCCTGATTTTTCCCCCAATACCATGACTACCTGTTCCACACAGCAACAAAAAAGCCATGACTGCAGCTCCCGGCGTGAAGGGGGTGTTTGACTGATACCAAGATCATTTCTGTTTATAACTCTGTGCCAGACTAGCTTCCTTGATGTGTTCATCGTTATCTTAAGATCCTATTATCTCTTCTCATGCTTATCCTTTCCACAGAGACACTTGCTGGGAAGATTATAGTTTAGGGAAAGAATAAGCTAGGTTGCTGTTTGAGCCATCTGTCTGTCGTAACCAATGCAGCATGGGCTCTCTCAGTTGTTCTTTAAGTTCCTTTGGGATATTTACTGGACAGACTGAATCGCCTGGGGTGGGTTTTTTTGTGGGTTGGGGTTATTTCTGGGAGCTGTGGAGCCAGAAGAAACAGTTGGGTCATGCAGTTTCACTCCATGACACGGCAGGAGCCACGATCCTTTCCCTCATCCTGAGTAATGAAAGCACATTTAGTATGTATGACTGTATTCACTAGAGCATCTGATTCAGCCCCATCACCACTGCATTGGTGTGAGCCAGGCAGATAGATATGCTGGCTTCTTCTTGCTCAGGCTATATTTACAGAGGAAAGAAAGCACAGGAAGAGATGACAAGGAGACAGCAGTTCCCTCTTCTTTCCAGGGAGGGTCCCAGAGCACTGGCACAGGCTGCCCAGCAGGGTTGTGGAGTCTCCTCTGCAGATGTTCCAGCCCCACCTGGCTGTGTTCCCGTGTGACTTGGTCTGGGTGATCCTGCTGTGGCAGGGGCATTGGACTGGATGATCTTTGGAGGTCCTTTCTGATCCCTAAGGATTCTATGATTCTCTGCCTGAGGAGCCTTCAACCCCCGTCTCTCAGAGGAAGTGCCCTGGCTACCACTGCTGGCTTGGAGAAGTCTCCTTCAAAGTGCTTCAAAGAATATGATATGAACGGTGTTGGACACTGCATTCCCCAGATCACCTGGGAGCCTCCTCTTCTCCAGACTGAAGAGCCCCAACATTCTCAGTCTGTAGTTCAGATTCCCTTCTATTCCACTAATTTATATATCCAAACTTCCGACCGAGTCAGGAGTGCATGAAAAGCTAGGAAAATCAGAGTACTCATCTGAAAATTAGTCCAGCTTCATAGCTGTAGGCACCCCCACAGCAACTCTCCAACATAATAACTCACCTAACACACGTTAGCACTCTCTGGACTCCCCAAGGAAGAGCTGGAGTCATCCTCCCTGGAGGTCTTTAAGGACAGACTGGCTGTGGCACTCAGTGCCCTGGTCTGGGTGACTGTGGTGATGTTAGCTCATAGGCTGGGCTGGATGAGCTCAGAGGTCTCTGCCGGCCTCAGTGAATCTGTGAGCCATCAAATGAGACTCCACAAGCCTCGCATTTCTCCTTCCACTAGATGACTTCAAATCTGGTCGCAAATATAAACGGAAAGAAGAGGAGCGGATAAAAATGACTCAAGGGGTTAGAAGTGCTGGTGTGCCACGAGAGAAGAGGGATGAAAATAAACTTCACTTTGTGAGAGCCCCCCCTTTCTCTCTCTCTCTCTCTCTTTCTCCAAGTGGAGGTTTAAAAAGTCATACTTAGCGAAACTGTTCTGAAATTGTGTCTCTGTAGGGCACTGAGGAAAGAAAATCCATTAATAACGTGTTTGCTGTTGTTGAAGTGTCTGTTATGAGGCTCAGGCTGTGTGAAAGCCTGTCTCTCCACAAGAGAGAGATGACAGGCTTGTCGGGAGCTCCGGGAGATGGCTAAAGATGGATATGTGCTGCCCTATCGACAAGCGCTGGGGACAGGCAAGAAGATGGATCAGTAAAAATTTCCATTAAATCAAGAAAAACACATCTTGCCCCTAACATCACCTCTGATAGTTTCTTAGACCAGCTGCTTCCCTGACACCCTACCGAGGAACAAATTGCTTTCCTAGCAGGACATTTGGACACTCCTGCATTAATAGATATGGATCCCAGCATGCCAAGCCAAGCAAGAAGGCAATTTAATATGAGCAACACTGTCATCTCAATTTAGGACAACAGTTAGGATGCCCTACAGGGCATTGCAACAGCTTCTGGAAGTACACAGTGTAAGACATTGGTTCTGTCTTAAGGGGAGAGGTAGCTGGTATGTGGAGTAAACAGCCAAGCCAAGGAGAAAGGAAAATGGAAACGCATCGATGACAACAGCATTGTGCTGTCTGGGAGCATCAGTTTAAACTCAAAGGCCTCTTCTTGCTGCAGCAAAATTTGCAGGGGAAGGAGAGAGATAAAGAAACCCTGGAGGGGAGAGGAATGATGGCAGGTGACAGGCGCTTCTCCTGCAGGTGAAGGGGAAATGTAGACGGAGGAGACAGCTCTCTAGCAGAACAGGGTAATGGTTCTACTCAATGATGAAGGACACAGAAGCATTTAGTATTTGCTTTCTGATGATGAAAGGCTTTTAAGAGGTGTAATCAGGCTACCAATAAACCCTGCCAGTCTGGAGGGGGGTTGGTTTGACTTCTCTTATGAGGTAAGAGAAGGATGAATATGGCATCTGGTGAAGGGAATTACAAGAGCTCTTCCTGAATCTGACTGTCTCTATGGGAAGAAAAACTCTCCCAAGGCTGAGGAAGATGCTTCAGGATTAAGTGATATTGCAGACAGACTGCCTTGGAAAGGGGCTACAGAAGCCAGTTGAGTGTCTACTCTGCACTGGTGGGACTGCATCTGGAGTGCTGCATCCAGTTCTGGGCCCCTCAGTTCCAGAAGGACACAGAGCTGCTGGAGGGTGTCCAGTGTAGAGCAACCAAGATGATGAAGGGAGTGGAGCAGCTCCCTGATGAGGAAAGGCTGAGGGATCTGGGGGTGTTTAGCCTAGAGAAGAGGAGACTCGGGGAATCTTATCCCTCTTTGCAACTACCTGAAGGGACGCTGTAGTCAGGTGGGCGTTGTTATCTTCTCCCAGGCAACTAGCAACAGGACAAGAGGGCAGAGCCTGAAGCTGCCCCGGGGGAGGGTTAGGTTGGATGTTAGGAAGCCCTTCCTCATGGAAAGGGCTGCCCAAGGCAGTGGTGGAGCCCCTGTCCCTAGAGATTTTTAAGGACAGCCCAGCTGTGGCCCTTAGTGCCCTGGTCTGGCTGACGGGCTGATGTCAGGTCCTGGGATGGACAATCTCAGAGTTGTTTTCCAGCCTCACTAACTCTGAGACTCTCTAACAAGGAAAGAGAAGGCTGGACGTTGTGGCAGATGCTGTGGCAGCATCTGAGAAGAGGATCTAGATAATTGTTGACTGCAATGTCAAAACCAGGACTCCCTGACTTTCCTGACAGCTTGGTTGCTGGATGCTCTGTATGTCAACTGCTAGTCAGACGGTGTCGTTCTCTCCTCGATCACTTTAAACTGATCTCGAGCAGAGCAAAGAATAAAGATGTGAGCAAGCAGTGTCTGCTTGGAAGACCTCCCGAAACCCCCAAACATTATTAAGGCTATGAGAGTAGTAAAAGAAGTAAAAGCTTTGGAAATATTAGAAGTCACACAGTTAACCACCTGTGAAATGATGCCATAAAACTTAACAACTGCTCCTCGTGGTGGGGAAATGTCTAGACATTCAGGGGTTGATTTATCTTCTCCGAGCTCTGCACAGCTCTTCTGGAAATGGTCTTCTTGGGTAAGAAAACGAATCAGTTGCTTGTTAAAGCGTTTTAGGATGAGCAGCAACTACTGTTTAAGTCGATCTTGACTGCTGTTCACATTGCAAGTGAGTGTGAATGTGACAGGAAACAACACGCTCTCCTCTGTGCTGCTGAAGTGCTGAGTGGTATTGTCTAGATGTCAGATGTCAGGGTTACTGGGTTGGGTTTAGGTTGGACTGGATGATCTTTAAGGTCTTTTCCAGCCTCATCAGTACTGGGAGACTGTGATCCTGACAGTTTTATTTGCCTTTGCTTCAAAGTCCATGGAATGAGACAGCCCTCTGAGGAAAGAACCCGAGTGGGACTCATGTGGAGCGGTGCTCGCTTGTTCTGGCTGAACACTAAACACTGGGACTGTTTAGCATGGAGAAGGGGAGACTCAGGGGGACCTTTCTCCTCTCTACAACTGCCTGAGGTTGTAGTCAGCTGGGGGTCAGGCTCTTCTCTAAGGCAACTAGTGATACGGTGAGAAGGCAGGGACTGAAGCTTCCAGGGGAAGTTTAGGTTCGATGTTAGGAAGCCCTTCCTCAGGGAAAGGGTGCTCAGAGCCTGGACTGGACTGCCCAGGGCAGGGACGGGAGTCCCCATCCCTTAAGGTGTTAAGGACAGCCTGGCTGTGGCCTTGAGTGCCCTGGTCTGGCTGATGGGGTGATGCCAGGTGCTGGGCTGGGCTGGAGATGCTCAGAGGGCTTTTCCAGCCTCAATGATTCTGTGATTCAGTGACATCAGAAAGCCCCTTCCAGTTCTCTCTGCTAACAAATGCTGCTTCAATAATTTGAAAACACAAACACTGAAAGCACTGTTTTCTCACAACACAAATGGGGAGCTGTAAATGTCAGCAGCAAGGTTTTACTGCAATGATCTTGTGCTGCTCTCTGTCGCTGTTTACAGAGCTTGTTTGCACGCACAGGAGCAGAGTGTGAACACGTTAACAAGGCATTCCATCCCTGTCCTTTAATCTTATTGACAGCCCACTTAATTAGTCACTCTTTTCAATTTCTTCATCCACAATCAAGTGCTTAGCAGTACAACTTCTCACGATGTGACAGCTACACTCAAACTGCTCTACAGGATGCTCCAGCTGAAGCAGATAACAAACTGGCTCGGTCTGACTGTACCTATCGCGACCAGAAAGCAAGAGACTTATAGTGACTTAAAAAGCAAGGAGAAAGATGAATCTATGACTTTGAAATCATCCATTCTAATTCTCATCACTATATAATGTTGGAATAAAGGAGTACAGAGGAAAGAAGCTTTCCAAGAGTAGTCGAGAGGGACTGGATTTAAACAAGGTCCTATGTCGACAGCTCATTGTTCTCTAGGAAAAAGTCTCCCCAGAGTGAAAACGGTACTGTATGCAAGAAGGTCCTATCATCAGGAAGGTATCACAGTCTCCATCTGGTGACAGGACAAGGGGCACTGGGTGCCAGCTGGAGCAGAGGAGGATCACTCTCAATCTCAGCAGGACCTTCTTCCCAGGGAGGGTCCTGGAGCACTGGACCAGGCTGCCCAGGGGGGTTGTGGAGTCTCCTGCTCTGCAGACGTTCCAGCCCCGCCTGGCTGTGTTCCTGTGCCACTGGGTCTGGGGGATCCTGCAGTGGCAGGGGGGCTGGACTGGATGATCTTTCGAGGTCCCTTCTGATCCCTAAGGATTCTATGAGTATGAGACATCCCTCTGGTTTGATCGTGAGAAGTCAATAGTTAATACTCGGCTTTCTAACTGATTACTATCCACCTAAGGAAATTATCAACAAATCTGATAATCCCTATGGGAATTCCATAGGGAAAAAGGTGAGAAGCTTTACTGGATTCAGTAGAGGAGACATCACCCATGACTTTCCCCCCACACTGTACTCAGTGCCTGTCAGGTCACACCTGGAACACTGTGTTCAGTTGTGGTCCCCGCTGTACACAAACTATATGGCTGGGCTGGAGAGGATGCAGAGATTGGCCAGAAAGATGATCACAGGACTGGGAAGCTGTCGTGAGGAATGGCTGAGAGAACTAGGATGCTCAGACTTGAGACAAGAATGTCTAGGGGAGACCTTATCACCATGTTCCAGTATTTAAAGGGTGGCTCCAAAGAAGATGGAGACTCCTATTCCACATGGTGTTTCATGGAAAAGATGAGGGGTAGCAAGTGCCAGCTACTCCTGGGTAGGTTCCAATTGAACACAAAAGGAAGAGTTTCACACTGATCAAAATCAGTGCCTGGAATCATCTCCCCAGGGATGTGGAGTCCCAGACACTGGGACTAGACGGGGTGCTGGTGGATCATCTTATCTAGACTGCGTTCTAGCCAAGCAAGGTTGAACCATAGCGTCCTTCCTTCTAGTATGCCTCTCCATGCTTCTGTGGCTCAAACTTTTACTGACCACTGGCCATCCACACGACATGATTTAAATACTGAGGGCTTTTTTGTGGAACACAATGAAGGAGAAGACGTCTGAATTACACCGGTGACATTTCTGCAGTCACGAAACGTTCGCAAACGTTATTAGGGCCATTTATTTCTGCCACCTGTCATCTCTTCAGCAGGAATTCTCTGCAGGGGTTAAACGTTTTCCAAGGCAGCTTTGAATCTGAAAATAAAGACCCAACTGCTCCTTCTCTGTCGACTGAAATCCTGAAAGAGATCTTTTGCTAATAATTAACGTCACATCCCACTGGGACAAACACTGTTTGCGAGGCTTATAATAAAACCAATCCCAAATCACTAATGGGTTTCCCTGAACAGCGAAAGCTCGAGGATGCATATTATGGAAACATCACTGGTGAGAACCACAGCAGCATAAAACAAGCGATTATTGTAGTGTACATGTATTGCTAGGTTTATTTCCTCTCTGATCTATTTAACTCACCATTTACCAGTTGTTTTCACTCTTCAGATAGGAGGGTATGGTGAGTTACTAGCTCAGAGCCATGCGAGTGACTGGCAGCCACACAGACTTTAGAGCTGAAATGCTTTGCTGAAGGATTTTATGGAGTTATTTCACGAGTAGAAACAATTTCAAAGAGTGTAAAGGAATTAAAAATACTACAACTATAGAAAACTACCGAAAACTAGAGCTACTTGACAATCTCATAGGTTCTCATCAGAATAATTCCAGATCGATCAGGAATTCAGGCAAAATATCATGGCTGTGTGGTTGGGCTACTCTTTGTTCTTTAAATCCTGTAGATTTAAAGCTTGCAGCCACCCAATAGCCCACTCCTCTGCATGCACATTTGTGGTCATTCCACTGCTGCTATCGCACACACCCCAACTTTTCTAGCCAGTTTAAATAAAAGCATCCCAATTCCATCTTCACTCAGGCAAAGGTTTGGCAGGCTGCTCCACAGGATTCTGAATACGTAAAGCCAAGGGGCATGGAATCATAGAATCATCAAGGATACAAAGGGACCTGGAAAGATCATCCAGTCCAGTCCCCTTGCCACAGCAGGATCACCCAGACCAAGTCCAGGCGGGTTTCAAACATCTCCAGACTCCACAACCCCCCAGGGCAATAAGATCTATTGAACTTTTGAGAAGTACAGGGATCAGATGGGGTTAACTGAGACCTGGGTATCACCCCGAGATTTTCTGCCCTTAGTCCAGACCTCCCTTCACAAATTCATTTTATTATTCTTATCAGAATGCTCTTTCCCCTTATTTCTTTTGATGAGCTTATACTGCATCCTGCTTTTCCATGATGTCCTGCAGAATCAGAGTCAGGCATCGTTCTCCAGACTGTTAGTTAACCGTGGAAGGGATGTCTCACTTCATACCGTCACCACATTTCATTCCCATAGCTTGCCCTTGACTTTGCACCGTTTCCTTTCCTCTCTCAATTCCAACTTCAGATCATTGTTAAGGCTGAGATGCAACTTGCATTCTAAACTCACCCTCACACGCTCGTAAGGACTGCCAGATACTCTCTTTCAGGCTGAGGGCTGGGTTTTCTCCTCCTGCTTTGTTAGAAGTGGATTTCTGTTTGAAGCTTCACAAGCATCATCTATTTGTTTCGAGTTATCCAGCATGAAAAGAGAGCAGTTTTGCAGCAATCAAGAGAGTTTTCAGCTGCTTTTTTGGGACTCTGATAATTGAAAATCAGCTTTGTTTCAGCACTTCAAAATCAGCTTTGATTGTGGAACGGGGGGCTTTGTTATCTCTTTGAGATGCTTTTGAAATAATAAAGCCCCGTGTGTGACATCATTATTAAATAACTTCACTGAAAGAGTTGTGATGAGGAAAGTTGATCTCAGAATAACTCTCTCCTACTTCATACTATTTTTAAAAGCTATTTATTTTCTCTAAGTTAAAAAAAACCCATGTAGTTCTATTTTAAGACGTGGGGGTGTCGACTGATGAGAAGCTCAACGTGA
This sequence comes from Upupa epops, assembly GCA_013397515.1. NCBI lineage: Eukaryota > Metazoa > Chordata > Aves > Bucerotiformes > Upupidae > Upupa > Upupa epops. The sequence goes on from VZRI01005916.1 coordinate 65,563, forward strand.
GCTGGCACTGCTCCTGCAGCCCAGGTGGCCAACTGCATCCTAGGATGCATCAGAAGTGTGGCCAGCAGAACAAGAGAGGTGACTCCCCCTGCCTTTCTCTGTTCTTCTGAGACCCTACTTTGAATACTGTGTCTTGTTTTGGTCTCTCCAACATAAGAAGGACATGGAACTGCTAGAGTGAGTCCAGAGGAGGCCACAGAGATGATCCAAGGGCTGGAGCAGCTTTGCTATGAGGATAGGCTGGGGTCATCCAGCTTAGGGAAGAAAAGACTCTGGGGGGATCTTAGAGCTGCTTTCCAGTACCTGAAGGGAGCCTACAAGAAGGCTAGAGAGGGACTTTTCCCATGGGGTTCAGGCAGTAGGACAAGGGGAAATGGTTTTAAACTGAAGGAGAGGAGGGTTAGACAAGATCTGAGGAAGAAGTTCTTCAGCACAAGGACAGAGAGACTCTGCAATCAATTGCCTGGAGAGGTAGGGGCTTGTCCCCTCTCTGGAGGTGTTCAAGACCAGGTTGGATGAGGCTTTGAGCAACCAAGTGATTTGGGCAGCCTGGTCCAGTGCTCCGGGACCCTCCCTGGGAAGAAAACTGTGTCTTTTAGGTACCTTCTTACTCTTTCTTTCACAGAACAGATTTTAAATGGTGAGGTACTAGGAAACCCACAGAATACAAAATCAAACTAAACCACTAAAGACACTGCACATATTTGCATATTTTCTACAACAGCCATTTCCAGATGCCTGCATGATGCAGAAACCAAGGGCAAAGCCATAGCCAACATAAAATAAGGGATACGGAACTTGATTACCTACGATGGAAATTCCTGTAACATTCTGGGCATCTGGCAAAGCTAAATGAATGCCGTTTCAATTCGAGCACAGTTAGAGCTGAAGAAACTCATGTGTTGTCTTCAAACGTGACTTTACGTGCTGTGATTTGGGATGTGAATCAAGCACAGAATCACATTAGGGCATGGAAGGGCCTCGAAAGTTCAACCAGTCCAATCCCCCTGCCACAGCAGGTTCCCCTAGATCCAGTCACACAGCAACAGCCCAGGTAGGTTTGAAATGTCTCCAGAGAAGAGAGACTCCACAGCCCCCCTGGGCAGCCCCTGCCAGGGCTCGGGCACCCTCACCAGGAAGAGGTTTCTTCTCCTCTTGATGCAGAACCTCCTCTGTTCCAGCTGACACCTGGTGCCCCTTGTCCTAGCATTGGGTGCCACTGAGCAGAGCCTGGCTCCTTCCTCCTGACCCCCACCCTTTCCATAAGATCAACAGTTATGGAGTCACCCCCCAGCTTCCTTTCTATCAAGCTCCAGAGCCCCAGCTCCCTCAGCCTTTCCTCATCAGGAAGATGCTCCCCTCCCTTCATCATCTCTGTGGCTCTGTGCTGGACTCTCTGCAGCAGCTCTGTGTCCTTCTGGAACTGAAGGGACCAGAACTGGGCACAATACTCCAGATGCAGTCTCACCAGGGCAGACTAGAGGGGGAGGAGACCCTCTCTTGATCTACTAACCCTTCTAATCCACCTAATTTGCCTTCTTGGCCACAAGGGTCCATTGCTGGCTCCTAATCATCGTGCTGTCCATCAAGACCTCCAGGTCCCTTTCTCCTGTGCTGCTCTCCAACAGGCCAGTCCCCAACCTATGCTGGTCCCTGGGGTTGTTCTTCCACAGATGCCAGCCTCTACACCCCTGGGGTGTCAGCCACTCCTCCCACCTTTGTTTCATCAGCAAACCTGCTGACAGTGCACTCTAAACCCTCACCCAGGTTGTCGATGAATATATTGAGTAACACTGGTCCCAGTATCGACCCCGGGGGGACTCCACTAGGGAACAGCCTCTGCCTAGGAAAAAGCAGTTATTCTTCTACCTACTGAACCAAGCACAGGGAATGGATTTGTTCTCCATATAAAAAGCATTCGCTTTGCTTTTGCTAGTCCTGGGAACTAATGTGTTATGGATAACAGAACCGTTCTCAGACGGCTTCATCCCCTCACTGCTGACAGCTGCATCAGTCAGGACATCACTGCCTGGCAGCACGGCAACACGGAGGTGAGAATACACCTCGACACTACTATCTCTCTGCTAATTGTAGAGCTATTTTGGGGTAAGCATTTCACGAAAGCATCAACTTTCCACCACATCTTGAGAAGCCTCGTGTTTTTACAGCTCATTTTACACCCTGCCAGAGAGAAACCCTACAACCGGGTAGAGAACGTTGGTCGGCCTGAGCAATCCTGTCATAGTTGAGCAAAGAAACAACTTGCTTAGCTGCTGAAGCATCATGTGTCAGCGAGATGAAATTCTCCTCTCTAAAGCCTCGAGTGCCCAGTGGAGAGAAGCAAGCGATACGTGATTACTGCTCAGAGATTGCGGAGCGCTGCCAGCCGCTCGGCATTTAGCAGTAATAGAAAACGTCGCTCGCGTTTTCATTCCCCTTGAAAGAGCTCCCCTACACAATATTAGGCAAGTCTCCTGCTGTGAGCTGGTTTCTTAATCTCAGCGATATCTGCAGCTATTACCTTACCCGTGGTAATGCCTTTTGGGGGAATTTTCTTACAAACACGAGTGTGAGGACACGGGGGAAGCAGAACAGGCGCCTGAAATGCAATAACACACGGGAACCCTTCCATTTTCCTATGGCTGGTGGATATCAGCTCGCTCTTCTTTCCAGGGTAGTGCCTCACTGCAGAGCTTTAGGAGGACACAGCACACTAACAAATACAGAGTTTTAATGATAAAAAACTAAAGGAACAGGGACTTGCTGCTTGATGATTTACAAGCCAGATTTGTCTCCTTATAATAAAGAAATATTAGCACTATAGAATCCTCACGGTTGGAAAGGACCTCCAGGATCACCAAGCTCAGCCCTCATCCCAACAGCTCCCAGACCATGGCCTCAAGTGCTCTAGGTACTCAGTTTTTGAACCTTTCCAGGGATGGGGACTCCCTGGGCAGCCTGGTCCAGTGCCCAACCACTCTCAGTAAGGAATTTCTTTCTAACATCCAATCTAACCCTCCCCTGATGCAACTTGAGCCCATTTCCCCTTGTCCTATCATTAGGAAATGGGGAGAAGAGCCTAACCCTAACCCTCTAACCACAATAACAGAAATAGAATAGAGAGGAATAGAATAGAGGGGAATAGAAGAGAGGGGAATAGAATAGAGGGGTATAGAATAGAGGGGAATAGAGTAGAGGGGAATAGAGAGGAATAGAGAGGAATAGAAAGGAATAGAGAGGAATAGAATAGAATAGAATAGAATAGAGAGGAATAGAATGGAATAGAGAGGAATAGAGAGGAATAGAAAGGAATAAAGAGGAATAGAGAGGAATAGAGGGGAATAGAATGGAATAGAGAGGAACAGAGAGGAATAGAAAGGAATAGAGAGGAATAGAATAGAATAGAATAGAATAGAATAGAGAGGAATAGAATAGGATAGACTCAAAGTGACTACAGAAGACAGGGTTTCTAACACTCTTGCATCCTTGCAGGCAGATCTTTACCCTCAGCCAGTGTTCTCGCTGCCAGCTGACTTCAAAGCTAAGACCCAAACCACAGGAAGTCTTTGACAAAGCTTTCAGGAGGTCATGGTTTTGCCAGAGAAAGACTCCAAGCCTGATATTTTCACTGTGTTCTGTTATCGGTTGTGAGAAAGAGATGCTCTGGCATCAAACTTCCAGAGCAGCCTCTTGCGTCTCGGTGAATCGCATCTCCTCAAGTTCAGCACCTCCCATAATTCAAAACAAAGGGTGAGGTTAAACTCAAGGCTTCAGATCTGGCCCCTGGCGAGCACAGCACAGCACAGAGTCCATAAAAGGAAACAGAGCGCTTAGCTAAAGCGAGCAATACATCAATCCTCGATGCTACGTACACTTTATTTACAGGGCATTTGCAGATTCAGAATGATGATGAATGACACTGCAGAACCCCGTTTGATTTTCATCACTTCAAGGCAGAGAGCAGAGTAAAAATTATTTGTGGCTTTATCTTTCTTAAACAATGCCTAAGAGTTAACCCAGAGGCACTGCTTTCTGTTTACTCAGCCTGGTTTATTATTACTTCCCCACCTTCTGCTGTATTTTATAGCCCTCTGTCTGCTCAGCGAGTCCGAGGAGCGCTCTGTTTTACATGCACCACTGCATGGACAGATAGGAAGCTTTACCAAGGTTGACAGATGCTAACCTACTCATAGAAGACAAGTTACTGCAACCTCCTAGTTTAGCCAACTATTATTCTTCCACGGTAGCAGGTTGGGCAACATCAAAACTGCAATAAAAAGTGCATTTTTCACAGGGAAGTCAACAGCAAGAGCCTGGTAGGAGTGTATAAATACAAATACTTTCTCTCCTCTCATAGCCTGCAAGGAATTCAGTAATAAAACCAAGCACGGAAAGGGTCACTTAGTCCGAACATCAGTTAGGCACACGGACCCAGTATGTAATAGGTTCTCTCATCTAGAGATTTCTCTCAAGGTATTTCTGCTTCTCCCAAAGCTGATTCTTACAGAGTACCTGCTACTCTAGTGCCAAAACCCCACGATCCACACGATCCAACCTCTTGCAAGACGTTTTCAAGCATCACCCGGTTTTGTTTATCAGAAATCCATCGTTAGTTGTTCATTCTCCCTGCTTAAAAGCCATTTTTACAGCAAAATAAAATGCTATCTCTATTGTTTTCATCATGTATCCTAACAGGCATAAGCGAGGTCACTGCAGTATCGCACGCTGGCATGGTCTCCCTCTCTTTCCTTCTTCTATGACTTAGAGAGATGTTAATGTAATACCAAGTGGCTTGCTCATGATCCTGCTTGGGTTTGCCAAGCGCTATGAGGAGAAGTCTAAGTGCATTTGGACTGTTGTTTGTTTGGTTCCATCTCTTACAGTATCTACTTCTTAGTCCAAACAAAGCCAACAGCTCAGTAATGGATGCAGTCTAGACCATGAAGTCAGCATTCCAAAGCCATGCAGCTATATTTAAACCATTTTCTGAGCTACAGCCTCTCATGCTGGTACGGAGGACAATCCCGAGTCACTGATGGACAAGATAAAAACCCATGTCCTCCCCTTGTTGTCACATCACACAGCACTGTTTCCCACGTCACTAGTAAGAAAATGGATGTCCTTACCCCACAGCCTATTCCGTTGCTCGGTCCACATGTAATTTTCCTCACTCCTGGTTCAGGAAGCAAACCCTCTCCGCAGCCGGGTGTTGGACACAGCACGCCTCCCATCTGCAACACGCACTCCTCAGCCCCATAGCGCTGGTAGCGGTTGTACTGTAACACAATAGAGTGGGGTTGAACTTCTGGTGATAGGACAAGGGGCAATGGGGCATAGAATCCTTAGGGATCAGAAGGGACCTCAAAAGATCATCCAGTCCAGTCCCCCTGCCACAGCAGGATCACCCAGACCAAGTCGCACAGGAACACAGCCAGGCAGGTCTGGAATAATCAGGGGATTATTGAGGCTGGAAAAGATCTCTGAGCTCATCCAGCCCAACTCAGGATGTAGCATCACCCCATCAGCCAGACCAGGGCACTAAGGGCCACAGCCAGGCTGTCCTCCAACACCTCCAGACACAGGGACTCCCCCGCTGCCCTTCTTCTTTTTCAGAAGAAAAGCAAAATCTAGGAGGAGACAAACTCTTCTGTTCACCAACACCCCCCAAAAATCCTGAATGAAGGGGTTCGGATGTGAGAAACACCAGTATTTTGAGAAAACTACTAGACATAGAATCCTAGAATCATCAGGGATAGGAAGGGACCTGGAAAGAACATCCAGTCCAGTCCCCCTGCCGCAGCAGGATCACCCAGACCAAGTCCAGGCAGATTTCAAACGTCTCCAGAGAAGAAGACCCCACAAACCCCCTGGGCAGCCCTGTCCAGTGCCCCTTCACCCTCACTGGGTCTGAAAGTCTCCTTGAACGCAGAGGCTCAGCAAGTCAAGTGGTGTTTGTCTATGTTATGATGATGTTCAAACCCAGAGCGATGGCATAAATATTTAACGTTGGACTATATCAGTTGTCATCAAAGTTTCTGATGCTCACACCATCTGCATACCGAGCGCTCCCAGTTGCTCCGCCGGCCCTGAACAGAGCGACGGGAAACCACAGCTGAAAAACTCTCTGCTGACCTCATTTGAATTCAGGGCAGAGAGTGGACTTGAAGGTGAGGATGGTGATTGTCTTACCCTGCTAAGCGGGAACATTGTGCTGGCTGTGGGGATTGTTAGCAGCTTCTCATTACGGAGGCAAACAGCAGTGACACCGTAGCTGAGATTCTGTCAGCATTTCTGTTATAAATTCTCAGCTGAAAAATGAGGATTTGCTTTCCAGTCATTAACTTGGCATTAAAAGGTCATGGGCAGCGAGTCCTCCCAGCCCCTCTCCTTTAATACATAGGAATGGAAGAGAGGTAAGAGGGGAATCAGTCTGTCTTGTCAGAGTTACAGAAAGCAACTCATAGAATCGTCATCGAAGTTGGAAAAGACCTTCAAGATCATCGAGTCCAACCTAGATCCCCCAACCAGGAATCCATCTCCTGAAAGACCTGTCTGCCCGTCTGTTGAACCCTCCAGGGATAGTGCTTCCAATCCCTTCCCTGGGCAGCCTGTTCCAAGGCTTCTCCACTCTTTCTGGGAAGATCCAGTCTGAACCTCCCTAGCACAACCTGACCCCATTTCCTCTTGTCCTTCCACTAATTGCTAGGGAGAAGAGGCCAATCCCAGCCTCACTTCACCCTCCCATCAGGTAGTTGTACAGAGCAGTGAGGTCTCTCCCCAGTCTCCTCTTCTCCAGGCAGAACAGCCCCAGCTCCCTCATCCTCTCCTCATCAGAACTGTTCTCCAGATCCCTAACCAGCCCAGCTGCCCTTCTCTGCCCCCTCAGCACCTCAGTGTCCTCCCTACCCTGCAGAACCCAAACCTGTGGCCTCACCAGGGCCAAGTAAAGGGGCAGGATCACCACCCTGATGTGGTGAACAGGCATCCTGCTGCCAGCACAGTCATGTGTAGTAGTCGCACTCTGCCCATCAGACTAGGCATTTAATACTCTGTCAGCACAGGGCTCGTGGCACATCGCTCCTCGGTGATTTTCACACCGTAATAGTATGATCAGTGTAAAGAGAGAAAAGAAGCTACTAACTGCATTTGCACATCCTGACATCTGGTTATCTAGCTGGTGTTGTACCTGCAAAGGCCAAATACATGTATAACGTGTCCTTTTTCCTCATGCCTGTACCCAAGCTCACTCCAAAGCCAGCAGCCAACTGACACGCAGAGCGGAACGTACACATCCCATAGCACAGTCACACCTAAAGCAGGGGATTAATCACAGACTGTTAGGGATGGGAAGGGACCTTGAAAGATCAGCCACTCCAGTCCCCCTGCCACAGCAGGATCACCCAGACCCAGTGGCACAGGAACACAGCCAGGTGGGGCTGGAACGTCTCCAGAGAAGGAGACTCCACAACCCCCCTGGGCAGCCTGGTCCAGTGCTCCGGGACCCTCTCTGGGAAGAAGGTCCTGCTGATACTGAGATGGAACCTCCTCTGTCCCAGCTGGCACCCAGTGCTCCTTGTCCTGTCATGATGCCACTGAGCAGAGCCTGGCACCTTCCTCCTGACACCCACCCATTCCACCTTGATCAACACTCATGGGGTCACCCCTCAGGCTCCTGTGTTCCCAGCTCCCTCAGCCTTTCCTCAGCACAGAGATGCCCCCCTGCCTTCATCATCTCTGTGGCTCTGCACTGGACTCTCTCCAGCAGCTCTGTGCCCTTCTGGAACTGAGGGTCTCAGAACTGGACTCACTATTCCAGATGTGGTCTCCCCAGGGCAGAGCAGAGAGGAAGGAGACCCTCTCTTCATCTACTACCCCTTCTAATCCACCTTACTGGCCTTGTTGGCCACAAGGTCCCATTACTGGCTCCTGGCCATCCTGCTTTCCACCAGCACCCCCCAGGTCCCTTTCTCCTGTGCTGCTCTCCAGCAGGCCAGTCCCCACCCTCTACTAGTCCCTGGGGTTGTTTATTTAGTGGCCCGAAATGAAATGACTCACTTAACATTAAGAACACATTTCTAAAGGGCTTGTGAAGCACCAAAACACTCATTAATGAATTATTAAATAACTATTTGCATAGAGCAACAGAAATATTCACGTATATACGTGCCAGATATTTGCATACATAACTGATGAGTTATTTAAGGGTCTCTCAGCAGACAAACACCACAGCTTCCCTTTGCCTCCTATTCTTAACTAGAGATTTAAAGTAGGATTCATTTGTGGTGATGTTAAGTCCTAGGCTGGGCTCGATGATCTGAGGAGTCTTTAATTCCTTGATTTAATTAGGATTGCTGCAGTGAGGTTGCTTATAGTTGCCCCAGTCGCTTAGACTCCTTCTATAATTAACAAGGACGATAGGATGCAGCTCGTCTTTTCTCCTCTAGAATCACTACATCAGAGGAGGACAGTGTCCCGAAGAGCCCTGCTCTGGTAACACTAAAGCCATCAGATGATTTGCTAGTTAATGACTTGAAATTTCAGTCACCTCACATGAGTGTAGGACCTGACATGAGGTGACTCCCAACTAATTCTGACCCTAGGTCACTCAGCCGAGGTTATTTTGGAAACCAAGATCTATGGACTTAAATAGCTTTGACTGTGAGCCACCTCACACAGTTTCAGCTCACTGGAAATGAAACATCTAACCTAAACAAATCACACAGGCTCCAGCTACTTCTCCCAAGACGAAACAAGACCTAAGAAGAGGATTTACCTTCGATGTTCCACGTAAGTCAGGATAGGTATGATGACTCTCCCTGCGGAAGCATCACAGGGGAATCAAACTAACTCAGGTAGATAGCTAACACGTACAGAGCTGTCATTAAAAGATAAACCTAACGCTCCTGTGAATTCAGAGTATCTCACAGCACTAGTCCTCAGTTACTATCAGTGTGCCTCCTATCTAGAGATGCATATGGAACACTGTGAGGAAGAACCATGTCTCCTAATATTTATAGGAAAAAACCTCTTGGAAAGTTTAATATATGCAGAACTGGACTCAAGTGGCAGTCGTGGCACCTGAATCCTGAGTTATTTAGGCTGGATAAGACCTCTGAGATATCAAGCCCAGCCTATGACCTAACGTCACCACATCGCTAGATCCTGGAAGTAAGGGCCACATCCATGCTGTCCTCAAACACCTCCAGGGATGGGGACTGCAGCACTGTGTTTTCAACCAGTGGAATTCAGTCACTCGATGCTGTAGATGAAGGGTAATGACTGCAACCACTGGACTGTGGAAGTCGAACTACGTGTCTCAGTCTTTCCAGTTGCACCAAGACTGGGATGCCAAGGCAAAACTGAAACACACTCAGAAGCACCAAACTCTTGCCGAGTAAACTCGGTCCACACACTGATTCCTCGCCATGCTATTCCACTTCAAGCTGTGCTCAACTATCTAAGCTAGAATCTCTTGGGTAGGCACTTTAAAATACCAGCTATTCCACTTTAAAAGGTCATCTATTCCACATGCAGCAGGGGGAGTGGACTAGATGATCTTTTGAGGTCCCTTCCAATCCTTAAGGATTCTATCATTCTCCTCCTGCACCTCAACCCTTATTTCTTGCCTCACTTCACCTTATTTTCCCCCCCTCACACCTAAAAGCTTCTGCTCAGTAGTAGCCCTTGCAGGGAACTTTGGACCCAAGTCAAACAGTGGACGTAAAGCCAAAATTTCTAATCTCTAAGAAAAGGAATTTAATTACTCGATTCTTTTAACCGCGGGGAACGGTCTCCGAGGGAAGGAAATCTACTTTCTGCAGTCACATTGTTTTTACTGCTCCTATAAATCAAATAACCATCTGTGTATTTCAAAATTAGATTGCGGAGGCTATTAGTCCATAATGTAGACTAAGCACTTTATTTCTATCTATTACACCCAGAGTAAAACCCCCCCAAGAATTAGTTCGGTAATGGAATTAAGCAACTTAAAAGTACAAACCCCTTCGTAGTCATTGGACTAGGGAAGAAGGAGCTGCTGAAGTGGCATCTGCACTACAGGCTGAAAAGGGGTGGATGGACACGGCTTTCCATGGAGCACCCTCACTTTAGTTTTCCCTGGTTACTGAGCTCCTCTGCTGCCCTGCACTGTGATAGGAAGAGCAAGCTGAGAGCATCAGCTCCTGGAAGATAGGTCCTGTGAAAATCAGCTGAGGGAACTGGGGTGGTTTAGTCTGGAGAAGGGGAGGCTGAGAGGAGACCTTAGTGCTCTCTACAGCTACCTAAAAGAAGGTTGTAGTGAGGCTGCTATTGGTCTCTAGTCTCAAATTCCTGATGATAGAATGAGGGGCAATGGCTTCAAGCTGCTTCAGGAGAGGGTTAGACTGGATCTGAGGCAGAGATTCTCTGCAGCCAGAGTGGTTGGGCACTGGCAGGGCCTTCCCAGGGAGGGGGGGGAGTCCCCCTGCCTGGAGGTGTTGAAGAACTGTGTAGCCATGGTGCTTCCTGCCCTGCTCGAGGGGCAGCAGGGAGGGGGTCAGGCTGTGTCTGTCAGTCTCTCAGGGACTGAGGGGTTTGGTTGGGGTGGAGATGGTTGGACTCTGGTCCTTTCCAACCAGGATTATCCTGGGATTCTCTGAAAGTAGAGATGCTCTGCCTATGACAGGAGCTCAAAGAGGAACGAGTTGTGATAAGCTCAGAGAGACAAAGCTCAGGAACTCAGATGGATTCCAATCTGAAGGCAGGGAAGAAGGCAGATCGGAAACATTCAGAGCAGGTAGAGTCTGGGATCAAAAGAGAGGAGCACGACTGGTCACATGAAATTACAAGACTAAAGACTGTTGTGTAGTTCCAGCTATAGAAGGTGAAGAAGATCAGCAGTTAAACAGGGAGTGCTGGGATAGCAATGACAAATCCAAAAGGTGAGCCAAATGACGTGGACACATATGGAAAACATCTGGGAATATGGAAACATATTCCCTGTTCCTGGAAAAGATCTGCATAGGATGGAAATCAGGTAGTAGACAAGTGGAAGAAACTGAGAGACGTGTGTAAGTATCACCCAAAGCACCAGCTGAAGCCAAGGGACTGGGTAGGAGAGCCCAGAACTACACGGAACTGTGCTTGTCGAGACAACAGGCTTGAGATTCCTAACAAAGCAGCTTTGGTTTAGTAATTATGTGGTGGAGAATTTATGCAGTGAGAGTTTCTTCTTCTTCTTTTTTTAACTGCATGTGAATTAGCAAGAGGTGATGTTCATTTTTCTAAGCTCAGTAATAAGAACCCCTTGCCCCACAACACCTCCAGAAGCAGAGGGTTGATCCTGTGTGACAGCTTCCTGCAGTAAACTCAGCTGATGAACTAGAAAGCTATGTGACATCATTTTTGCCTGAACGAGTAGCTATCTAGTAATTAGTTTAGGACTGACTCTACNCGTGACATCACTTCTGCCTGGACAAGTATCACACAGTCTCACAGTACTGATGAGGCTGGAAAAGACCTTCAAGATCATCCAATAATTAGTTTAGGACTGACTCTACGTGAAGACTCAGCAGCAGACACTTAAAAATGTGTCCCTCTAGCACCTTTTGCAAGTAAAACATACATATTCATCAATGACCTGGAGGAGGGATTGAGCCTGCTGGTGACACCAAGCTGGGAGGAGTGGCTGACACCCCAGAGGGCTGGGGTGCCAATCAGCGGGACCTGGACAGGCTGGAGAGTTGGGCAGGGAGGGGTGGAATGAAACTCAACCAGGGCAGGGTGGAGTCTGGCATCTGGGGAAGAACAACCCCAGGGACCAGGATAGAGTGTGGACTGACCTGCTGGAGAGCAGCAGAGGAGTAAGGGACCTGGGGGTCCTGGTGGCCAGCAGGATGGCCAGGAGCCAGCAATGGGCTCTTGTGGCCAAGAAAGCCAGTGGCATCCTAGGATGGATTAGAGGAGGGATACTTCATCAATTGAGAGGGATTCTCCTTCCTCTCTACTCTGCCCTGGCAAGAACATATCTGGAATAGC
>VZRI01005916.1:77754-136982 GCA_013397515.1 Upupa epops
GGTGATCCTGCTGTGGCAGGGGGATTGGACTGGATGATCTTTCAAGGTCCCTTCCAATCCCTAATACTCTGTGAAAGCCAAATAAACCCCTGATCACTGACAAAGACTCTCCCCTTGCCACACACAGGCATTGCATGCAAACGCCTCGAAAACCTCAGCGCTGAAGGCTTTGTTTCCACACCGTGTTCCATCAATCCAAGACTTCCACACCTCCTCACGTTCCAGCTCACTATCAAACCCTATCACAAGCCCTCAGCACCTTCGAACGGCACCGCAGATCTGGAATGCAGGGTACTCCTTCGAATCTGCTTTCCCCCAGTGTCCAGGAAATGTGGATAGAAGAATAAAAGGAACAAGAAAAGGAGGAGACTCCGAGTGCAGAGATACAAACAGCCCCAGCATTCCAAGGAAAAAGTGAGTAGTGACATGAGTTGCAGCAGGAGCTGTTAAAATTGATCACTCCCCTGTCAAAATAGCAAGAGACTGGCCAATACCCTGAGCAAAGCTGTCCGAGCAGCTGAGCCAGAGCAGAAGAGCAGCTATACATCACCCAGCAGAGTCTGCTCCTGCCACCAGCGTGTCACCGGCTTCATCTGTGCTCTGCCCTGTTGGGGGCACTCAGGTATAGCAGCAAATTACTTGCTCTTGTGCTATGTGTTTTCTGTTCCAGACTTGAGCTGTAACTGCTATTTTATTCATGAATCACAATATTCCATTTAAGCAATTAAACAAGTGGGTTTTTTTATCACTTTGGGGAGGAAGAGGGAAGTTTCTCAGAGAGTCATTAAAGAGACTCTCTAACAGTTCACTGCAAGTCATCTCACTGGGTTGGTAGACTGCAGTGTTTAAGTCTGAATTTACAGACTGTGTAGGTCTGAGACTGAAGGAGTTAGGATTGTTTAGCCTGAAGAAGAAGAGGCTGAGAGGAGACCTTCGTGCCTTTTGTTGTAGGGAGGCTGGTGTCAGCCTCTGCTCCCGAATAACTGCTGACAGAACAAGAGGAAAGGGCCACAAGTTGCATCAGGGGAGGTTTAAACAGCATCTTAGGAAGAGGTTCTTTGCTGAGAGAGTGGTTGGGCACTGGACCAGGCTGCCCAGGCAGGGGGTGGAGTCCCCATCCCTGCAGGGGTTCAAAATGCAAGTGGATGCAGCACTTTGGGACACGGTCTAGTGGCCATGGAGGGGCTGGGCTGAAGGTTGGATGCGATGATCTCAGAGCTCCTTTCAAACCTTAATGATTCTATGACTGTGAATTAAAGCCTCTCACAGTCTCTGGCACTGACTCCACTCTGTTTGGTCCAAGCCCACATTTAATGCATCTTTAACAAAGATGAATAAAGAGCTTGTACTCTCTTGTAGAAACATCAGCATCTACTTGCAGAGACATCCAACCTCCCAGGGCAAAGAGCTACTGCAGGACACTGACTTGCTTGCACGGTGCTACCGTTCAACAGCTCTCCAGTTAATAAATGCCCCATCCCAATCCGAGTAGATCTGTGCTACCTGTGAGGTGAAGCAGATAGCCAGCAAGGCTGGACTGCATCCATTATGCTGGGGGATATGATGGATCCTAACAGTGAGATCAAATTGCAAGGAAAAAGCTCGACAGAGCTGAGGACAGTTAGAAAGCTTCAGGATTTGACCTTCCTGAGGCTGCACGCCCAGGAGAACTTCTTTGCCTTGTAGAGACCTCTGTCTGCTGGGAGAGTCTGTGCAAAGGAGATGCAAAACAAACCAGTCAGTGCTGCTCTTGGAGACTTTTCTAGGTCAGGGGCTCTGGCACCTTCTCAAAGGGTCAAGCATCAAGTGGGGCAGCAATCCGTTGCTACGTGTACTTGTGTTGCACAGTCAGTCACTCGGGAAGCTGTTTTTATGTGCTAACTTAGACATCAACAACACGCAGCATATTCCTGGGGAGCTTGTACTGTTCCACTCCACCACACAGCTCATGATTACTTCCTTCCATGAAGGTTAAACCCAGTTCCTTCTCAGAAATTATCTTGTTGCTACCAACTAAATGTTAAAAGAGAGATTTTTGAGCTGGAATGCATTTCCTCTAACGTGCACTCCTCAGGACACAGAAGATGTGAGAGCTTTACACGTCCAGCAAACTAGCGAGAGGTTGGACTCCATTCCTAGACTGGGTCAGGTTGGAAGGGACCTTCAAGATCACCCAGTTCCAACCCCCCTGCCAGGAGCAGGGACACCCCCCACTAGATCAGGGTGCACGAGGCCCCAACTATGAACACTTCCAGGGATGTGGCAGCTACAACCTCCCTGGGCAACCTGATCCAGGGTCTCAGCACCCTCATTGTGAAGAACTTCCTCCTGACTTCCAGTCTCAACCTCCCCTCTTCCAGCTGGAAACCATTCCCCCTGCTCCTACCACTCCAAGCCCTTGGAAACAGCCCCTCCCCAGCTCTCCTGCACAACTGCTTTATTATTACAGAACTCATTAGGACTTTATTGTTAGAGAATTCCTTTTTAGGAAAAGTTAGATTAATCAGCAACTCTTATGCTTCAATGTAAACAAAAAGTGGTTTACCTCAGCTTAAATTTCCTTTCAGTGTTTACACTGAGATTAAAATCCCATTCTACTTGGATAGATCGATAGACAGGCAGACACGGTTTAGACTGGTTTGATCCTGCAAGCTGCTCAAAGCCTTTCTTTCACAGAATTATAGAATCCTTAGGGATGGGAAGGGACCTCAAAAGAGCATCCAGCCCAACCTCCCTGCCACAGCTGGATCACCCAGACCAAGTTGCACAGGAACACAGCTGGCACCCAGTTCCCCTTGTCCTGTCACCAGATGACCTTGAGCAGAGCCTGGCTCCATCCTCCTGACACCCACCCCTCACATCTTTAGAGACAGGAATGAAGTTCCCCCTCAGCTTCCTCTTCTCCCAGCTCAAGAGACCCAGCTCCCTCAGCCTTTCCTCATTGGAGAGCTGCTCTCCTTCCTTCACCATCTTCATGAGGCCTCCCTCAGTAAACTGCTCTATTCTCCTCAAAACTTCTCTAATACTGGATATAAACCGTCTTTTCTCTAGTGGTTTACATCATCCCACAAAGTTTATGTCATCAAATAATTTCATACTTTCTGAGGGCAAAGGTGTAAGGGCTGGAGAGTGGAATAAAGAAAGAAATCATTAAGGTGACATAAACAGTCTTAAATCTGACATTTCCTAATGGCTTTTTCATTTGCTCTCCACTCCTCTATTTTTTCATGTCTACCCCTTACTTCTCCAAGAAAAGCAAAGATGAAATAAGAAAGCCCATCAATTAAATGATATGGCTGTGGTCATCTGCAAGGCTGAGATCTCAAACTCTGCCAGAGGACCCATGGCTCTCTGGTTTGGCTCTCATACTTGCATCCTTCTCTGCTTCAACTCCTTCCTTTTATACCATTGCTCCTACTGTGCTTGGCTTCACCTCCTCATACAGCTCCTCAGGTGCACATCAGGGGGGTTGGAACTAGAAGATCTTTAAGGCCCCTTCCAACCTGAACCATTTCTGAATCTATGGATCCTCCTTTATTTATCAGTTTACTTATAGGGTTGTTCCCTTCCACTCCTTGGTCCCAGCTCCTTGCCAGGCCGTTACCCCTATGGTTCTGTTCTCTGCACCTCCCTGATGAGGAAAGGCTGGAGCTGGGGCTCTTGAGCTTGGAGAAGAGGAGGCTGAGGGGGGACCTCATTCCTGTCTCTAAAGATGTGAGGGGTGGGTGTCAGGAGGATGGAGCCAGGCTCTGCTCAAGGTCATCTGGTGGCAGGACAGGGGGCACTGGGTGCCAGCTGGAACAGAGGAGGTTCCCTATCAATATCAGCAGGACCTTCTTCCCAGGGAGGGTCCTGGAGCACTGGACCAGGCTGCCCAGGGGGGCTGTGGAGTCTCCTTCTCTGGAGACTTTCACATCTCACCTGGCTGTGTTCCTGTGTCTAGGTGATCCTGCTGTGGCAGGAGGCTTGGACTGGATGATCTTTCAAGGTCCCTTCTGATCCCTAAGGATTCTATGGTTAAAAGAGAGACAAGTCCACAGCAAGAGATGGTAACAGCAGAGGGAGTTCTGAGCATCGGTCCCTTAGTCACACTGTTCTTCTACCTGGGGGTTTCAAGAACCTGTTTACTGCTGTAGTCAAAAGCTGAGAAGCTGTGGCAGACAGCAGATGCACCAATTAATAACCTGTCAAGGCTGACGGATAGAATGAAAAGGAATAAATCTCACAGAGAGCTTCTGTCTGCTTTTTTCCCCTCACAGCTCAGGTCATTGGGGGTCAGGAGGTACACTCTGCCTCCCCGGAGAGAGACAAAACTGTCTCATTAGTGTCTATCTTTCATGACATTAAGATGCTGCCTTTGAGATGCTAACTCACCTGTTCTTCTCCCAGAATCCTGAAGTGATGAAGCTCTTTAATCAGGGAGTCTGGACAGCCAGCTGTTGGAAAGAAACAGAAGCAGGCATTGTAGAGCTTCCCGTCAGCACAGTTTCAGGGTGAAACACAAGGATGGGGAGGGCTAGAATACAGAGATTACTTTAGATAAATAAGATGAGCAGCAGAATGCTATCACATAGTCCTTCCTCATTTCTGAGCAAGCTACCGAGAACACTCTGGAAGGTTGTATCCAGACTATTTCAGCCCTTCTCCCAAAGGACTGCAAACAAAGGCAGGATGAAAAGGGCAGCCCCATCTGCCAGATACCACCAGCCCCTCGGTGAAAGCCAAACCGCCTGTTAAAGGAGGAGCTCGTAGCAAAGCCTTAGAGCTGCCCAACGCTGACTCACACACTGGTTTGGACTCAGAAGAGAGGCTGTTCCTGATTCCCTGAAGGATCTCATTGACCACACAGATCACTTCCCTTCTGGCTGTCACAAACGCAACCTCCTTCAGGAACACGCGGTGAGATCGTTGTCACACGTAGGTGTGATGGACAAACCAGCCACACAGGCAGGGATGCTCTGTGGCACAGATCACAGTTCAGCTGCTAGAGATGCTTCCACATCTGTACCCAGCAGCACGAAACAACGTGCCAGGCACTTGAACTGACCAGTTCAGACCAGTGCCTGCTGATGAAACCCAAGTCTGCTATTCACTTTTCTACGCTCCTAGACTCATTTCTGGCTCGGGATAGACGTGCTGGCTTTGGAAGCCATCTGGGCTTTACTCTTCATCCCATAAATCGAAGCATCTGCCTGCGAACTGAGAGATCTCCTTAAAAGGCTCGGAGATCGGAGATCTCCCCAGAGCACGGGGGAACCGATGGCTTTCATCAACCTGCTCTTCTGGTGATTCCACTACAAATAGCTACCTCTCCCTCTTCATTACTGCCTGTAAAAGGATGCAGATGAATTTGGAGATGTTCGTCAAGACTGTGGCTTCGCTCAAAGCCAGTGAGGCAGTGCCTACGCTCACAGCTTCTGCTGACAGGGCTGGCTCAGGGCTACGAAGGGAAAGGGCTTTGTAGCCGAGTAACATAACTCAAAAAGGCAACCCCCCTGCTATTGTAGAAACAATCACACCAGGACAAGTCTGCTCCTGATCAACTTTATCTGCTAAGGGAACTGATTTAGAAAAGGTAATTCAATCAGATTGTAGCTGGGCAATGGGCTATCTCCATGCAGGGCGGTTACAGGTGGCCCCTCATAACAGGAAAGGCATGGAGATGCTGGAACGGTTCCAGAGCAGAGCAACCAAGCTCAGGAGGGTTTAGAGAACCAGTTGTGTGAGGAGAGGCTGAAGGAGCTGGGCAGGGTGAGTTTGGAGAAGAGGAGGCTGAGGGGGGACTTCCTTGCCCTCTCCAACTCCCTGAAGGGAGGTTGCACAGAGGTGGCTGTTGGCCTCTGCTCCTTGGTGCCTGCTGACAGCAGCAGGGGCACTGCTCTGCAGCTGAGGCAGGGGAGGGTCAGACTGGCTCTGAGGCAGAGATTCTCTGCAGCCAGAGTGGTTGGGCACTGGCAGGGCCTTCCCAGGGAGGTGGTGGAGTCCCCCTGCCTGGAGGTGTTGAAGAACCCTGTAGCCATGGTGCTTCCTGCCCTGCTCGAGTGGCAGCAGGGAGGGGGTCAGGCTGGGTCTGTCAGTCTCTCAGGGACTGAGGGGTTTGGTTGGGGTGGGGATGGTTGGACTGGGGGATCTGGGAGGTCCTTTCCAACCAGGATTATTCTGTGACTCTGTGAGAGATGGAGAATGCACCATCAACCCAACTTACCCAGCAAACCCTGTAGGGATAACGATGTTTGAAGCTTGCCAAGGTGCAAAAACACAGTATAAACTATCTATTAATGGCTCAGCTGGTATTAAACCTTCTTATTTCTTCCCATTTAATAAATCCTATGATATTCTTCTCTCTACCCACCGCTTCCCCTCACTCGCACACTGCTAAGCTAAACCAAATACTAGGATAATTATGATTGTGTGGAATACTTCATGTTAATCTTCGACAGATGTTAGCTTTGTGCAAACAGCTAAACTGTTGTCAGCTTGTTTGGCTTTTTGCAGTGTTTACAGATGCTTCTACAACTGATAACATCTTTCTTATGCTTTCCAACTAGTATTCAGTAACTTAAAAGGGGAACATTTCCTCTTGGGTTTTTTTTTGCTGTGCAAGAACCTTTTCTCTTCCCATTGTCCTTGAAATCATCTTTCCTTAACACCTATTTCTCCCAGAAATTCATCCCATCTTGCACTCACACACAGTTTATATCATCTCTCTTAATATGAATTGCTTCCATGTCTCCTGTCTTTACAGAATCACAGAGTTATTGGGGATGGAAAAGCCCTCTGAGCTCATCCAGCCCAGCCCAGGACCTAACATCACCCCATCAGCCAGACCAGGGTGCTAAGGGCCACAGCCAGGCTGTCCTTCAACACCTCCAGGGTTGGGGTGTCCACCACCTCCCTGAGCAGATCATTCCAGGCTCTGAGCACCCTTTCCATGAGGAAGGGCTTCCTAACATCCAACCTTATCCTCCCCTAGTGCACCTTCAGGTCCTGTCCTCTTGTTCTATCACTAGTTTCCTGGGAGAATTGCCTGACCCCCACCTGGCTATAATAGTTCATGTTGCCTCTTCACATGAGATTACTTCACTTTAGTTTTCAAAACCTCCAGAGCTGAGAATTTCACTTGAAGACTGATTATGTAAGAGATCCTGAAGGAGGAGGGAGACAGAAGAAGGCATATCATTGTTAGAGAGATGCTTTCCAGCCACAAGACTGGGGATGTCAGCTGTGTGCCACACGGAATTACAGTGACACACGTCAGCAGTCACTGTCTCTCAGATCTTCTCTCAGCTCTTTAAATAACAGAAGCAGTAATTTGAGGAAACAATGGAAATTACTGCTGTCAAGTTATTGTTGTCAAACAAAGATCTGATGAAAAAGAGCAAATAATCACAGAAAACTGACAAACAAAGGAGATGAAGATATATTGCTTGATTTACTTTGAGTCATGGGTCTGCTATTTTCTACTTCTACTTCGTTTCAAGAGGACCCTCATGACCTTCTTCACCAGGAGGGTGCTGAGACCCTGGACCAGGCTGCCCAGGGAGGTTGTGGCTGCCCCCCAGCTCCCTGGAAATATTCAAGGCCAGATGGGACAGGTCCTTGAGCACCCTGATCTAGTGGGGGGTGTCCCTGCTCATGGCAGGGGGGTTGGAACTGGATGATCTTTAGAGATCCCTTCCTATCCCTAAAGATTCTGTGATTCTAGACACCTCAGACTCCTCAGACAACAGACATCAGGGGGTGCCTGTCTTGGGCTGGACGTGGTGAGCAGGAAATACTCTTGAAGCCTCATGTTTCCTCATAGTGATTAAAAAGGAAGCAGGCAATGAATATATTAGGTTCATACAGCAAATATTTAGATGCTTCAAATCAGTGAGTGCAATCTTACCAGGCTGTACCATTCGGGGAAAGGTGGAATTTAAAATGCAAAGCAGGAATCAGTGCTACGAGCGTATGGTAGAACATGGAGCACACAGTCCTATTCTACGCTTGGAGCTACAGTGGATGAAGACTGAGTTTGATTTTTAATGATCCTCTGAGGCTAAAATTCATCCATTCCCCAGCCTAGGCTATGGGGATGTGGAAATCAGCCCGCCTGCAGCATCAGGATGTGAGGTCCTGGGTCATGGTTGGACCTGGGGGGGGTGGGAGACAGGCAAGGACGGCCATTGTGACTGGTTCCCAGTTGTTAAACAGCAGTTTTACTTCATCCTTCCAGTTTGTGTGATATTCAAGGGCTGATTTAATTTTTCCCTTGCCTTCTCCATGGAGAACATAAGTCATAAAAAGTGCTAATTTTAAGCAAAAACAAAACCAGCAGCTAATCCTCTTTGAGAAGAAATATGGGAAGATATTGGATAATTAAATTCATAGTAGTTAGAACCATGGCTTAATTATGAGTGTTTTGTTCAGACCAGTTGAAATCATGGGATTTATGAGACATTAAATTGTCCTTCCTAAATGTTGCTGCTTTATCCTTCTCCATGAGATACACAGACTCAAAGAATCCTTAGGGATCGGAAGGGACCTCAAAAGATCATCCAGTCCAATCCCCCTGCCACAGCAGGATCACCCAGACCAAGTCGCTCAGGAACACAGCCAGGCGGGGCTGGAACGTCTGCAGAGAAGGAGACTCCACAACCCCCCTGGGCAGCCCCTTCCAGGGCTCCAGGACCCTCCCTGGGAAGAAGGTCCTGCTGAGATTGAGAGGGAACCTCCTCTGTTACAGCTGGCACCCAGTGCCCCTTGTCCTAGCACCAGGTGACCTAGAGAAGACCCTGGCTCCATCCTCCTGACACCCACCCGTCACTTCTGTATAGACAGGAATGAGGTCCCCTCTCAGCCTCCTCTTCTCCCAGCTCCAGAGCCCCAGCTCCCTCAGCCTTTCCTCATCAGGGATCTGCTCTCCTCCCTTCATCATCTTCATTGCTCTACGCCGGACACCCTCCAGCAGCTCTGTGTCCTAGGGGAGATTTCCACCAGTGACTTCTAGACTTTCAAGGTTCAATTTGCTGCCTTTCACCCGACAGATGCACTCCCATCGCTTCTGCACACACTTAACTTGAGGCATGGAGATTTGTCATCATATTTAGCTCTGTGCTAACTGTGCCTTTACATTACGAACACAGTGTGACTTCCATTTCTCACACTTAAAATTTACGCCTGCAACGACGCTTGTTCATTCTGGAAGGCACGTTGCCTTTTGTGAGCTCCGAGTGCAACCGTGGCAGAGCAGCTAGCGGTGTCCTTCAAAGGGTATCTTTGCGCAGCGCTAATTGCTAAACTGAGCTTCAAACCGAGGGACCTTTCAAATACAGGGGAATAACCACTTCATGCTTTGAAAATTAATGGATGCCTATCTTTTTCTTCCCCCTGATTGCTCTGCAGAGAATCCTGTTTGACTTGAGTGCAGAGAAGGAGAAGGTGCTATATTGAAAGGAAATACTTCTGAAATACAGAAGTCACAGAATCATTGAATAGTCCTGGTTGGAAAGGAGCTCCTAGATCACAGAGTCCAACCATCCCCACCCCAACACAACCCCTCAGTCCCTGAGAGGCTGACAAACACAACCTGACCCCCTCCCTGCTGCCACTCGAGCAGGGCTGAAGCACCATGGCTACAGGGTTCTTCAACACCTCCAGGCAGGGGGACTCCACCACCTCCCTGGGAAGGCCCTGCCAGTGCCCAACCACTCTGGCTGCAGAGAATCTCTGCCTCAGATCCAGTCTAACCCTCCCTGCCTCAACTGCAGAGCAGTGCCCCTGCTGCTGTCAGCAGGCACCAAGGAGAGGAGGCCAACAGCCAGCTCTCAACAGCCTCCTTTCAGCACTTGGATCGATGTACTTGAAATACAGCAGTGCCTGAATACTCAGCCAAGCGTATGCCGTGTGCACAGAGCAAGGAGTGGTGGCAAGGGTACTCTGCATCCCCAAGGTGCTTGGTATAGCAGGTATCCAACCAGAGCACTGCCAACCTCTAGCTACAGCGGGACACAGCAGCTGGGACTCCATATGCAACGTGCAGCACTAGTCAGGAGCCCTGCCCAGCACAGTCAATGCTGTTGAACGAGCAGCAATGACAGGAAGAACAGAGCCCTGTGCTGTGCGTGATGATAACAGTGGGAACGTTGCCAGGGCAGCGAGAAGAGAGAGTCGGGGTAGACTTTCAGACAGAACCAGTCTGAGACCCTGTAATGAGTGTGTGTATTTATTTGTTATGTCGTTTCAGCAGCCTAATTCAACCTTTTCAACTAATTGGAATACTGGTGTAAAATTACACCTTTTGTAGCCTGTGTCTCCTCCAGTGAGAAGAGCTGTGACGGTGACAGTCCGGTCACTCTTATGGGAGGTGACAGCGATTTCCAAGCATGAAGCCACTTACTTCACTGCTCTTGTGTTAATTAAATATTTTGATGTTTTGGGTGACCTTTTCTCATTTCTGATGCTATGTGAACACGAACAAAGACAAAACTAAGAAGAGTGTCTGGAATGAATAAATATTTCACTGGAAACAGAGATTACAAAGAATAGCAAGTAGGCAAAGCAGAGAATATAATCACACAAGTCTGTCCCTGGAACACGGCTTGTGACTTGTGAAAGGTAGACAGATGGCTTCTCACAGAATCATTGAGGCTAGAAAAGACCTCTGAGCTCATCCAGCTCAGCCCACCAGCCAGACCAGGGCACTCAGGGCCACAGCCAGGCTGCCCTTCAACACCTCCAGGCACAGGGACTCCACCACCACCCTGGGCAGTCCAGTCCAGTGTCTAATCACCCTTTCCATGAGGAAGGGCTTCCTAACATCCAACCTAACCCTCGTTAAGATTGCTAATTTCTATTGTAAACAAACTTAAAGCTTCATTCATTTGTAGCTGTGCAAGGTGCTTGCAGATCTCTTCGTCTGTAGAGGAAAGATGTAAAGAGAGAAAGGAGATCAAACTGTTCTGTGAATAATTCATTGTCTCAAGTTCCTGCAGGTCTTAAAAGGCAGGGGATCCAGGTGAACACACAACTTCATCTGGAAGATCAATTACTGCTAACCACCTTTAATCATAAAACCACACATCGTGGTCAAAGCCCTCTCGAGCAATCAGCTAATTGCTGGGTTGATCTATTGATTCATTATTAACAAAAAACCCCATTTATCTCCTTTCTGGATCAGTCACAGTACTGATGAGGCTGGAAAAGACCTTAAAGATCATCCAGTCCAACCTAAACCAACCCAGTAACCCTAACATCTGCCATCTAGCTCAGATGCAGTCTCTCTAGGGAGAGACTTTTTTTCCCCTTAAACAAAATATTCGCTGTTGCTCGAGAGACTAAGACTTCAGAACAACCATGCAAGGGTGCAAGCGTATTTGCCTAACAGCCTGAACCATCTGGTTACTTGATGCTGTGGTATAAAGGAGAGGTGTAAATTCACCCGTGCAGTTCTAAGTCACTGAGTGCTAAACTCATGCTACAAAATAAAGCCCGGGCTGTTGATCTGTAATGAGAACTCGAACAATGACCTTCACTGCTTGAACACAGAAGTTTGGGAAGCAGAAAGCAAAAGGAGACTCTTTTGTTTCATTGCAAGGACTGACTTCCAGTTAATTAAAGAAAATCTTATAGCTTAACTTTTTTTTTAATGCTTCTTGATGACAGAAGTCACTCTATGGTTTCTCCATGACATCAAAGAGTCAGCAAACCAGCCAGTCTAAGACTCCTAACATGACCAGGTGATATCTTTATGATTTGAGATACCACAGAGCTTCTCTAAACTTCTTTTGGAAGCCTCAACACCTTCTGCCCTAGAAACCCTGGCAGTGAAAATCTCATAGCAGGGATGGGGGTTGAAAGGAGCTCTTCACTCTCGGTACACTGGGTTTGTAGCTCAATCAGCTCAATTCATGAAAGGTTTGCTCATCTTTTATTCAAAAAGTAGTTGAAATCTCTAAAGCAAGCTCTGCTCTCTCAAATTCCCACCTTCGTGCTGGCACTGGCCTTTGATGATCATCAGTACCTTTGAGGAAGCAAGTGAGAGTTCAGGAGCTTTCAGCATGTGGTGGAGACTGCTAAAGAGACGAGATTGTCTTCCCAGGGAAAATCCAACTATCCCTGCATAAAAGTCAACACCAGGCAAAAAATAACGACAGAAGAATTTCATTTGGCAGTTACTGAAGGGCAAACCTTGAAAAGGCTGTCATGCCTGGCTGCCAGAATTAAGCAAGGGCAGCACAGAAGATCCTAAAAGACTTCTAAGCTGAAATTAAACCAATGTTCACGCAGCCGTTTACCACCCGATTGGCCTGATATCAGAAATACTGAGACAGTAAAATCCAAGGATGGGGAATCAGATTTGGAAAGCACGTATTTCTTCTTTTTCCCCTTAAAAGTAGATTTAAGCAAACTATCCCTCTATAATTTTGGGAAAGGAAATGGATTAACCAGACTATGTAACGTGCAATAAACCAGGGTACGATCAAAGGAGACTTGTGGCCAGGTGCCAAACACAGCTTTCATAGACTCATAGAGTCATTAGGGATTGGAAGGGACCTCAAAAGATCATCCAGTCCAATCCCCCTGCCACAACAACACAAACAGGCGGGTCTGGAACGTCGCTGGTACCCTCCCTGGGAAGAAGGTCCTGATGAGATTGAGATGGAACCTCCTCTATTCCAGCTGGTACCCAGTGCCCCTTGTCCTATCATCAGGTGACCTTGAGAAGAGCCTGGCTCCATCCTCCTCACACCCATCCCTCAAAGATTTCTAGACATGAATGAGGTCCCCCCTCAGCCTCCTCTTCTCCCAGCTCAAGAGACCCAGCTATCTCAGCCTTTCCTCATCAGGGAGCTGCTCTCCTTCCTTCATCATCTTCATTGTTCTATGCTGGACACCCTCCAGCAGCTCTGTCTCCTTCTGGAACTGAGGGGCCCAGCACTGGACACAGTACTCCAGATGCAGTCTCACCAGTGCAGAGTAGCGGGCAACAAGAACCTCCCTCGATCTGCTAACCACCCCCTTCTGATCCCCCCCAGGGTGCTGTTGGCCTTCTTGGCCACAAGAGCACATTGCTGGCTCAGAGTCACCCTGCTGGCCACTAGGACCCCCAGGTCCCTTGCTCCTCCACTGCTCTCCATCAGGTCAGTTTATTTACAAAACCAGTGTTCATGGTTATTCAAGTGCACTCCTGGAAGGGTACTTTCTGTCCACAGCAGAGGAAAATCAATAAACCCAGCTAAAAGCAAAAAACATCTGACAGAAGAGCCAAGCTGTGCACATGCAGGTCTCCCTCTGTTGCTCACACACGCATAAGCGCGCATACAATTACTACTGGAGAGGAGCGAACGGCAAACAACGCTCGGTGACCCAGAAACAGCAGCTCCTCTCTTTCTACGAGCGCGTTTCTTTTCATCCCTGGGACGTGACGTCACTCTGTACAAACAGCCTACAACAAACGCTATTCCTCCCGCGTTCAGAAGGCTCCAACAGGAACCTTTCGCTGAGAGCTTCGGCAAATATTTAAACTGCCACGTAAAGGACTCCACGCGGCCAGGCCAGGCCACTCTAAAAATAAACGCTCACGGACAACAAGCCCATCCAACCACAAGAGAATTTCAAAAAGCCATGGACTAAACGACGGCTCACAGAGCAGCGCGGCCACAGCCGGGTGAATGGCGATGATTTCCTATTCTTCACTGGGATGTGGTGACACAAAACCACTAAGGGCTGAAGCAACTGTGTCTGAGTGACCCACGCTCTCGTAATGCGGTTGAAATCTTAGTTGTTCCCTAACTCGGGGGGTTTTCTTCCTCCTTCGCAGCAGCGGCGCACGTACGCGTACCTTACTGCTCTCTCTGAGGGAACGTGGCAGCGTTCCGCTGGCGAAATGAGGACAGCTCTGCATTTCACCTTAATCAGATCCAATTAGGGCAGGTGGTAACCCCGCAGGCGATGTAATGATGAGAGATGCATGTGTTCTATACAAACTGTCCTTCCAGTCTCGAGGTCTAATAGGACATCACAGCGCAAGTCCTTTCACCTTCTACTGGCAGCTCAGCCCATGGAGGGGGGACTACCGACTGCTCTCGTTTTTTAGCCTGAGTAAATCCAGATAAATACGTTGCTCAATATTTACTCTAGCAGAAGAGGTAGAGGGTTTCCAAGAGGGTGTGGGGTGTAAAACCGAAGTCAAATAGAGATGAAAAAGAAACCAAGTCACTCTCTAGTCAGTCTGATCCTAATAGCGTTGTGCGAGACAGGCTAATCCCGCAGTACAAACAGCGATTCGCGTTCCTCCTGATAAACAACCTGACAGGCAGGCATAAACAGAAGACATCACGCTGTCTTCTCATCTCACGGAAAGGAATTGGAACGACCCGAGAGGTTCCCCGAAGACAGAGAGTTAAGGATTTTTCTGATGTGATACTGATACACTGGCTGTATTCCTGAACGGACCTCTCATAATGAATAGCTGGCGAGACACATCTGAAATGAGCTGAGAATCTAATGCAAAATTCTCCTCCGCATTAAAGGGATAACACAGCCAGGTTCATTTAGAATATTGCTCCTCTGAAGACACCCCGAGCGCTGCAATAACAAATGTTATATCAAAGATGCACTCGGCAACAAATGCGATAGGAGTCTCCGCAAGGCAATTTTTCAGCGTGTCAGAATTATAACATCACTCCATGGAAACAAATTAAGCAGCACAAGCTCGGCTGTTGGGATGGCTTTATTAGCCAGGCGGTGTTTTCTCATCGACAACGCTTTGCTTTGGACCTGTCAATGAGCATCAAGGATGGTCTGTCTATTTTTACGGACAGTATTTGCTTCTAAAATAAACAGAGCACTTCAGCATCCATCTCTCTCTGATTGTGCAACACATAGAATCATAAGGGATTGGAAGGGACCTCAAAACACCATCCAATCCCCCTGCCACAGCAGGATCACCCAGACCCAGTGGCACAGGAACACAGCCAGACGGGGCTGGAACGTCTCCAGAGAAGGAGACTCCACAGCCCCCCTGGGCAGCCTGGTCCAGTGCTCCGGGACCCTCCCTGGGAAGAAGGTCCTGCTGAGATTGAGAGGGAACCTCCTCTGTTCCAGCTGGCACCCAGTGCCCCTTGTCCTGTCACTTAAAACATAATACTGAGAACAGTCAAATCGTTCCTGGTTATTTATACTCTACAGCCAAAGCTCAGTCCAGTGTGGGGTTTTTTTAAGCAAGAGGGATAAACACTTCCATCAGGAGGGATAAAACCAGTACGCCAGTACCAATAAAGGATTACAGAACAATCTCTAACTGCTGGAAGAATATCTATTTTTAAAAAGCCATGGATTTCTGCAAACTACTGAAAAATATCCTGCTCTCCTCTGTCACCGTGCTGACACATGAATTCACTCCGTTTAGTCACGTGCATGCAAGAGTAAGCACAGCCCTTGCTAGGTAAATAGGTCCCTTAACAGGTCAGAGAAGGATGCTGCACCAGCAGCACCGCAGCCGTAAGTCACCGAAGCACTCACAATTTACCCCAAGCTCAGTGCCTGCGCTGGATGAGGCAGGCGGGGGGAAAAGGAGAGAGGGCAGGAGAGAACGCCCTCAGCTCAGCATTATGGCAGCAGATTCCTCGTCACGCTGAAGTGAATTAGGCAAGCAATTTCATGAGATTATGCTAGCGATTTAGTAGAGAACAGCTGCTGCGCCACGCTAGAGGATACTCCTAGTCTTTACTTACACGGCCGCAAATAACTCTAGAGTTAATCCAGAGCTACAGCACACATCTTTTGTCTTGGCCACCTGAAGCAGAGGCACGCGTGGTTTGGTCTGACACTCAGAAAACCTTCCAGTAACTCTGTCAGCACCAGTCCAACGTAACTGCAGTAACTCAAACACTCTGGTTCTGCTACTGTTTTAGTTACTATTTCTTCTACCATTTGAATTACTATTTCTTCTAGTATTTTAATTACTATTTCTTCTAGTATTTTAATTATTATTTCTTCTAGTATTTTAATTATTTCTTATAGTAGTTTATTACTATCTATTCTATTTTATTTACTATTTCTTCTACCACTTTAATTACTATTTTTACTTCTATTTTAATACTATTTCTTCTACTATTTTAATTACTATTTCTTCTACTACTTTAGTACTATTTCTTCTACTATTTTATTATTAGTAGTATTTTATTACTATTTCTTTGACTATTTGCATTACTATTTCTTCTAATACTTTACTGTTTCTTCTAGTATTTTATTACTTCAACTATTTTAATTGCTATTTCTTCTATATTTTATTACTATTTCTTTGACTATTTTAGTTACTACTTCTACTACTTTATTACTATGTCTTCTACTACTTTATTACTGTCTTCTACTACTTTAGTACTATTTCCTNCTACTATTTTAATTACTATTTCTTCTACTACTTTAGTACTATTTCTTCTACTATTTTATTATTAGTAGTATTTTATTACTATTTCTTTGACTATTTGCATTACTATTTCTTCTAATACTTTACTGTTTCTTCTAGTATTTTATTACTTCAACTATTTTAATTACTATTTCTTCTTCTATTTTAATACTATTTCTTCTACTATTTTAATACTATTTCTTCTACTATTTTAATACTATTTCTTCTACTATTTTAATACTATTTCTTCTACTATTTTAATACTATTTCTTCTACTATTTTAATACTATTTCTTCTACTATTTTAATACTATTTCTTCTACTATT
Organism: Upupa epops; assembly: GCA_013397515.1. Classification (NCBI taxonomy): domain Eukaryota; kingdom Metazoa; phylum Chordata; class Aves; order Bucerotiformes; family Upupidae; genus Upupa; species Upupa epops. The sequence continues at coordinate 94,474 of VZRI01005916.1, forward strand.
TTAATACTATTTCTTCTACTATTTTAATACTATTTCTTCTACTATTTTAATACTATTTCTTCTACTATTTTAATACTATTTCTTCTACTATTTTAATACTATTTCTTCTACTATTTTAATTACTATTTCTTCTATTTTATTACTCTTTCTTCTAATAGTTTAATTACTAGTGATTTCTAGAGCACACACGCTGGTTTTCCCCCTCAGCTACACATTTCTCTGTGTTTTAAAGCTGTGAACCAGAAGCAGAAGCGGTATAGGAGCACACCTCCAACCTTACTGACTGCACGTATGAAACCCCACTGGCCCGGTACATGGTCCAGCTGCAGCGGGTTTGGCTTTGGAGTGGTGCAGGTGGTTTCCCCTGCCTCCCTGAGTAGGGGAATGGCTGCATCGATCAGGAGAAATAAAGCCTTCTGGACAATTCATACCTAGCCTGACTCCAGAGTCACACAGCTGGGCACTGTGAGTGCTGAAGCAGGCACCAGGAATCAGGACCGGAGTGCCTCTGACCTTGAGGCTTTCAGCAGACTGACAAGCCAAGTCAGAGCTGGTATCCCCTGGGAATTGCCTCTCCCTCCTCCACACGCAGGCTCCACCTTGCCCAGCAACAAACAGACAGAGCTCTGGTATAAGCATCCTCTGCTTTTTCTTCCCTTTTCTAGAAGAGAAACTCAAGGTACTGAAGGGCAGGATAAGGGTCAGCGTATTTTTTCTCCTGTCATTACAACGCTCACTTGACTTTGCTTCGTTCCAGGAGCTGCAGCTAGTAAAAACACAACCACAGTGGGTCTCGCTTACCCTCTGACACCACCTCAACTCTTGTTTCTGTCGAGTACTTCTGAACAGCCATTTATATGTTAAGTACTGAACTCCGCATCGCGCCTGCCTTTCAATATCACATCGCTTGCTATGTATTTTCCACTTGTGTCTGTTACGCCATGGATCAGAAATCCAATCCTTAGCCTCCTGGCTGGCTCCAGAATACCATCAGGCATGAAATTTCAGAGACACTCCTTTTCCTGCCTGAGAATTATTGGATACACAGCTATAAAAGCACACGTAAAAGCTAAAAGCCCTTAGAATTCTTTGGAGGGGAAACAAAACATCCCCTAGGCAGCAAATTGGTTGGAAATCCTTCGTAGTGCTCTTGGGTAGCAATTCCTGCAGGATTTGCTGTCTGTTGCAGCCGAGCTCCTGTCTGCTTCAGGAAAACAAATCGTCAGTTATGATAAATGGTTCTGTATCGAGCGGTTTAGATGCAAGGATGCAGGAGATTATTTCTAATGAGATTAGCTAATTCTAATTAATTTTTGTAAGGATCACTAATTTATTCCTCAGTAGGGACCTCCAGGGTTAATTCCTGGGGCTTTACTCACCGAGCTACCCAGCCCTCGAATGACCAGCAGGAGACGGACACTGCGAACGGGCTAATCCACCTCAGATTAACAAATCAATGACTCTTACACGCTGCAAAATTGGTTTCCACTTAAAAGCTGCCTGGATTTCCCGAGTTTACACGCAGCATAAATCCTGTTTTCATGTCATTTAGCAGGGATTCTGGGCAGAGTGATTCTCCCCTCTCTTGTCAATTTACAAGGCACAGAGTGGCCAGCAGAAATCCTATTGCAGTTTGATGGATGTCTGCTGAGGGAAACAGGAGAGGGAGAGGGGAATAAAGAAAAGAGCAAAGCAGGAGTTTGGATGTTTGGCTCCAGATTGCTGTCACTGATCATTCTCCTCTCTCTGCTTTCACAGCCAACTGCAACTTGCCATCTAGAGAGATTTTCCCAGCCTTACTGGGAAAACACTCCCTGTCTAACCTGCCTCACGTTTGATGGCACACTCAGACAACAACAGCTGAGGGGGTAGCATCAATGGGTGCCACATCCACGGGGCTTTCACCCCTCTCCCCATCTCAGTTCTGCTCAGACCTGTGGGGATCATTACAGAATCACAGAATCACTGGGGATCGGAAGGGATCATCCAGTCCCATCCCCCTGCCACAGCAGGATCACCCAGACCAAGCCACACAGGAACACAGCCAGGCGGGTCTGGAACGTCTGCAGAGAAGGAGACTCCACAACCCCCCTGGGCAAAGGTGTCAAGAGCGTGGCTGCTGTCAGGCAGCCTGTGGCAGTGAACGCCAGGTTACCCTGGCTGGCACAGACTCTTTGGGATGTGTATGTGCATCCCCTTTTCCCTCTCTCTCTGTTTATCGCTCCCCTCTGAAGGTTGCGGAGCATTATCTAGTTTTAGTTTGGAGGCTGGGCTGCAGGAACCCAGCAGCTGTGAGTTGGTTAGGACTACCTCCTCCTTTGCAGGGCCAAGAACAAATCAAGGTAGCCAACCTCTGAAAGGCACGGTGATAGTTTCGTGGCCAACGGCCACAGAATTAGAAGAGCTGTGATTTAAAACTGATTCAGCTGACAGCTGCTTAATCAACCGACTCTCCGCTAACTCTAATCACAGTCGCCTAACTCCTTGTTGTACCTGCGAAAGATTCGTTCATAAACCTTTCGTTCATAGAATTATAGAACCATTAGGGATGGGAAGGGACTTCAAAAGAGCATCCAGTCCACAGCTCCAGTCCCTGCCACAGCTGGATCACCCANGGTCTGAGGAGAAACATCAATACTCGCAGGGAAAAGATACAGCTCCTTCTCTCCGTCCACAGGGGCTTCTTTCAGCCTGGTATCTCCACATCCAAGGGAACGGAAGGTTAACGCCAACGTTTCAAGGCAGACTGTGCGCAATCCAAGAGGACACGCGACAGGCTAACGCTCTGTGTCGTCGCTTGGGAGAGCCTCCTGCAGGAAAGGTAGCTCACGCGAACGACGACTTCAATATTAAGGAGATGAAGAACTAGAGAGGAAGGAAACCACGATGGAAGTGGCTGAAGGAAGCCACGAGTACACAGTAAACAAGTTCTGATTTCTCCCAATCTACTGCAACCAATTACTCCTGCTTCAGAGACTCCTTATCTTAGATTTTCCAAGCCAGCTCGCCTCTATTTCTTGATAAAGGACACAGCAGTGTTTCAGAAAACGGCACATTAGATAAAGAAACCCGGTGTTAGAAATAATTACCTGCCTCCCCCCCCCCCCTCCAGCTGAGCCAATCCTCCATCCAAACAGTTGAGCCAACTACCTTCCAAGTTAGGTCTCAGTAATCCATCTGTATCGGCCACTAAATAATAGGCTTGATAATATAGGAGAACTCTTGCTCTTAGTGTCGCTGGCTGCTGGAAAACAGCAGGAAAATCATCTGTGAGAGGTCAGCAAGAGCAAAAAAAGACCAAGCTGAACTGTGCTCCCCACAATACCGGCCGGATGGAACACGCCTGCGATGCACGCACGCACGCCACCGAGCTCCATACTGCACAAACATGTGAGGGGTGGGTGATGCCAGGTCCTGGGCTGGGCTGGCTGAGCTCAGAGGGCTTCTGCAGCCTCAATAATTCTGTGAAATCAGTTTGCTACTCCTTCCTGGCAGCTGAGCTAGGCTGCAGCAGCAGCATTGCAACCAACTGCGAGCCATGACCATGCATCCTATTAAGCCAACTTGCCTTCATGGCACTGGGAGTTGCCTGGTGATCACTGAGCAATGGCTAATCCTGCATGCATGCCCCAGTGCCGCCCCACGATCGCTCAGCATCACCACATCCTGCCCGCAAGTAGTCCCTATAGAGGAATCACCTGGCCTCTAAGGAGTTAAGGATTTGGGAGCTGAGCCATGGTGTGAGGGATGAGGGGAGAAAACAGACGGGACTCTGATAATCTGAAAGCAACACATGAAAACGAACAACTGGAATCTTTTATCTCAATGTTGAAACTGAGGAATGAAAGATCAGGGCAGCAAACAAATGGCAAGAACAAAGCAAACCGCAATCAGCCTCTACCTTTTCATCTTCTAAAGGCCAAATATTCCTCAAAGAGCAGTGTATTTACTCTATAATAAGTAGCCTTGCCATTTTCACTCTAAAAAATCATGCAATAGCAAGAAAATTAAATGGATCATTTTATTTTCTGACAGATGAAATAGCGCCGGGCTGGCAATTCAACGCTAGGACGATGACTGATGCTGGGTGGAATGCCTGCACTACCCTCATCCCGTTATTAAGCAGGGTAAGACAAGCGCGGGGTAATTAACCCTTAACTACAAAACAGCCTCAAAGGAACTCTATTCACTGTCTAATGCGTGTGATACCGTCCATATGGCACATGATGCTGTCCTTTTCATCAAAGCAGAGAGAAATGGAAGCAGGAGGTGCTTTCAAAACCATCCTTACAGGCTTCCATCTGAAAAAGATGAAGAAGGATTTCTCCCAACGCTAGATGTGAAACTTAACAGCTACAAGGTTCTTGACCCGTGTGCACGGCATGTTGGAGAGCCTCTACTGAACTCACGTCGATAGGTCCCGAGGATACGAGAGAGAGCATCTGTCTGGTGCCCTCAGCTTTCTCATCTCTGCTCAGAGGATCTCAAACCTAGACAGCGTCTGACCCAACACAAAAGCAAGAGGATATCTCCGTTTCATCTGCAGGCTTGCTTTGTTTTGCTGCATTTTTTATCACCTCTGGTATCTTTCGTGTTTGAAAATCCCTTCGAAGCACCGAGCTGTGCAAAGGTTATCTAAAATTTATCGGTATTTATAGTCTGGTTGAGTGGAAGGCATCCCCTGTGCTAACAGCTCCACTGTGCTAAAGAGCGGGTGAACACGTCCAATTAAACAGGTCACACAGTCTCGCGTGACTCTAGCAGAGGATGCCACGTGTGAGGGTGGCACAAAACTCTACAGCAGATTCTCCAAGGGAGAGGACTCAAGGGGTACATGAAAACACCGTGCTTTCCTGTGCTAGGGATAGAATGAGCAATGCGAAGTTAGGAGTCTAATTAAGTCTCTCAGAATTGGAAGCTGTAAGTTTGGTGTCAGAGATCTTTCCTAGAATGGTTCTGGTTGGAAGGGATCTTAAAAATCATCTAGGTCCAAACCCCCTGCCATGAGCACGGACACCCCCCGACAGACCAGGGTGCTCAAGGACCTGTCCCATCTGGCCTTGAACACTGCCAGGGAGCTGGGGGCAGCCACAACCTCCCTGGACAACCTGGTCCAGTGTCTCAGCACCCTCCTGGTGAAGAGCTTCCTTCTGACTTCCAGTCTCAACCTCCCCTCTTGCAGCTGGAAACCATTCCCCCTGCTCCTACCACTCCAAGCCCTTGGAAACAGCCCCTCCCCAGCTTTCCTGCAGCCCCCTGTCCTGTTGACAGGAAGATACCTACTGTTCATCAATATAAATCATTAGTTAATTAGTGATCACCATGCAATGATGCCCCATGGCTTCCCAAACAACATCTCAAGGTAGTTTAAGACCTGGCTCAAGCAAACTCAGTTCTTCTGGCTGTTTCCTTTGAGAACACACTTGCTTTAGCAAAACCAGAGACAACCATCGTCCAGCCCTCGACTTACAAGAAACAACAACAAACTGGAAGAGCTGGATTGACAGGACGCTTCACGTTGACAAGATCCTTGCCTCCAAGAAGGATTTCGGGCCGACCTGTCACTCCAGATGCTGTGTGAAATCCAACTGACGGCGAGAGCTGCAGGGTCTGTGTTCAGGGCTCTTCCCCTCCCTGTATCTCACGTGCAGTTTTCCCTGCAGTGACACACATCAATGCTCGGGCATGGCACAATGCAGAAGAAGTCAGGGGGAATCTGAATAGAGAGAGATGTAGGAGAGAACAAGTACTAAAACTAAACAGGTACTGTCCTTGCCTCTTCCACCCCTAATTTCTAGAGCTTCTGGCGTGACTCTCAGCAGCCAAACAGAGGAGTTTGATTTGTACCAGCTGCAGTAGTTTTGATGCCTTGGCACTGAGAGACTGCTAAGCGTGTGTCATGGTTTAACCCCTGCCAGCAGTAAAGCACCGTGCAGGCACTCACAGAATTATTGAGGCTGGAAAGAACCTCTGAGCTCAGCCAGCCCAGCTTGTGACCTGACATCACCCCATCAGCCAGACCAGGGCACAAAGGGCCACAGCCAGGCTGTCCTTCAACCCCTCCAGGGATGGGGACTCCACCACTGCCCTGGGCTGTCCAGTCCAGGCTCTGAGCACCCTTTCCCTGAGGAAGGGCTTCCTAGCAGCCAACCTAACCCTGTCCTGGCAGCTTCAGGCCCTGCCCTCTCCTCATTCTCCCTAGTTGCCTGGCAGAAGAGCCTAACCCCCACCTGTCTTTAACTTCTCTTCAGGTAGTTATAGAGTGAGAAGATCACCTCTCAGTTTGCTCCAGGCTAACACCCCCAGCTCCCTCAGCCTCTCCTCATCAGCCTTTCCCTCCAGTCCCTTCCCCAGCCTCATTGCTCCTCTGGATCCATTCCAGTCACTCAGTACCTTTCTTGAGGTGAGTGGCCCAGAACTGCCCCCAGGACTCAAGAGGAGGCCTCCCCAGTATACAGTAAAGGGGGAGAATCCCAACCCTAGTCCTGCTGGCCACACTAGTGCTGATCCCAGCCAGGATGCCATTGGCCTTTTATGCCACATGGGCACCCCGCTGGCTCATATTCAGCTGGCTGTCACCCAGTACTCCCAGGTCCCTCTCTGCCAGGCTGCTCTCCAGCCACTCATCCTCCAGTCTGTAGCTCTGCTGGGGGTTCCTGTGGCCAAAGTGGAGGTCCCTGCACACTGCCACCCTGCTGTGTGTAACTTGTAAGAGGTTTAAAGTGACTGTATCATACGAGAACACACGCAGGGAAGAGAGAAGATTCATCCCCTGAAGATGTAATAAACCCAATGATCAATGGGGTTTGTACTCCAAGACCCCGACTAAGTAAACCCTAACCTTTCCCTCCAGAAGCCAGATGCCACACGATCATCCACCGAGTGGATGTGTAAAAACGTCCAGGGGCTGTGGTTGCCTCTCAAGATTTCTGGATGGCAATAAATCAGAACATTGCCTTCTGTGCACTGGGATTTGGTGTGACCTTCATGCTGCAGAGCTGTCAGGCTGTAGGGATGATGAATGCAATCAGACAGCTATTAGACACTGTTCTAATTTAGACACTTATTGAGTAATGTCACATGAAACAAAGAGCAGGACGGCAGCGTGAAAGGGCTCGAGTTCCCTTTAGGTGAAATTCAAAGGACTTTGTAACATCAAGGCCTTGCTGAGCTGGGCAGGAAGGATTGGCAAGCAATGGAGCCAGGCTCTGCTCAAGGTCATCTGGTGACAGGACAAGGGGCACTGGGTGCCAGCTGGAGCAGAGGAGGTTCCCTCTCAATCTCAGCAGGAACTTCTTCCCAGGGAGGGTCCTGGAGCACTGGACCAGGCTGCCCAGGGGGGTTGTGGAGTCTCCTTCTCTGCAGACGTTCCAGCCCCGCCTGGCTGTGTTCCTGTGCCACTGGGTCTGGGTGATCCTGCTGTGGCAGGGGAACTGGACTGGATGATCTTTCCAGGTCCCTTCCAATCCCTAAGGATTCTATGATTATTGACCCGATGTGGCAGGATCCTGTCAGAGTCCTCCAAGGAAGAGGACCATTTCCACAGGGATGCTGTGGTTCTGCGAAGTTGTGAGCAAAGCAGCTCAATTACTCTCCAAAGTTTGTGTTTCTTTGGTTCTGTTATCAAGAGTTTCACAGCATCTTAGGGGTTGGAAGAGACCTTGAAAGTGCAACGCCCGTGCCAGAGGAGGATCACCTAAGTGTAGGTCACACAGGAACAGGCCAGTTGGGTTTTAAATGTCTCCAGAGAAGGAGACTCCTCAACCTCGCTGGGCAGCCCCTTCCAGTGCTCTGCACCCTCTCTGTGATAGGTTAGAATCGCAGTAAGAAGCTTAACTCTGCCATGAGATTAACAGTCAAATACACCACCACTACTCCAATGTGGCAACATAACAAACCCTGGGAACCCCAAGCATTTAGAGCAGGAATATTATCCTTAATATCCCAGAGAGAAAGCTCTGTTTACCCATTAACTGAACACCCTCCCTGCTTTATGCTGTTTTTGTTATTAATAAAGATGCCCACACACTAAACCTCCCTGCTTTGGTAAAAACACCCACATATTTCAGCCGATGCTCTTACAGAACATTCATTTCTCGTTTCAAAGCTCCCTAATCAACCCTGGAACCCTACCAAACCCATTCCAAATTCTGACAATGATTTCCAAATGGTACTCGACTCATTTTTAAGCTATTTTTAGAGGGGAAGCTGCCATCGTGTACCATGACCTTGAATTCTCTTTCAGCTGCTCACCGAATAAACAGTAATTCCCTGCGTTAATCTCCGTACGTTAATCCCTAAGATTCAAACCCACAAGTGAGTGTTTGCAGGTGCTGAGGAGGGACGATAAGGCAGTCCATCTGTCTCGCGCTGAGAGACATGAACAGCAGAGCAAGGAGTGGTTAGTAGATCGAGAGAGGTTCTCCTCCTGTTCTACCCCACCCTGGTCAGACCACATCTGGAGTAGTGCGTTTGGTTCTGGGCCCCTCAGTTCCAGAAGGACACAGAGAGTCTAGCACAGAGTTNACTCTACCCTGGTCTGACCACATCTGGAATAGTGTGTTCAGTTCTGGGCCTCTCAGTTCCAGAAGGACACAGAGAGTCTAGCACAGAGTTGCAAAGATGATGGAGTGGAGCATCTCCCTGATGAGGAAAGGATGAGGGAGTTGTGGCTCTTAGCTTGGACAAGAGGAGGCTGAGGAGGGACCTCATTCCTGTCTATAAAGATGCAAGGGGTGGGTGTCAGGAGGATGGAGCCAGGCTCTGCTCAGTGGCACCCAATGCAAGGACTAAAGGCACCGGGTGTCAGCTGGAACAGAGGAGGTTCCACATCAATTTGAGAAGCAACTTCTTCCCAGTGAGGGTGACAGAGCCCTGGAAGGGGCTGCCCAGGGAGGTTGTGGAGTCTCCTTCTCTAGAGACGTTTAAAACCCTCCTGGGCTGTTCCTGTGCAACTGGATCTAGGGGCTCCTGCTGTGGCAGAGGGATGGTACTGGATGATCGATTGAGGTCCCTTCCAATCCCAAACACTGTGATTCCATGTTGTGTCTTTGCCCTGTTGTTGCCTCTTCCCACACTCTACCCTCTAGGCAAAACAAGACAGCTGTGCTATCATATACATTTCCTTTCAGTCCATTACTGGATAATATTTGCATCCTTTTCAGCCTCTTAAAGGGTTTGGATTAGAAATTCAACAGCACTGTGAATATTTCCTGAATATAATTACCTGTTATTTAAGTGCCCAGGTGAGCACAGCTTGCTGGGCATAGCACACCACACCTGCATCATTTAACATCAACATCCCCACAACAAACGGAGGTTTCCCATGGCCATTTCAAACCATCTCTGTTTTCTTTCAGCACTTCACGTGCTAATAGCACTCGAAAATCTGGATTCTGCAAGTTTACCATTGGAAAACTTCAGTTTAATGGAGATAGTAATTAATAACCGATTTATAATGCAGCTAGGGTTTGGAGGATCTAATTAAGATCGGGTGCCATTAAGGACATCGTTATCTTGTCAAAATTCACAATAAAATGGAATTAAATTCCCTTCCTTTTGGGCTTTTTTAGAAAAGATAGGGTTTTATGCATCATCCAAAACTTGGAGGACAGTTGCATTCCTGTACTGGGCACTGAGGCAGCTTCATCTCAAGTACTGGGGGCAGTTCTGAGCCCCACACTTCAAGAAAGAAATTGAGGGGATGGAGAGGATCTAGAGGAGCAACGAGGCTGGGGAAGGGACTGGAGGGAAGGGCTGATGAGGAGAGGCGAGATACTCTGTGCCGCAAAGAAATGCCTCCACTTCTGCTGTTACCTCTGAGTGTTCTGCTTTGTTGAGTGGAAAACAATTAACCATTCCCCAAATTAATACCGTTAATATCACTGTCCTTATTGCAGCTACTGACTAAAGACTGCTGGCTTATTACAACAGTGCAGCAACTTTATGTACCCGACTAATAAACACCACAGCTTCAGCTGTCTTCTCAAGAGAGACAGAGACCTGCTTAACAGAGTCCAGCTGAGGGCCATGAGGATGATGAAAGGACTGGGGCACCTGCCTTGTGAGGGAAGACTGAGAGGTGGGGTTTTTTAATGTGGAGAAGACTGAGAGGGGATTTAATCACTGTCTATGGGCTGGGTGTCAAGAAGAGAGAAAGAGAGAACCTCTTTTCACTCATGCTCTGTGATAGGACAAAGGGCAATGGATGCAAGTTAGAGCTTAAGAAGTTCCAACTCAACACGAGGATGAACTTGACTGTAAGGGTGGCAGAGCACTGGAAAAGGCTGCCTAGGGAGGTTGTAGAGTCTCCTTTGCTGGAGACTTTCAAGATCCACCTGGATATGTTCCTGTGTGACCTGCCTTGGACCCATGGTCCTGCTTGAGTTGTGGGATTGGACTCTATGACTTCTAGAGATCCCTTCCAACGCTTAATGATCTGCATCTACTGTAGAGCACGTAGGCAAATGGGAGGGGATAAGTTCAGCTTTAAGTGATGTCATTAAACCAGGCACAGATCCCATCAATACTGATGTCCAACTTGCAGGGGAAGGCGCTGTAGAAGGCTCCTAATTCAGGCTACTAGATGGAAAACACTAGACTAGCATTAAGGCTGCTGGTCTGGAAATGCCACTGTCTTCACAACTTGATGTTTTTTCCTGCTGCCATCCCTACCAGCAACCAAAAAGCTGTGTTAGAGCTTCATAGCTCAAACCTACCTACAGACTATAGGTCGATACAAGGCTAATTGTGCATCAAATGTAAAGTCTATTGCAGGGCTACATAAAAATGCCAACTGCTCCAGTGGAATCAGTGGACTGAGCTCAGCAGGAGCCATAAGGGTCCCCCCCCAGGCAAGTCATACTGATGCAATTATCTCTCACGTACTCAAACTGCTTTCTTTCACAACATTACTTCTATTATGCTAATGTATAAATCTGACTTTAATCCGCAGGGCCATCTAGAAGATTAAACCAGTACTCAACGTCTTACCTTTGCTAAGTGTAATTAAAGACATTCAAAAAAAAGAGGCTTGGAGGGATGATTCTGATGTAAGAAAGCGCTCAGTATTGCCCTCAACACAAAGGGCAAGATGCAGCTCTTAGAAACAAGGCAAAGAAACTCTGTGGTTTAATAGGCTCACTTAGCTCTGTCCCCCTTTTTCTTCCTCTTTTCTCCTGGAGCAAGGGGTGATGATTGTCCAGATGAAGGTAATACAGAGATGGAACTATGGATTAGGAGAAGTCCCTGTTTCAATAAAGGAGGCAGAAGGTGTGAATATTCACTGCCCTGCACCTGGGGTGATCACCGTGATGCCTGTAGTAGCTGCATTTGGATTAGATGGCACTTACCCTCACTCTGCACAAGGGTGACTGTCGAGGGAAAGCTCTGAAACAAGGAGAGAGCCAGACTGGCTGTGTCAGCAAGAAGCAAGAGCACTGTAAAAGCCCAAGAACAAAAGTGCTGGGATAAAAAGAGCAGAGGGATAGAGCCACTCGCAGTCAAGTGGGATGGGGAATGGAAGTGACCACTGCTCTGACCTGGCATCACTCTGTGGGATCCTATGACTTCTCATGACTGGGGAGAGGTTTTTTTCCCCCAGTGTTGAATGCACCTGCTCCTTCAGCAGCAACACAGGGGTTGTAAATATCTTCCATGAAGTCAGCCCTTGTGACTGGTCAGACATCCCATCCCAGGTAAGAACTGTTAACCCGATAAACCCTACTGAGTACGAACAGTTTGTAATGAAGCCATGGAAAAGGAACTCTGCTTTCCTTGGGTTCTCTGCAGAGGGAGTGTTATGTCTGTGCAAAAGAATAACTGGCAAGATGCAACTCTTGGGACCACAGCAAAATGAAAGGATGGAAATTTCATCCCCTTGTGTTGGCGCTGAAACACCAGGGAATCAATTTCTCGCTAATAAATAAATAAATAAAGAAAGAATGGTCAGGAAAGGCTGTGTGAGGATTCCAGGAAGAATGCCAGCACACAGAGTGCTCTGGCCCCCATCCAACAAATCATCCTATGTTAAATCAAACTAAGTTCTTCTGAATGCTTCTTGAATTTGAAAGAGGTGTCCAAATACTCTCAAAGCCATAAGGATCACCAGGCCAGGAAGGCAGGTGAGAACTGGAAAAGCTTTTACTTAGGTTCTGTCTTTAATGAGATCTCAAAGCGCAGTACCTTCTGTTGACTGCTAGCCAATGTCCCCACTCCACGTGGGGACAAATGACACTGCAACAACCTGGGTAGAATCAAGAACTATGAAGCTCTGGGGCTACAAGAGAAAAATATTGGGGTCCAAGTTCTCCCTTCATCTCACCAGTTAGAGGAAAGGAAGCAGCCAGAAAGAGTTAAGCAATGCTCATCAACTTCTGCTGATGTGGCTGGTGCTGCCACAAGTGGTTTGGTTTTTAAGACTCTTTTCCTGACCAGAGCTCCATCTAAGAGGCATTTCCAGAAAACACATACTAGACTCATCACAGAATCATAGAAACATCAGGGATTGGAAGGGAGCTGGGAGAAGAGGCGGCTGAGGGGGGACTCATTCATGTCTACAAATGGGTGGTGGTGGGGGGGGTGTCAGGAGGATGGAGCCAGGCTCTGCTCAAGGGCATCTGGGGATAGGACAAGGGGCACTGGGTGCCAGCTGGAACAGAGGTTCCATATCAATANTTGGCTACCTTGATTTGTTCTTGGCCCTGCAAAGGAGGAGGTAGTCCTAACCATCTCACGGCTGCTGGGTTCCTGCAGCCCAGCCTCCAAACTAAAACTAGATAATGCTCCACGACCTTCAGAGGGGAGCAATAGAGAGAGAAGGAAAAGGAGATGCACATACACATCCCAGAGAGTCTGTGCCAGCCAGGGTAACCTGGCGTTCACTGCCACAGGCTGCCTGACAGCAGCCACGCTCTTGACACCTTTGCCCAGGGGGGTTGTGGAGTCTCCTTCTCTGGAGACGTTCCAGCCCCGCCTGGCTGTGTTCCTGTGCCACTGGGTCTGGGGGATCCTGCTGTGGCAGAGGGACTCGACTGGATGATCTTTCCAGGTCCCTTCCCATCCCTAGTGATGCATCAGTCCCTTAGTCATACTGGTTTTCTATCTGGTGGTTCTGGAGTCAACCTTCTGGCTGCTTCCATGTTGCAGTGTTACACAGGAATCTATTTCTAAAAGCATTTGTTGAAAATGAAGAGGAAAGCAGGGGAACCGAGGTGTTTTTACTGTAGAGCCTACGCCACTATGAAGCCTCCCAGTGGTTTAGAAAACAGCACACACAGAATAGTTCTTTAGCTCATCACAGATGACTTTGGGCTAATTATTCTCAGCGCTATCACTCAGCGTAATCAGAGTTTGAGAAGTACAGTCACCGAGGAAAACAAACCGAAGCAAAAGAACACTAAGTCCTGAAACAAAACAGCCGTGGAACACACCGGCTCTGGTTGGAGACAGATAAATTTGAAGCAAACACTTGCAGTGTTTAATTTCTATAACGCTCTTGTGTGTAGTGTCACGTTATTCCACCGCTGCACGAGCTGGAAAGCCATTTCCTTCCCTCTTCAATTACTCTACCACCTGCACACGCACTCAAGGCTGATGGTATGGCCATCCATTATTTCCCTAATACTCCACTGTCTGTGCAGAGAGCCAAAAGGCTCCACAGAAGAAAGATGCAGGAGACAGCCTGTTCACCACCAAGAAACAGCATCGCATCTCTACCCAGACAGCTCGAAAGTTCTCCAGGCAAACCCCAGACTCTCCTAAACCCTGCGCTGCTGCACTCCTCAGCCCGCTGGAAGACGACGATGTGTTCCAAACGGGGCTCGTTTCTGTTGTGCTGCTTAGGATGGGTACTGAAAGAAGGAGGACAATTTCCACCGAGGGGAATTCTGTCAAATCTCAATCTGCTACAGCCCATTAAAGCCGCTGGGTTTAACGCCGAGTCCCGGAGACACTAGGACAATTTTCTTGACTTAATATTTAATAGCACATCCAACTGTTAATATTTGGACTCGATGCGTTTGCTTTTTTGCTTTCAGCAGCAGACAGTTATGGAAAGTTACAGGGGAACATTAGTTCCAGTAATTTGGTTTTGGGATACAAGCAGGAACAAGTAAAATCCATTAACAGAGTCGAGCGCTATAACCAACGCTAATAAAAAGGGCTAAAGGCAATTTATATATTATAAATAAAAAAAAGTCTTCAAATGTCTAGAAAAGAAAGAAAATTTAAAGGGATGGGAGGAATAACAGAAACAATTGGGTTTCCTATCCCCTCGCTGATGTTTTACACTTCGAAACATTCGGCATCAGATGGAGGGGGGTAATGCATGGAGTTCACTCGTTTCCTTGGTTCCATGCATTAACCTACTCGGTTGTAAGGGCTCTGTTAACAGGCACAAAACACAGCCTAGGAACATTAAAATAAGGCCTCTCATAGTTCTAAGTCCATAATCAGCTCCAAGAGGAGCTGAGAGGAGACCTTAGTGCTCTCTACAGCTACCCACAAGGAGGTTGGAGTGAGGCTGGTGCTGGTCTCTCCTCCCCAATTCCTAATGATAGGATGGGGACAATGGCCTCAAGCTGCATCAGGGGAGGGTTAAATTGGATCTGAGGAAGAAGCTCTTTGCTGAGAGAGTGGTTGGGCACTGGAATAGGATGTCTGGGGGGGGCAGGGGGTGGAGTCCCCATCTCGAGAGGTGTTTAAAATATGAGTAGCTAGAGCACTTGAGACCATGGTCTAGGGGTTGGGGAGATGTTAGGGTTAAGGGCTGGACTTGGTGATGCTGGAGGTCCTTTCCAGCCAGGAGGACTCTATGATTCTGTAGGTTTCTTGCATGGTGATGGATTGCAATAGAGCAAGCAATGGAATCTTCTAAACCAATTAATTCCATGTTGGTGGTATGCATGGGTTTTGGTACCCTTCTCNATGTCTGGGGGGGGCAGGGGGTGGAGTCCCCATCTCGAGAGGTGTTTAAAATATGAGTAGCTAGAGCACTTGAGACCATGGTCTAGGGGTTGGGGAGATGTTAGGGTTAAGGGCTGGACTTGGTGATGCTGGAGGTCCTTTCCAGCCAGGAGGACTCTATGATTCTGTAGGTTTCTTGCATGGTGATGGATTGCAAGAAACAAAGCAATGGAATCTTCTAAACCAATTAATTCCATGTTGGTGGTATGCATGGGTTTTGGTACCCTTCTCTTTTCCTCTCTCACTCTTCTCCAGACAGAGCCATACTTGAACACACCATGAATCTGAGCTTGATAACCACAGAATGGCTCAGATTGGAAGGCACCTCAGAGATCATCTCACCCAACCTCCCTGCCATGAGCAGAGGTGCCTCTTGACTAGACCAAGTGGCTCAGAGCCTCATCCAACTTGGCCTTGAGCATCTCTAATGCGGGGACACCCACAACCTCTCTAGGTAACCTATTCCAGTGTCTCACCTCCCTCAAACTGAAGAACTTCTTCCTAAGCTCCATCTAAACCTCTTCTCCTTCAGCGTATAGCCAAGCCCCCTGTCCTGTCACTGGTCACTCTTGTGCAGAGTCCCTCTCCAGCCTTCATGTAGCTTCCCTTCAAATATCAGAAGGCTGCTATAAGGTCACCCCGAAGCCTCTACGTTTCTCTGCAACCAGTTACTTCCAACGACACAGTCTCTTTGCCCCCTTGGGCATCTCCCCTTCGAGATGTGAAAGGGTGACAGAGCCTGCAGATCTTTACAAAGACCCAAGAAGGGGTGGAGGGGACTACTCATGGATCAGTAGTTACAGCAGTTCAGAGCAGAACGAGAAAACCCTCATTTCTAGAAACTCATTGAACTTCTGGTTCTTGAACCAGAGAAGCAAAACAGTGTCATCACAAGGGCTCCTGCAAAAACAGCACGGTATGGAAATCCCAGGTGACTGGAAAATGAACTCAAGGACACCGGAGAGATAGAATTAGCGATATGACACGTGCCTTTGCATTCCACAGGCTGTGTTGAACGGGTTCCAAAGCTCTCTAATGACATGATGCAGTGGCCGGCGGAACCAAGCCCATTAGCTAAAGCAGCCACCACACAAATTTATGTGCCACTTATGCTAGTGCTTCTTGGCTGAAAGGGGAAAGAGTGAAAAATGTGCTCTCCTAAGGGAAATAAAGAACAGTAACGTTTTATTGCTCTAGGGGACTGGGATCCTGCAGTATAAAAGTGAAAGATGGTTATAGCAAGGGGTAGGCTCGAGCAGAGGTTCTCATCTCCATTAACCAATAGAAAAACACAGCTCTCTCCTCTTAATTGTCAGAAAGCTAGCACTGTGCAGGCTCCTCTACACAAAGAGGATTAAGGCACGTGGAGCTGCAGATGCAAGCACACTCCCAGTTTATAGAATCATCAGGGAGTGGAAGGGACCTCAAAAGATCATCCAGTCCAACCCCCTGCCACAGCAGGATCACCTTCCAGCCCCGCCTGGCTGTGTTCCTGTGTGACTTGGTCTGGGTGATCCTGCTGTGGCAGGGGGACTGGACTGGATGATCTTTCCAGGTCCCTGGGACCTCAGCCACAGGTTTAGGGAAATTTAAAAGACAGACTCCTAAAACTCAAACTTCCTTTCATGTAAACAACCTTGTGATGTAAAACCAGGAGAAACAGACCCGCAGAAAGCAGAGGAGTCAGTAAATGCAAGGAAATGCCAGTACTTTAAGAAGAGAATAGGCTGTCTGTGTTATCAATGAATACACAGTCCGGGGGAAAGGCTCCTTCCATTTCAACTCCTTTCTTCACCCATCAATTGCTGCATTGTACCCTTTCAGTCCAGCAGGAAAGTACCAGGTTGGCACTATTTTCACATTTCAAAAGGAAAAGAGGACTATAAAAAGCTCTGAACAGTGATTTTTTCAGCCCCAGTCACTCTTGGCATCATGAAAACGAGCTGTGCGCATGTTCTTTGGAGCGCAGCGTACCCTGCAAGTACCTGAGGGACAGGGTTGCAGGGTTGTACTCTGGCCCTCGGTTGATTTAACGTTATCTATGGCATCTGGCTTAAGACTGTCTTCCTTTACTGTGTTCTGAAAAGTGATGAAGCGGTGCAGAACCACCATGCAGCCCTTCAGAGAGACACACGTATGGATCTCTGACAGAACTCGACTCCAAACTATGAAAGTTGTGTTTATTTAGAAAATAAGTTCTCTGCAGAGGAAAAATGACTTGGAATACCCCCACAATTTGTTTTAAAAGGTATTGATTTCTGCTCAACCGTGGTCTTCTTACACAAAAGAGTCGACAAAACACTCTCTCCACACTCTTCTCCACAAAACACCCAACAAAACAGCTCTAAATCCCAGGCAGTCCATAGTCAATCACACTATGGTGTCAACTTATTTCTCTTTGAACAGTTTTACTGCCTTCCAAACCTTCCTGAATTCTTAGGTCTCTTTTAACAACAATAACTCAGTCAACATTCCGGGTCAACTGAGTCTTCACCCCGCTCTGCGATGATACTGAACGCAACCACATCGTTTGGGTTCGTAGGGGTATTGTGGCCTCTATTTCCCCACCTCATTTGTTGCTTTGCTGCTTCTGATATCATTCCCACACTTTCCCTCCAGAGGTACCAACTGTTTCCCACATGGAAGCCCTTGAGAGCCTTTCACTTGGAGCTCCTGAAATAGAGGTTCTGAGCTCCTATCTGAGCGACACCCCCTTAGATCTTCCTTTCAAAGTGCTGAGAGACTTGAACAGTTCACAGTACAAAACAAACGAGAGCCTCTAGATGTTATTTAAAGACAAATTATTATCATCTTAAAGAGCTATGCACTGTGAGTTTACCAGAGTACCTACAGCATGGAGCTCTAAGATCGTTTAGACTATCGTAACTACAATTGGGCTTCTAAAAGACTACTGCCATCCTTGCAATGTTCCCCTTAGCTGCATTTACTATTTTCAACATCTGTTAAAAATCAGTAGCATTAACTTAATGGGATAATCTGGCCGGGCTCTTTGGAAATTAATCAAACAGATGAGCATTATGGACTTTTAAGGGAGACCAAAGAGAACTGATTACAACACCAGGCGTTCCTGCCACCAGCACATCTGCGCCGGGGCACACAACACGCAGCAGAGAGGTTTCCGCGGCACAGAGCACAGCTAGGGTCACACGGCCTCCATGTGTTCATCAAGTGATGGAGGTATCATTCCATTAAGCAAGATATGCTTCAAATAAAATAATAGCTGAAGTAAAAGCCTTTCCTCCCTTCCCGCACCTTCCTCTCTCCATGAGGAAGCCAAATAATTGCATGATGATAAATGGCTGAGACGCCCTGTTCCCAGCCATTCATACTGGTTAAGTGCTATACTGATCACACAGTGCTGTGATGTGCTGCTATAGGCTGCAGTCGATGGAATGGAACAGCAGGGCACTGTTTCAGCCTTGATTTAAAATAAGAATAAACATACGCAGTCACTACTTAGTAATCACTGAGGATTAGGGAATGGAAGGGACCTTGAAAGATCATCCAGTCCAACCCCAGGATCACCTAGATCCAGTCACACAGGAACAGTCCAGGTGGGTCTGAAACCCTTCCAGAGAAGGCGACTCCACAACCTCCCTGTGCAGCCCCTTCCAGGGCTCTGGCACCCTCACTGGGAAGAAGTTTCTTCTCCTCTTGATGTGGAACCTCCTCTGTTCCAGCTGACACCCAGTGCCCCTTGTCTTAGCATTGGGTACCCTTGAGCAGAGCCTGGCTCCTTCCTCCTGACACCCACCCCCCACATCTTTATAGACAGGAATGAGGTCACCCCTGGTGTTCACTGCCACAGGCTGCCTGACAGCAGCCACGCTCTTGACACCTTTGCCCAGGGGGGTTGTGGAGTCTCCTTCTCTGGAGACGTTCCAGCCCTGCCTGGCTGTGTTCCTGTGCCACTGGGTCTGGGGGATCCTGCTGTGGCAGGGGGATTGGACTGGAGGATCTTTCCAGGTCCCTTCCAATCCCTAAGGATTCTACGAATACATGGAGTCACCTAACACCGGTGTCTCACGTGAAGCACACAGCAACTGGTGGAGCAGAGCCCATCTCAGCGGAGTCAACATCCCGTGACCAAGAGCAGGATTTCAAATGGGCTTCTAGAGTAAACAGGACTGCTGGAAGACAAGGAAAAAACGGGTTCCACAAGCTTACAACTTCGTAGCCACGGCTGGCGGTCCCTGTCTCGTAGGCACACACGTGCAAGCCAGACTGGTGCCATTTCGTTTCCAGCTCGCTGACAATTCTCGCCCTACAAATCCACTCAAATTTCCTAGAGACAAAAGCCATAAGCACATCACCTCCAAGAGCTTTGGGAGGTGACATGATGGCAATCAATTTCATTACCATAAATAAATGTCAAACGGCTGAGATACATTTTCTCTGATTAAACTGTCAAGGGCAAGAACATGCAGGTAGAGACAGTCTTTGTTTTATTCTTTTTATAAATAAAAGGGGGAAAAAAAAGAGTGAAGGGAAAAAAATTAGTTTCTTCTGACTGATCTTCAAGAGAGATAATCCTTGCCAAAGGCCAAAACATGACCTGGTACAGGGCCAAGGGCAGGAGCCTACACTGGTCACAAGAACCCCCAGCAGAGCTACAGACTGGGGGAGGAGTGGCTGGAGAGCAGCCTGGCAGAGAGGGACCTGGCAGCACTGGGTGACAACTGGCTGAACAGGAGCCAGCAGGGTGCCCAGTGGCACCAAAGGCCAGTGGCATCCTGGCTTGGATCAGCAATGGTGTGGCCAGCAGGACTAGGGATGTCATTCTCCCCATGGAATGGAAACTGGTGAAGCCTCACCTTGAGGGACCTGAAAGATCACCCAGTTCCAACCCCCCTGCCATCAGCAGGGACACCCCCCACTAGACCAGGGTGCTCAAGGCCCCAGCCAGTCTGGCCTTAAACACTGCCAGGGAGCTGGGGGACAACCACAACCTCCCTGGGCAACCTGGTCCAGTGTCTCAGCACCCTTATTGTGAAGAGCTTCCTCCTGACTTCCAGTCTAAACCTCCCCTCTTTTCTAAAGCAGATCGGTCAGTCACATTTCATGTTCCCTCTATTTTTTACCCTCACACGGACCTCCAGCTGTGCCAAACTGTGTGTGACCCCTCTTTTGCCCACAGTCCAAGGGGTAGTCCTCAGTGGAGATTTATGGAGTGGAACACTAAGTCAGAACAGGGGGCATCTTGCTAAGACAGACCTTATCTGCCATGTGAGTTTATCCACCAAGCTCAACATCTTCCCATTTTATGTTGTAGTTCAAGGGACACAGTGAACACCAGTTTCCTATTCCTAGATAACAAAACATCAGTTCCCTAGAAGATCACAGACTCACAAGGGATGGGAAAGGACCTCAAAAGATCATCTGGTCCAAGCCCCCTGCCACAGCAGGGTCACCCAAACCAAGTCACACAGGAACACAGCCAGGCGGGGCTGGAACGTCTGCAGAGAAGGAGACTCCACAACCCCCCTGGGCAGCCTGGATGCTGCTGTGGCAGGGGGATTGGACTGCATGATCTTTCTAGGTCCCTTCCAATCCCCAATGATTCTATGATCTTGTTAATATCTCCATCAAAAAAACCCTGCTTGCAACTCCAAACAAGAGAAATAGCCATTTTAAAATAGAATCTATCTGCTGCATCCATCATCCTTTCTCTGTTTGTCAAGACCCTGTGGCACTGAGCTCTGGCTTAATTCATAATGGTAAGTTAAGTTCATCCTTTATTTAATCTCAATTTAATAAATTACTGCTAAATGGTCCTTCTGGTAATTTATTAGCATCAAATAATGGCCTTACAGGAGGTCATTTAGAGCTGCTCGGAGGTAGAGAACAGCTAGACCACAGCATCAGAAGCTTCTCTCTCACTCAGTATGCATCTGCTTCTCAGTGAAGTTTGAGGTGTCTCTACAGGAGTAGAATTTGTGATGGTTTCATAAGCAACTTTGAATGCAGAAAGAGGTTATTTAGTAATATACAGCTGATGTTGCTATTCACACAATACAGATCCACAGAATGGTTATTAAACATCAAATTCATTCACAGAAGGTGGAGTAAGATGTGAAGAAAGAGTTAGATATAGGAATATTAGAGCTTTCTTTAATCTCAGCTCACTATACTGGATCTTTCTTGCTCCAGCTTACACATATCCCTAAAAACTCTTAGTACAAGGGTTTCAAGAGCTACAGCCCTAGCACCCCAAGATGAGCTGAGGAGTTTAAACCTGGACAAAGACCTTGCAAGTGAAGGCTGTCTCAGGACAGCTGCCTGTCCAAGCAAAATGTTCATCTTACATGGGTGAGAGCGATAGGATGAGGTGTGATGGCTTCAAACTGAAAGAAGGAAGGTTTAGACTAGAAATAAGAAGTTCCTCACCATGAGGGTGCTGAGGCACTGGACCAGGTTGCCCAGGGAGACTGTGGATGCTCCATCCCTGGAAGAGTTCAAGGCCAGGTGGGACGGGGCTCTGGGCAACCTGGTTCAGTGAGAACTATCCTTGCCCAGGGCAGGGGGTTGGATGCAGATGATGTCTGAGGTTCCTTCCAACCTGAACCACTCTACGATTCTAAATCCCTCCGGGTCACTCTGTACTAGTCACGATTATTTGCTTCATCAGCAGCTAACTCGCTGCCTTCTCTGAAGCTTTCACACCTATTATCACTTCAGTTTCACCACCGTTCCTGGGGATACAAACTCTCAGCTTCTATCTGAAGCCTCAAACTGCTGCTTTCTTCTTGGGGATGAAGTTTTCATGTAGCACAGCTGTTTACTAGCATCAGGATTCATTCTGGCTGATCAGTTATGCTTGAATCTTAGAACCAAAGAAGTTCAACTCAGCAGGATGAAGTCAATTATCAAGTGACAGTGGGCTTTACATTTTATCTGCCTCAAAAGAGGCCATTCCCTTCTATTAACCGTGTCTGAATGAACTAAATAAGGTGGGATTACTCAACATTCAACTCATAATTACACAGGTAAGTCAAACAACCCAGTGGCACACAAAGACAAACAATCACAGGCAGTCCACATCAGTAATCACTCCACAATTAATAAGCTGCAGCTGATCTATTGGGTGGGGAGGGGGATTAATCTGGGGTTGATTGAGGAAGGCAGGCTTAACAATTCAACCTGTAAGCACCCAAGAGTGAGGATGGAAAAGCCCTCTGAGCTCATCCAGCCCAGCCCAGCCCAGGACCTAACATCACCACATCAGCCAGACCATGGCACTAAGGGCCACAGCCAGGCTGTCACAGAATAGAACCGTAGAATCATTTAGGTTGGAAAAGACTTTCAAGATCATCAAGCAAATGTCCCAAAGTCATCACCAAACCATATCCCTAAACTCCAGACCTGACATCACCCCAGCAGCCAGACCAGGGCACTAAGAGCCACAGCCAGGCTGTCCTTCAACACCTCCAGACACGAGGACATCCCCACTGCCCTGGGCAGTCCAGTCCAGGCTCTGAGCACCCTCTCCATGAGGAAGTGCTCTCTAGAACGAAGAACACTATAGGAAATACAATGGAAAACAATTCTCCCCTTGTGCTATCTCATCTGCAGGCAGGATTCTTTTATTGTACTGTCCTTTGATGTTTAATAGTCAAAGTCTCTGAACATCTTCACTTGAAGCAAGTCCTTTGTATCACAAGAGCAAAGCTGAATATAAAGCTACCACTTAGGACTTGGAAATGAAAGAGAACATAAAACGGTTAGCGTAGGAATTACAAACAGCTTAGTAGGTGGCCACTAGCAGTCAAAGGTTGCCCTCTCTAGTTCCTCCTCCTGGGAAATGTGAGATTCTCTCTGCTTTATCTAACACGTTCGGCATCATGAAAATTGAAGCCAGCTACTACGTTCTCTAGAATAACGTGTGGTAAACACCTTACATATGTAATTTGGACTAACTTTGTGGAAAGCTCTCTCGTTACAGCTACAGAACAAGGTGACTGACACCTGAAACAGCTTCGTGTTGTTCTGCTGAGACTTTGCAAAAAGCCTCTACTAACCCAGCAGCCCTCAAGCCATTACCATCAAGGTCTAATGACACTGTCTGCTACAAACAGAGCAGATTGTCCAGCAGATGATGGAGAGAGGGAACAGTCTCCCTGAGGAGAGAAGACTGAGGGAGCTTGATACCCAATCTAACAGCTATGGAATGGAAGAGCTTGTTGGTCAGCTGAGGGTCACCTGTACTGCCTGCTCCTCTTCACAAGGCAGCCACTCACTTCACACCGATACAACACACAAGAGTCAACAGTGACCTCAGTTCTTACCCGAGAAAGTAGAAGGCAAGAGGCTCTGTGCACACCAATCCTCGGTGATAACTGTAAACATCAAGTGCTATCACCTGTAAAAGCAGACACTATCTGCTCAAATAGGCTGTTGACTGAAGAAAGTGCAGTTGGTGCAAAGAGACCAAGCTGGGAAATAAAATCACTCAACAGAAATAGCCCTTCTCCAACCCGCAGCTCTACCCAGCGAACAAGCTTTTAAGGAACAAAAGACTTAGCCCTAACACTCACATGGCTCAGGGATTTAGCCAGCCACCACAAACATCACTGTTTGACAGAAAGAACTCGATCTGGGGTAGCAAAGGAACAGCTATTGGGAAGAAGGGTCCAAATGGGAAAGCTATTTATATCTTATTTAAGAGATAAATAAGATATTTACACGCTGGTGACTCCTTTTCTATTGTTATATTGATAATGGTCCCTAAAATACTACAGCATAAAAAAATCACCCCAAATATATAACTAATCTCTTTAGTCTAGAAGCACGTGCAGGATTGATAACAAAGGTGGTGAAACATCAACCTTTCTACAAGGAAAAGAATCAGTCTCATGAGAGTACAAAAGAACTCACCTCAGGGGTTATCTGACAGATAATATGGAACAGAGGAGGTTCCATACTAACATCAGCAGGACCTTCTTCCCAGGGAGGGTACCTGGGAACAGGCTGCCCAGGGGGGTTGTGGAGTCTCCTTCTCTGGAGACATTCCAGACCCATCTGGATGTGATCCTGCTGTGGCAGGGGGATTGGACTGGATGATCTTTCCAGTTCCCTTCCGATCCCTAATGATTCTGCGTCTGCTTTGGGTAGTACTGTCCTTGAGCTGGCTACACTGGCACTTGAGTTTTCAAGTTTCTACAGGATTAAGAAGTAGTTTTCAACTCATCAGCATGCTTGGCATAGTTTAACTCCCTATCCTGATGTTTCCATTGCAGTTCAAGCCTACATGGAGGCATCAGAGAGTCACTCTATTCACAGCTATGAAGGAACTCGAAGAACAAAACAAAGAGCAGCGGAGGTGGATTTTAAAAGCGACTCGCTCGTTTTCAAATAGGAACCATCTTCTTCTTTCTGTTAAGAACGGAACAATGAAATTAGAATTTTAAATTTAATTTCTCTTGCCACTGTGGCAAATAATACCTGCATTGCCAAGTCAGACACGTGTGTGGCACTTTGGATCTATCGTGTCGTTCTCTGGAACATCCAGTGTTGCTCAAGTTACTAGAGCAAACTACCAGAGCAGATATTTTCCACCAGAGCAGATATTCTCTCTAAATTTCATTTCTAAAACCACGATCACATCTTTGTGTCCATTACATTATGCCAAGCTCTGTAATACAAATGAGAGAGCTGCTGCTCTGTTCCTTTGTTTTTTATAGTCAGTCTCTCTTTGATTATTAAGAAAGTTAGGTTCAGTTTGGGCCTCTCTGAGACCTTGCCCAATAAACTTACAAATACATCTCTGGCTCAACACGCAGAACCCTTTTTTAAAAGGCCTCCCTATTAAAATTTAAAAGGCTGGGAGAGTGACAGCGGGCGACGTTGGCACTGCTTTCCATTCTCATTATAATTACCATCATAGATTCAAACGGCAGCATTTTCCTCTCGTCGTACTCCGTGGCACGAGCAACGAGCTATGAGAATTTTAATGCTTCATCTATTCTATAAGTTAAGTACGGTTCTGTATGGCTTTGACCTTTTCAATATTCCATCATTTGACTGACTGGCTACTCTAATTTTTCCCCTGTTTACAGTCTTGGAAACCTGTAGGGAAGCGGCAAAAAAAAGCCCAGCCAATCAAAATAGTGAACATTGAAAAGATCAAAGTAGTAAAACACACTACAATCTTTCACAGAATATATTAGGCATTAAAATTTTCATATCATACTATAAAAAGATAATATTTTCTCCTGCAACTCTAGCTACTGTAAAAGTGGAGGCACTAGCGCAGCAAAGGTGATCCCACGAAACCAAATAACATCATTAATTCTACTTGTCCCTTCTTGGTTTAGACTGGTACACGTTTCCTCACTGAAATTAGAGAGAGTTTGAAGTTTAATTCATAACTTTAATTCAGCTTGGTGATTTTGCAGTGTGCATTCCAGTTGTGGAAGTTACAGGGCTGGAAGCTTCTGATCCCTCTGAATTCAAGGCATCACAGAGTGTCAGGGATGGGAAGGGACCTGACTCATTTGCACTCCCCCACCAGTGAGTAAACAGTAGAAGGAGAAGGTGACACACCACAAAACCCCATTGTTTTGCCAACACAGCATCCTAGCAGGTAAAACAAACACCAGCTCCTCTGGCTCTGTCAGAGACGTTAAGGAAGAGCAGAGATTACAAATCAAATGTAAACAACGCTGCGATGATACCGTCTGAATACTTTATGGATTCATTTCCATGTAATCATTGCAGCTTAATTGGGTTATGGAATGATAATCTATTACCCTGCTATCGCCATGCATCTTCCTTTATCTGCTTGCTATAAACCAGACTTCAACAAGACGAAGAGAGCTAATATGATTTGATTTGTAATTCTTTCATTGAAAACACCCAACGAACAAACACTCTGATTATTGAGCTTCTTATCAAACAGGGTGTCCTAATCACTACCTTTTGAATGCAAATTGCTAATGTGCATCCTTAACGAGGTTCCAAATCAACACACAGTTAATTAGATCTGGTGTTTCCCCCCTCAGTGCTGATTTATCAGAATCTCTGGCTCCTCGTGAGCAACAGGAGGTTCAAATCTCACATCCAAGTTGCTCAGCCTGCTTGCAAGGCTGTGTTGTCTGGTATGATCAGACAGCAGGCGCAGTCTCCAAGGAAACAAAGAAAGAAGTGACTTCAACATCAACCTTCACATGGGAATAACAAATACTCTTACAAGAGGACAAGAAGTTCTAGTATTTCCAAATAGGATAATCATGAACTTTATAAAATGTAAAATTTAATACCTCCAGGTGGGAAAAAGATGAGGCTGTCAGCTTGTTTGTCGCCCTGTTCTGGAGGTCAAGGTTGAAAGGCAGTTGTGCTGAGCAGCGAGCATGAGTCTTCCTCACGCACTAATTGCTCAGCTATATAACCTCATGCTGGTCTGTCTTTCTCCTTTTCTATGGCACTCATAGAATCATAGAATCCTTAGGGACCTGGAAAGATCCTCCAGTCCAATCCCCCTGCCACAGCAGGATCCCCCAGACCCAGTGGAACAGGAACACAGCCAGGCGGGGCTGGAACGTCTGCAGAGAAGGAGACTCCACAACCNAGCCTCCTCTTCTCCCAGCTCAAGAGCCCCAGCTCCCTCAGCCTTTCCTCATCAGGGAGCTGCTCTCCTTCCTTCATCATCTTCATTGCTCTACGCTGGACACCCTCCAGCAGCTCTGTATTCTTCTTGACCTGAGGAGCCCAGAACTGGGCACACTACTCCCGTTACCATGTTCATTTCTAGTGTCATCTATCTCACAACCTATTTCTTGTACTCTCTCAAAGCATCTTCTAAAGGTAAAGTCTCTCACAATTCCTGAGAGAAATGTTAGCTTAAAACTTGTCCTAAACCTGAGTTTAGAAGGAAATGTCTCTAATAGTCCACCGAGTAATGGGCCAAACAACCCCAGCTCCCTCACCCTCTCTTCCTAAGACTTTCCCTCTATTCCCTTGAACTTGATCTTGAAGGTCTCATCCCACCAAAAGGACTCAGTGGTTCTATGATCCCATGAACACTCACACCGACTCACGCAAGCAGACAGAAGGACTGGCAGGATGGGCATGATATGCAACAGCTCATGAGACTAGAGGATGCCACGAAGAAAAGAAGGGGTTAACGTGTATATTGCCATAAAACCAGACACTTAGACTAGAAAATGCATCATTATTTTCAACAATCAGAGGAATGCTTTTCTCTACAAGGATTCCAACAGCAGCAGCCAAAGGAAAAACCTCCTTCTCTTGAAATACAAAGGCAACGCACGCTGCCAAGTGTTTTTATTGCAAATCATTTTTCCACATCATTTTTTACAGCTTTGGAGAATAGAGGGTTTACTTTTGCTCCCGACTTCTCACAAAAGGCAAATAATTATGTGTGTTTAGGCTGTGTATTTGGTACAGCACAAGAGCTGATCTGGAGAGACGGCGCACTCTGTTAAACATCGTAAAATTGGAGCTCAGGATGTTGCGTGAGACAATCCATCTCCAAAGCAACTGCAGTCATCAAGAGGAATAGGGACTCGAGGAAAGCTTATTTCCCTTTTGAAAGCAGCTGGAATTGTTCAATAGAAAATAAAGGGGGTATAAGTTCTTCTGTCTCAATCAGCACTGCCAGTCTGCTTGGCAAGAGATAACTAAACACCTTGGGGACATCCTCCAGGAGACCACCGGGGCGTTGACATCCCCCCTTAGAAAACAGCTAACAGGAAACTGAGAGCTGCTAAATTATAAGCAGGGTACTTGAGGGAACAGCTGAGGAACGAAGGTGCCAACTCTCAAGCATTCCTATCTGGCAGACAGCTTGAACAAAATCAATCCAGTCCTAAAGGAAAATATCGGCTCGAGTAAGCGGAGAGAGAAGGAAAGATGATAAGTAGAAATGAAGTTGAGTTTCAAGCGGAGTGGTTACTGCAGTCAGAATACATCCCTGTGTGTCACCACGCCACGGAGACGGTTACTTGCTGATTCATGTGATAAAGCACCACTTGACAGAGAGAGGAGACTCTGCTAACAGGGAGATTTTAATCACTTCCATAGCTTGGAGAAGAGGAGGCTGAGGGGGAACCTCATTCCTGTCTATAAAGATGTGAGGGGTGGGTGTCAGGAGGATGGAGCCAGCCTCTGCTCAAGGGCATCTGGTGACAGGACAAGGGGCACTGGGTGCCAGCTGGAACAGAGGAGGTTCCCTCTCAATCTCAGCAGGACCTTCTTCCCAGGGAGGGTCCCGGAGCACTGGCACAGGCTGCCCAGGGGGGTTGTGGAGTCTCCTTCTCTGCAGACGTTCCAGACCCCCTGGCTGTGTTCCTGTGCAACTTGGTCTGGGTGATCCTGCTGTGGCAGGGGGGTTGGACTGGGTGATCTTCTGAAGTCCCTTCCCATCCCTAATAATTCTATGATTCTACAACTGAGAATATTCCTTGCAGTTGGATGGTGATTTCTTCAACTGATTCTATCAACCAAGACACAGAGATGTCCTCGCAATCACCAGCTTACAATCTGTTCTTGGTGCTATTGTGTGAAAGAGGGTGTTAAACAAATATGTTTATGATTTGAAATCTTCCTAACTGTACATATGGAAGATTAGTCTTTTCAGGCTTGCTCTGCAGCTGATGGTGAGAGCTTCACTTCTCCACAGCCCAGTGCAAGGCACAGTCTGAAGTTTAATGCTCTGTACTCAGCACTGGTGGGGCTTCACCTTGAGTACTGGAGGCAGCTCTGGGCCCTCACTTCAAGAAAAAGATTGGGTCCATAGGAGCAATGAGGCTGGGGAAGGGACTGGAGGGAAGGGCTGATGAGGAGAGGCTGAGGGAACTGGGGTGTTTAGCCTGGAGAAGAGGAGACTAAGGGGGGGACCTTCTACATCTCTACAACTAACAGAAGGGAGATTGTAGACAGGTGGGGGCCAGGCTCTTCTCCCAGGCAATCAGCTCCAGGATGAGAGAGCAGGACCTGAAGCTGCCAGGGGAGGGTCAGGTTGGATGTTAGGAAGCCCTTCCTCAGGGAAAGGGTGCTCAGAGCCTGGACTGGACTGCCCAGGGCAGTGGGGGAGTCCCCATCCCTGGAGGTGTTGAAGGACAGCCTGGATGTGAGACCTAGTGCCCTGGTCTGGCTGATGGGGTGATGTTAGGGGCTGTGCTGGCTGAGCTCAGAGGGCTTTGCCAGCCTCAATAATTCAGTGACTGTGTCGTTTGCTGGAGAACCTGTGATCCTCAATTTTATGGGACGATAAAGGTACCTGGCTTCACAAATCCACTACAGAGATGTGGGAGAATATTTTCACAAATGAAGATGGGAAAAAAATCCAATGTCAAAAGCAGAGGAAGGAAACGACTATGGGTTGTTTTTTTATATGAAGACAGAAGGCACTGGGAAGCCTGAGTATTACCTGTTGAAATCTACCTCATTAGTGAGATTCCATGCAAAACTGCATTAAAAAAGATCACAGAATCACAAAGACATTCTCTTTTTCCCCTCCTTACTCTTTTATCTCATAATATCAGCTCACTCAAGAGTTCTCTTTGGATGTTGAAGACGAAGGAGAAGCCTGTAAGAAATATTTCCCGTGCCCTCTGCCTTTCCTCCAGGTTTTTACAGCAGTTTATGATCCAGCCCCTTTCCATTTCTGGAGCTGAAGCCTTGGTGAGGTTTGAACACGTCGCCTAATATTTTTCACGTGAGAAAGGCTATTTTCATGCTGCTTTGTTCCTATAAGGTGTAGAATTAATAGCTTTCTCTCAACAGCCTCTTGTAGAGAGATTTCCAGCACCGTTTAATAAACTCGAGGGTTCTGAATAAACATCTCAGTCTTTGTTTGCAAGCTAAGCTGAGGTTTATGGAATGTACGTTGATGCCATAGGCATCAGGTATCATTAACTGACTTGGATGGAGTAGCTGACCTAGGTCTTATTGTAAAATATGAGTGAGAAAAATGTTTCTAAAGACAAGCTGAGGCACAGAAACCAGTTTTCTGAGGTGTCTTTAGTCAGAGAATGGGTCCTTTTAAAGAGGAGCCCTGCTCTTAGATCCTAGTTCTCTGTAGGAGTTTAGAATGATGACTGCTCCGTGGTTGTTCTCCATCTCCTCTGCTTTCAGCAATGCGTAGGTGGGAAGTCATATGCAAGGTGAAAGTAAAAACATGAAACAGCATCATTTCAGAGGGGAAACCTCAGAATGAATAGCATTTGTACCCCTAAAAATCAGTTCCAAACCTTTACCTTCACTCTGTGTTTCCCACATTATTCCACAGATGATTCCGTGGTACCTGTGAGCTTTTCAGACGCCTTCCAGAGCATGGTATCTAAACGAAACTGGATTTGAAATCAAGAGCACAACTGAGCATGAGGGTGTGAAGGAGTCAAGGATGCAGCGAGTCTCCTTCTCTGCAGACATTCCAGCCCTGCCTGGCTGTGTTCCTGTGCCACTGGGTCTGGGTGATCCTGCTGTGGCAGGGGGATTGGACTGGATGATCTTCCGAGGTCCCTTCCCATCCCTAAGGATTCTATATAGGAGCAGACTTTAAGAAATAAGAATATTTGAGTGGCAATGAATGAAAGAGCCTTGATATCTGTGATTTTAGCTCTCTGGCAAGGGGTAGGTGTGAGGGAAAAAGCAATATAACCACGACAGTTCCACTGACATTAGAAATGAGGAACCCAAAGCCTGGCATGTTTGCTTGAGACTGAGTGCTGCGGGCAAGCCAAGATCAATTCCTCTCTTTCTACAAAGCTTTTTCTGCTTAGAAACAGAATTTATTGCTTAGTCTGCTTAGAAACTGTAGTTTACTCTGCTTCCAGTACCTGCTTTTTAATAATAGCGGTTGTCTCCTCTGCCTCAAGAGGGAAGGAGAGAAGACAGTCCAGGACTCCGATGTAAAGGAAAACTTCACTACAACTGTGATGGGTACAGACGTTGTCTCTCACAAAGCACTCTACCTAATTACCCCATCTGTACAGGAAAGACAGAGACAGGACAGCATGCTGTGTGAGGGATGCGCAGGAAGGCTCTGCAGAGGGACTGGGGCAGGTTGGATCGAGGGGCCGAGGCCAACTGTCTGAGGGACAAGAAGGCCAAGTGCCAGGTCCTGCATTGTGGCCACAACAGCCCGAGGCACTGCTACGGGCTGGGGGATGAGGGGCTGAGAGCTGCCCAGCACAGCAGGACCTGGGGGTGCTGGGAGACAGCCAGCTTCGTAGGAGCCAGAAAGGTGCCCAGGTGGCCAAGAAGGCCAACAGCATCCCGGTCTGGATCAGGAACAGCATGGGCAGCAGAAGAAGAGAGGTTCTCGTGCCCCTGGAGCTTCAGCTCAGCCTAAGAAAGCCAGAGTGATACGGACAGACACGTACGATCACACAGACCTGAGTTTAGCTCTAATTTTCACTGAGTCCCTGACTGTGGAGTCAGGACAACCGAGCCCACAATACTCCAGGGAGGCAATTAAACTGCAGCGTGACGAATGCTTCACAGACTCCTGTATTTCCCACAACGAACGGCTGCAAGGATTCACTTCTTAAGCAACTCCCCAAAAAGGAGACCAAATTTCATAGGGAACGAAAACGGCATCATCTAACCCTTTATTTATAACAAACTGAGAGGACAAAGTGAGAAGGTACTCGGCACAAAGGTAATGATGGCAGGGATTTCCCAGTCACCCTCTATCTGTCTGAACAGCAGTACCACTCGTGGCATCAGCTGCATCTCCGCGAGAGATGAGGTGCTGCAAGCAGCAGCATCCATCCCGATTTCATACGGGTTGATGACTCTCAGCAAAAATAACGTCTCCTACTCTTAAAATATTTATCCTCGAGTTTAAATATTAAAGAGTCGACTTTTCTTCTTGATTGCCAAATCAGTTTCACACAGGTTGGAAATTTGTTTACAGTCTCTCACAATAGAATCACTACCTGTCAGCGTCAGATGCCATCATTCTCCAGCCCCGAGCTGCTGACAGCTTTCTTGCTGTGCGATGCCAAGTGTAATTAAAACTCTGCTTTCAGATGAGGTTGTGTTTTAGTTCTGGTGAAAAGCCTTTCTGGTTTTATGGATCTTCAGATTGCAGGGTTGAGCAAAAACTTCTGACTTCTGTCAGGAAGGAGAAGAGGCCAACAGACCCCCTCCACAACCTCCCTGTAGGGAGCTGGAGAGGGCAAAGAGGTCCCCCCTCAGCCTCCTCTTGTCCAAACTCACCCTGCCCAGCTCCCTCAGCCTCTCCTCACACAACTGACTCTCTCAACCCCTCCCGAGCTGGGTAGCTCTGCTCTGGACCTGTTCCAGCATCTCCAGGTCTTTCCTGTAATGAGGGTCCAGAACTGAACCCAGGACTCGAGAGGAGACCTCCCAAGGGCTGAGTCCAAGGGAACAAGAACTTCCCTTCCCCTGCTGCCCATGCTCTTCCTGACCCAGACCAGGATGCTGGTGGCCTTGTTGGACTCAGTGCCTCAGGATGTTGGAACAAACAGGACTGAGAGAGGGTAGACACTCTGTACAGTGGATGTTGATGCTCAAGAAGGCCCCAAACTGTAACTTATCCGAAATTCAAACAGTTTGACCGTGATGGGTCCATATTGTTCCTCATCCCTTCCTGAAGCATTGCTGGGTGGCAGCAGTTGGAGAGCCTGGGATTGCACCACAGGTGAGCTTCACGTGGCGGCACAGTGCTCTGTGATGTGGTCACAGAGTTTTCAGGCTTTAAAGGGGATTTCTGTCTTCCCATCAATTAATTGAGGGGAAAACATCGAACTATAGAGCAAGTATAGCACAGGAAATACTTCCAGATACTCTGATACTGTGTTCCTGTGCCACTGGGTCTGGGTGATCCTGCTGTGGCAGGGGGACTGGATGATCTTTCGAGGTCCCTTCCAATCCCTAAGGATTCTATGATTCTATGAAAGGCAGTGCTATGGGTTCAAAAGACAGTGAAGAGAAGGAGAGAAAGAAGAGATCTTGAGAAATCACCCTGGCAGAACTCTTTTAATCACCAACAAATGGGCTCAATCTTCTTGCTGTGTAAGAACATCCACCACGCTGATACTGTGTGGAAACACTGAGAGTTTAACGCTCAGACAGCAGCCCCCTGCAACGAACACGCGCACCCTACTGCAGCAAACCTGAAGGACACACTCCTGTAGCTCGAAATGTCATTAAACGCATAAACATTAGTACTCCTATTTATTTGTACTGCTCAGAGAGCCATGCGCCTTCTAAAATTAATAAGCAGCCTTCCAAACTACTCTAGCTTTCTCAGATTTAATCATGATGGTTGCTCCACAAGGGACTTAATNCACTCTGTACAGTGGATGTTGATGCTCAAGAAGGCCCCAAACGGTAACTTATCCGAAATTCAAACAGTTTGACCGTGATGGGTCCATATTGTTCCTCATCCCTTCCTGAAGCATTGCTGGGTGGCAGCAGTTGGAGAGCCTGGGATTGCACCGCAGGTGAGCTTCACGCGGCAGCACAGTGCTCTGTGATGTGGTCACAGAGTTTTCAGGCTTTAAAGGGGATTTCTGTCTTCCCATCAATTAATTGAGGGGAAAACATCGAACTATAGAGCAAGTATAGCACAGGAAATACTTCCAGATACTCTGCTACTGTGTTCCTGTGCCACTGGGTCTGGGTGATCCTGCTGTGGCAGGGGGACTGGATGATCTTTCGATGTCCCTTCCAATCCCTAAGGATTCTATGATTGTATGAAAGGCAGTGCTATGGGTTCAAAAGACAGTGAAGAGAAGGAGAGAAAGAAGAGATCTTGAGAAATCACCCTGGCAGAACTCTTTTAATCACCAACAAATGGGCTCAATCTTCTTGCTGTGTAAGAACATCCTCCACGCTGATACTGTGTGGAAACACTGAGAGTTTAACGCTCAGACAGCAGCCCCCTGCAACGAACACGCGCACCCTACTGCAGCAAACCTGAAGGACACACTCCTGTAGCTCGAAATGTCATTAAACGCATAAACATTAGTACTCCTATTTATTTGTACTGCTCAGAGAGCCATGCGCCTTCTAAAATTAATAAGCAGCCTTCCAAACTAGTCTAGCTTTCTCAGATTTAATCATGATGGTTGCTCCACAAGGGACTTAATATTCTTTGATATTCTTACGTATAATTACTTCTTATAATCGCTGCATAGCTATTAAGTGATGGACTGCTAAACCTCCAGGTTTCAAATGGATAAATATTAGCCTAATGTGCTCAATCAATGCATAGGAATAGCTTTAAGCACCTTTCCTGCATGGGAAAATATTTACCATATATCATAGTTAGATTAGCTTGAGGTACTAAGTAGCTGATAAAGAGCTGAAAGCTGGGAAATGACTTGAAAAGTCCTTGCCTTGCTGTGAAGGACACCTTCCACAGAGAGGGAGAGAAGAAGAAACAAGCTCCATTACCTTGAGCTTCCTATATAAAGCTTTCTATAAACCAGAGTACTTAGGATCAGAACCATGTCAGGGGATTTGCTTCATGAAACACAAAATGCTCCTTTCTACATAGTAGAAAAATCACCAGAGCTTCTCAACTCCACAGCTTACTATACTTTTCAGTCTGAACGCCAACAGCTCTGGAGGATGTAGTTAGTAAACAAACCTCCGCCGTTCAAGTTTACGCTGTAGCTGGGGTTGTGCCTGGCAAGACACACAATTAGTGCATCTGCAAAACTCTTTAAACCCCAAACCTTCTAACATTAGGAATAAAAAAGTACCCTCAGTCCTTAGTGTGAAGTCGAGGGGTAGGTGGAATAATTTCTACATGACTGAGAGAAACAGCAGTACTGTTATACTTCTTCATCATCATTTGATAAAGGAAATCAGCATCCTCCTGGCTGGAAGGGGCCTCCAGGATCAGCAAGTCCAGCCCTCATCCCAACAGCTCCCCACCTCCTAGACCATGGCCTCAAGTGCTCTAGCTACTCAGTTGTTAAACCCCTCCAGGGATGAGGACTCCACAACCCCCCTGGGCAGCCTGGTCCAGTGCTCCAGGACCCTCCCTGGGATGGAGTTCCTGCTGATATTGATAGGGAACCTCTGTTCCAGCTGGCATCACTTGTCTTATCAGTAGTTATGTCAGGGAATGATCTTAAAGCTAAAGGTTCATACCCATTAAGAGAAATGAAGAGTAATGACCGTGGAATCCAAAGCACTTGCCACACCAGTCAGTCAGTGTGCTTCAGCTCTTAACAAGAACTGTCTTCTGCAATGAAAGAAATGAATCTATTCACAGGCACTGGCTGGCTTCTTCACTGAGCTGGCAGCCACCAGAGCCCAAGGCGTTTTCTTGGTTAATGAAAGATGAAGAATGCCTTCGGGAAATGTAATGAGTCCAGCTCTCGTGATCCAGCAACGTGAAATTGTGTTGCCTTCTGCTTGAAATTCTGCCTTAAAATGACTCTTCCCTTTTCCTCTGAAAAATTAAGGGACTGCACAGTCCCATTGGAATTTGGGAAAACCTGGGCTGGAAGACTGGCACTGCTTCATTTATTTTTACTTCAACTCAGTCTCCCAGTACTGATGAGGCTGGAAAAGACCTTAAAGATCATCCAGTCCAACCTAAAACCAACCCAGTAACCCTAACATCTGCCATCTAGCTCCTGCCACTCAGCACTGCATCCAGCCTGACCCTGAACACTTCCAGAGACTCAATCAGCTGGCATCTTTGTCCTCTGCTTCCTCTGCTTTCTAAGACTGAGGCACGGCAATGTGACGAGCTTTTCTTGCAGCTACTCTGTGTCCTATGTCATTGCTACGATGGCAGAAATGTGTCTGGTTTTAGCCTGACACCAAATTCATGAAGAAAGCACTAAGTTCTAAAGAAAATAAAGGAATATCTCAGACTCACACAGAATCACTGAGGCTGGCAAAGCCCTCTGAGCTCATCCAGCCCAGTCCAGGACCTAACGTCACTCCATCAGCCAGCCCAGGGCACTAAGGGATGTGTCCAGGCTGTCCTTCAACACCTTCAGGTAAGAGAAACCTTCCCTCTTTGCAACGAATAAAAGAAAGGGGTAGTTTTCTAACTACATCTACACTGAGATCATTCCCCCAGCAGAATGTGCTGCCACCCACGCTGGAGAGCTGGGCAGAGAGAAATGGAGTGAGGGACAACAAGGGTCAGGGGAGAGTCTGGTATCTGGGCAAGAACAACCCCAGGGACCAGGAGAGGGTGGGCACTGACCTCTTGGATAGCAGTGGAGGAGAAAGGGACCTGGGCGTTCTAGTGGCCAGCAGGGTGACTCTGAGCCAGCCATGTGCTCTGGTGGCCAAGAGGGCCAGCAGCATCCTGGGGGGGATGAGAAGGGGGGGTGGTCAGCAGATCGAGAGNTCTATAAAGATGTGAGGGGTGGGTGTCAGGAGGATGGAGCCAGGCTCTGCTCAAGGGCATCTGGTGATGGGACAAGGGGCACTGGGTGCCAGCTGGAACAGAGGAGGTTCCACATCAATCTCAGCAGGAACTTCTTCCCAGGGAGGGTCCCAGAGCACTGGACCAGGCTGCCCAGGGGGGTTGTGGAGTCTTCTTTAGAGATCACCCAGTCCAATCCCCCTGCCACAGCAGGATCACCTAGACCAAGTCACACAGGAACAGACAGTGGGTCTTGAACGCTTGTCTCCAGAGAAGGAGAGTCCACAACCCCCCTAGGCAGCCTGCTGAAGTTGATAGCAGCAGCAACTAAAAGCAAAGAGGCACCCAACCGATGTTCATTTTCATAGTGAAGGCTGACTACCGAGTTTTCAGGGTTGACAGGAAAAGGTTTCCAGGGCAGACACAGTACAGTCAGTTGTGTTTAATCCCACAAGAAACATCGCACTGCAGAGCTATTCCTCATTATCCAGAGTGCAATCACAGTGTACAGAGAGCTCTGCAAGCTCCACAGTTTGGGTACCTGGTTCAGCATCACAAGGGCTACAAACTCCTTAATGACTCCATGGAAATGAATCATAACATAAACTTTGGAACGAGGCAACTCGATCAGTAATTGTGCACCTGTCAGGACGCATGAGCTGCATATTGAGGGAACAGGCAGCTCTGTGATTCATAAACATCACCTCATTATGCAGTGATGAACTAATAGCTGCATTAGCTATCGCTGCCAGCTCCTTGGACAAATGGAGAGGCAGCAGTGACAGAAAGCATGTATTAAAATCCTTGTTCCTTGTTCAAGAGCAATTTGGTTTTCTGATGACTCTGCCTAGGACATCAGCTAGCATACAAAAAGGTTCCCAAATATCTCATTACATCTGCCTCTCCCCTGTTACCAACAACTAGGATGTATTAGTCCTGGTGTAGATCTTTCTTCCCCCTGCATTGCTGAAGCTGATGTCTGTCCGTATCACCTGGCCAAAACAGAAAGACCACAAAGTACCTCCAGATAATTGGAGAAGCATCATCTTCCCCATGTTCTGGACCTCTGGACAACAGGGAACCTCCAGAGTTCAACTACTGTCTTTTCTCCAACCTGCCTGATCAGCCTCTTCTTTCTTCTACTCTGCTCCAGCAGCCCTGTTGCTGCTTGAAAGGAAACCAGAGATTCTCAAGGAAGACTCACAAATCCCTATCACTCTGTAAAACTCTGTAAAATGTCCCGTGAAGAAGTTCAGGGGGAATGTTTTCAAGTCTCAATGAAACGAGGACTTCACCTGAACTTCAGATATCAAATTCAATGAGAGCTGTCCTGAGTCACAGAATCACAGTGTTAGGGGTCAAAAGGGACCTCAAAAGATCAGCCAGGCTAATCCCCCTGCCACCGCAGGAGCCCCTAGATCCAGTGGCACAGGAACAGCCCAGATGGGTTTGAAATGTCTCCAGAGAAGGAGANACTAATAACAGTGGGCAGGGAGAGCTGTTCTCCCCATAGAGGTCAGGTGTGGTTTCTTCCCTAAGAAGCGATGGGAGTAGGATTTGTATCACACAGTGTCACAGTACTGATGAGGCTGGAAAAGCCCTTCAAGATCATCCAGTCCAACCTAAAACCAACCAAGTCAACCTAAACATCTGCCATCTAGCTCATGCCACTCAGCACTTCATCCAGCCTAACCCTGAACACCTCCAGAGACGGTGACCCAACCACCTCTGTGGGTCCCCCCTCAGCCTCCTCTTCTCCAAACTCACCCTGCCCAGCTCCCTCAGCCTCTCCTCACACGACTGGTTCCCTATCATCCTCCTGAGCTTGGTAGCTGTTCCTTGGGATTCCAGCATCTCCATGTCTTTCCTATCATGAGGGGCCCAGAACTGAACTGAGGACTCGAGATGAAGCCTCACAAGTGCTGAGTCCAAGGGCACGAGACCTTCCCTTCTCCTGCTGCCCACGCTATTCCTTTATGTCTACATATATTACATATATTACATATATAACAGAGAGTGGGATGGCAGGCATCTCAGCCCAAGTATCAGTGGAAATGCAAGGCTGGAAGCTTTTCTACAGCATGAATCAATACCAAATCCTCTCCGAGAAAACCGATTCTCTTTGCTATTCTTCTCAAGAAATAAAAATACCTATTTACCATGGGGTAAGCTCTTAGTGCCTTCCACTAGGTTACTCATCAATGCTGGGTACATCTAACACACACTTGGAAGAAGAAAAGAGTAGACAGAAGAATGAGAAAAGAACATCAGGAGCAGCTAAAATTCCACACCTCTGAAACCAAAAAGTTTGGAGAAACTTTGATAAACTTACGCCTGTCATCTGAGAAATACAACCTGAGTAACAGGCAGTGGGCTTCCTTGTGTGGAAAGTACTGCTCTGGGGGTTGGAAAGAGTGAGGGAGTGCTTCAGGAGTGCTATTTCAGTCTACATGATTACTACTTGTGCCAGAGGTAGCAAGCACTGAGTGGGATCAATGAGGAGCCTTTGGCAGGTAAATACAGTTTCCATGCATTAGGCAGCTTCCTTTCTGAAAGGATAAAAGCTGAGTGAAAGAGTGCCAGCATCTTCCAACAGTTCTCCGTGGAAAGCTGGAGGAATACAAGAGCAGGACTGGATAAAACTGGTATTTGGGCAAGGACAGAAATAAATTGGAAGGGCGAGTAAGGGGCCCCTCGCTTCGAGAAAGAGATTGAGGGGCTGGAGCGGGTCCAGAGGAGTGACAGTGGGTGTCAGGAGGATGGAGCCAGGCTCTGCTCAAGGGCATCTGGTGATAGGTCAAGGGGCACTGGGTGCCAGCTGGAACAGAGGAGGTTCCCTCTCAATCTCAGCAGGACCTTCTTCCCAGGGAGGGTCCCGGAGCACTGGAACAGGCTGCCCAGGGGGGCTGTGGAGTCTCCTTCTCTGGAGATGTTCCAGCCCCGCCTGGCTGTGTTCCTGTGCCACTGGGTCTGGGTGATCCTGCTGTGGCAGGGGGACTGGACTGGATGATCTTTCAAGGTCCCTTCCGATCCCTAAGGATTCTCTGAAGTCAGAAACCCTGCAAACAAACTGCCTTAGGAACAGAGGCAGAACAAGAGTAGAAATATATAACAGTCATCTAGCAGAGTCTGGCTCCTCTTCTTGGGAATCTCTCTCTGAAAAACAGATTTGAACGGCTTGCATGGGGAGTCTTGGCAGGCACCTCAGAGGCACTGGGAAGCCTTTGTTTATTTACAGCCTTGTGAAGCCACTGCTGTCAGGAGTGTCAGCCTGTGGTACAGCGGAGCGCTGAAACGCTGCCTCCTTTCCCCCCATCTCTTCCTGACTGTGGGAATGGAGCTGGTTTATAGGAGAAGAAAAGCTATGTTCTTTCAAAGCCAGCAGCCACCCTCTCAAAAAACCACTTCTTGCTCAAAACACAGCTTTGCCACAGAGTGGGAGGCCCTGAGGGAAGGGCTGCAGCAGCATCAGCAGCAGGGATACGCAGACCAGGGGTGGCTGCTGTTCCCTGGGCACCGCAGCTATGGAGCCACCTGCCTCCTTCCCAGCGCTTTGGGCTGAGTCCAGCAGCAGGCTCCGGTGCCTGGGGCTCAACAGACTCAATAAACCACTAGTAAACTGCTTCCCAGCACCAGGGATGTTATGAGGCACTCTGTATTTTACTCATCACTGCATGGCAGGCATATAACTTTAGAGTGCAGTACGGCTGACTCTGATGTAGCAGTGCCAGAGCTCGATGAGGAGAGACTGGAACACAGTAATCCCCCTGTCCTAGCACAACTTAGCTTTTCTGTCTGTCTCTCTTAAAAATCTTTCTACCAGCACTTTCTAAACTTGAGGGCAATGACACGGTGCAGCTGCAAGCAGCTCCTTCTTGCACGGGATGAGTTAGTGGTGGTTTCCTCCTTCAAAACTCTCACAAATAGTGTCTGTTCGTTCTTTTGAGCAAATACTCAGTGACTGTGGGAGTTACCAGGTTTCCTCTACCTAAACCTCATCTTATTGCTACCTACTGGGGGAAATACAAGGGGGGAAAAGGTCCTGGGGGTGTTCGGTGACAGCCGGCTGAACAGGAGCCAGCAGGGTGCCCAGGTGGCCAAGAGGGCCAGCAGCATCCTGGCCNTTCAGGGGAGGGTTAGATTCTACCAACAGCACAGCCAGCCAGTTCCAATCCCTCCCTGACCAGTCTGCCACTGAAGGCATTCCTCCTGATGATAGAATCACATAATCCTAAGGGATCAGAAGGGATCTCAAAAGATCACCCAGACCAAGTCACACAGGAACACAGCCAGGCGGGGCTGGAACGTCTGCAGAGAAGGAGACTCCACAGCCCCCCTGGGCAGCCTGTGCCAGTGCTCCGGGACCCTCCCTGGGAAGAAGATCCTGCTGAGATTGAGAGGGAACCTCCTCTGTTCCAGCTGGCACCCAGTGCCCCTTGTCCTGTCACCAGATGATCTTGAGAAGAGCCTGGCTCCATCCTCCTGACACCCACCTCTCATAGATTTATAGACATGAATGAGGTTCCCCCTCAGCCTCCTCCTCTCCAAGCTATGGTCCAACACTGAGGAATAAAGAATCTATGGGTGTAGTCTTCCTTCTACTTATTAGAAGGTAGGAGGAAGCAGTGCCATTTGCAGGTGTGCTTTCTGCTTAGGGTACTCCTTTGGGTTCCGTTACCACTCTCAAAATAAAGAAGGGAATTCTTAATACACCTACTTTACACTGGGCACCTGAATCATCGCGCCTTCGGCTTGCCAAGGTCACACAGGAAGCAGGCTGTGGTTGAGTACATGTCCCAAAGTGTCTGCTTCTGTAATTCCCAGATCTGAAATCACCGTTTTATGGCTCCTGAATTATTCATTTCCCATTGGAAATAATTACCAGAGAGAACTTAACGCGTTTCCAAGGATGCTACCAGGTGGAACGCAAGCGTGGCATGTTACTGCAGTTAGGAGGCTTAGGGAAGGCTTTCTTTAAACCCAAAGAACCCTCTTTCAGGTGTTAAATTTACGCCTATAGGAGACGCTGGCCTTTGTTCTCTCCAGGCATTGTGTGCGAGGTGTACACCCAAAGAGAGACAGTGACCAGACACGTCTCATCAGAGACGGAGAAAGCACGGCCGGGCTTGGAAAGCACTGTCTTGAGTGGGAAATGACAGTGATTCCATAGCAGCAGCTTCAACAAGCAGGACTGTGGCTGAGGGGGGACCTCATCCGTGTCTATAAGGATGTGAGGGGTGGGTGTCAGGAGGATGGAGCCAGGCTCTCCTCAAGGGCATCTGGGAATAGGACAAGGGGCACTGGGTGCCAGCTGCAACAGAGCAGGTTCCATCTCAGTATCAGCAGGACCTTCTTCCCAGGGAGGGTCCCAAAGCACTGGACCAGGCTGCCCAGGGGGCTGTGGAGTCTCCTTCTCTGCAGACGTTCCAGCCCCGCCTGGCTGTGTTCCTGTGCCACTGGGTCTGGGTGATCCTGCTGTGGCAGGGGGGCTGGACTGGATGATCTTTCCAGGTCCCTTCCCATCCCTAAGGATTCTATGATAACATTATGCAAGTGTTTGTCCTGGAAAGAGGAACAAAGACCTTTATTTCCATGAAGTTTGAGGCAAAAAAAAAGTAGGTATTCACCCTGCAGGAAGAGCAGCTGTGAGAGAAAGCAGCGACTTGTGCGCAGCCACAAGGCAGACATGAAAAGCACCAAATCTGACACTTTTGGCAGCATTCTTTGGGATGGCTATGAGGAGAGACAGAACCAGGAATCAGACCTTGTGAGTGATGTGCTGTGAAATCATTCCATAGCCAGAGTCTCATTTTTTTATCTTCACTTGCCTCAACAACTGAGTGTGTGGAGCATAATGAAATAATAACATTGCATTTGAGAAGCACCCTAGCTAGCGAGAGACTCGTGAGCATAGAAATAAATTGAAGAACTCAACAAGGGCAAAGTGCTGCCAGCTTTACTTCTAGCTACTTCTTTCTGACGCTGTTGTTTACTAACAGGGAGTGATATAAGGATCAACCAATAATAAGTAGAGAATTGCTGTTATGATCACAGAATTGCAGTGTTAGGGATTGGAAAGGACCTTGAAAGATCACCCAGTTCAATCCCCCTGCCACAGCAGGAGCCCCTAGATCCAGGGGCACAGGATCCAGGACAGTTGGAAATGTCTCCAGAGAAGGAGACTCCA
>VZRI01005916.1:137490-174981 GCA_013397515.1 Upupa epops
ACCAGACAGACGTTCGAACACGCGATCCCCCGTGGATTGTGCTAAGGAGATAACGTTAAGAATCCCTGGAGGAAAATGACAAGGATGTGAAGTTTATAGGACGCGAAGGTAACCCCGTATCCTCACTGCAGGCATCACCCCACCTCACCGGATGCCTCTGTCACTGGGAAGTACATGCGAGTATTCATGATCATGGCAGGAACTCCCGACCCTGCTCACCCCGTCCCGGGAATAATGAGTGTGGGCTAACACGTGTTAAGGCAGATAACAGCCTATTATAACAGCATCGTGGTGCTCACAAGTCTCTCCAGATGATGTGGGGAATACAAATACAGATGGATGTAGAGAATGCATAACACCCTGGGCATACAGCCTGCACCCGACACCTTGCACAGTAAAGCAGGACTGTGAGCGCAGTGAATTGGAAGGGACCTCGAAAGATCATCCAGTGCAACCCCCCTGCCACAGCAGGATCACCTGAACCTCCATCTAAAATTCATTGTGTATTTCTTAGTGAAGTCAAGTGGCATCAACTAGACTGCTCAGGAGGAACCGCTCTGAAGACAGCCCTTGTACCAGCACCACCTTCTGTCAAATCATATTCGCACAGCTCCTGGGGGAAGTCAAGGGCTTTCCTGCTCCACACTCTGCCCTGCCAGC
The DNA here is from genome assembly GCA_013397515.1 of Upupa epops. Classification (NCBI taxonomy): domain Eukaryota; kingdom Metazoa; phylum Chordata; class Aves; order Bucerotiformes; family Upupidae; genus Upupa; species Upupa epops. Next base: position 138,151 of record VZRI01005916.1, read on the forward strand.
GAGTAGATTGAGGCTGTGAGTAGATTGAGGCTGTCCAGGGGGTTAGGAGGGGACACCACTGGGAAAGGTGACTGCAGCTGGCCAAAGGGACACTGGTGGAGGTCTCTTTTGACCTTTATGATCGCATGACGTGATGCTCAGCAACACAAGCCGGGTGGAAGGGTGGTGGGGGAGCTGCTGCGCAGGAACTGGCTGGGTACTGGTGAGTCGATGGCTGCTCTCAATTTCATCACTTGTCTTTCTACTGTTGTATTTCTCCTGCTTTACTCTTTTCCTTTCCATTACGACTGCTTGTTGTTTACTACAGCTACGATTCTACTTCCTGAACCGTTTTCAGCTCAACCCATGCCTTTCCTCATCCTCCCCTTCCAATCCCCTGCTGCAGGGGAAGCACCAGTCAGCGAGCAGCTGCACGGTGCTCAGTTCCAGGCCAGGGTTACACCACCATAAAACAGCTTTTCATTTCTGGATGCGATACAGCAGAACATGTGCTCGTGTGATATTGAACTCACCCGAGGACTTCAGAGCCACGCCAGCTGAACACACCTGCCAACGCTCCTGCGGCTCCTCTCTTATTTCAAACGTACACAGCTTGTTCCCCACAGAGCTGAGCACCGCAACGCCAAGGCTGCAAGGTTTACTTAAAAATAGCAGCTCCTGTCTCCCAGAGCAATTGCTATTCTTTCACTAAGTCACCTAAGAGCTGAGTCCAGGCAGACAGCAGCAGAGCTCCCACGGGCAGTGCTGTGTTAGCTCCCCGTATCCATCACCAACACCAACTGAAAGGAGACGCTTTACCGGCCTTCATTTCAGCTTACAAGGGGTCTCGTGGATGCTGTGAGGCTCTCTGCTGTAGCTAGCTAGGCTCTGTGCCTGGTTCCAACAGCAGCAATCACAGTTGTTTCAACAGTATGTATAATCAGGTCCCAGAGGAGGGACACGAGGATGATCAGAGGGCTGGAGCACCTCTCCTGTGAGGTCAGGCTGAGAGAGTGGGGGCTGTTCAGGCTAGAGAAGAGGAGGCTCCCAGGTGACCTTAGTGTGGCCTCCAGGATCTGAAGGGGGCTGCAAAAAAGCTGAGGAGGGGCTGTTTAGGATCTTGGGGANGATCCTGCTGTGACAGGGGGGTTGGACTGGATGATTTTCAAGGTCCCTTCCAAACCCTAATGATTCTGTGATGAGATGCTGCTCTTCCTCCTCTCAGATTAACTGCCACAAAGCATTAATCAGATGCTTTGATAACACTGGTCCAGATATCTGGTAGAAATTAAAAGTGCAGCCAAGATCCCAAGTACTTAGCAGTGTGGACATCAGGTGCCAGGCCAATGCAGTGCCAAAGGCCCTGGCACACTCAGTCCCACTAATTCTGTCAAACAAAGACTTCATGCAGTACAAAGATCGCAAGCATTAAGCACTGGGTGTTAATCTGTCCTGCAAACGAGGAAATTCTGTTAACTTCATGAACTTTCTGATAAATAATGGAAAGACCCTGGAGATGGCAAGCAAAGCACGAGGGAAGAAGTTGCTTGACAGCAGGTTTAGCTAAACTCATGCACTGGCTGTTTGATACGCGTGGCAGTGAGCGGAGCCTGGGTTCACTAAGCAAATAAAGAGGACAATTCCTGAAGGCTTCTACAGTATTGTCACTATGAAGCCAAAGTGTCTCAGTAACTGGGGGTGGTGGTCGAAGGAAAACTCCACATGAGCCAGGAATGTTCGCTTGTGGCCCAGAAACCAACTGCATCCTGGGCTGCAGCAAGGCAAGCGTGACTAGCAGGGTGAGGGAGAGGATCCTCCCACTCTGTTCTGCTCTCCTGAGACCCCATCTGCAGTCCTGCACCCAGTTCTGGAGCCCCCAGCAAGGGAAGGAGATTGAGCTGTGGGAAGGTGTCCAGAGGAGGGCCATGAGGATGAGGGGAGGGCTGGAGCCCCTCTCCTGCGGGGACACTGTATGTCAGAAAAGTTATCACGAGGTTTGGATTTATGGAAGATAAGAGGGTACCTGGCTTTTAAAATGATGCTCAATGTTGCGTAAAGGAAGGGTTGTTTCCTTTCCTGCTGCATTTTTCACGCCGACCCTGTGACAGAGACATGTTCTCGAGGAGAAACACATCAGTGAACAGAGACCCTGCCACAGCTGCAGGGCTGCTCGCCACACCGAGGTCCACTGGAGTTAAGAGATCACAGAACAGATCTGCACGGGACAGCTGATTCAGACCTGCTGGGTACAAAAGCAGGACACGGTGGCCAGGATTCTTCCATGACCCAGTTTCTTTCAGGAAAACAGATGAATTCCACCCGGGTGCACAGAAGGAAGGATTCAGAGAAATGCCAGCTGCCTCGCTGGTAGAGAAGACAGATGCTGCTCAGATTAAGGGGCTCACTCACATAGTGAAGGCAGACATACAGAGATGGTCTTCATGAAGAAACACCTTTCAGAACCCTGAGCTCATGCTAAAAGATGAGCCACGCTCTTCTCTCACTCTTTGAGGGAACCTTCTGATGTTATTACAGCCCCTCCGATACCTTCAACTCTTTGCCTCTAAGAAAATCTTGACCTGAGAGATCGTATCCAGGTCAAACCCCACTATGATCACTTTGCTCACTGCTTCCAAAATGCGGTCTCTATTTTTAGGAGAACATACATTTCCAGCAAATGTGATGAATGAGATGCCTGTGCAATGGCTAATGCCTTTCTGCAGTTAGAAATCGACTGGAGGGTGTCCAGTGTAGAGCAACCAAGAGGATGAAGGAAGGAGAGCAGCTCCCTGATGAGGAAAGGCTGAGGGAGCTGGGGCTCTTGAGCTGGGAGAAGAGGAGGCTGAGGGGGGACCTCATTCCTGTCTCTAAATCTGTGAGGGGTGGGTGTCAGGAGGATGGAGCCAGGCTCTGCTCAAGGGCATCTAATGATACGACAGGGGCAGTGGGTGCCAGCTGGAACAGATGAGGTTCTCTATCAATCTCAGCAGGACCTTCTTCCCAGAGAGGGTACCGGAGCACTGGACCAGGCTGCCCAGGGGGATTGTGGAGTCTCCTTCTCTGCAGACGTTCCAGCCCCGCCTGGCTGTGTTCCTGTGCAACTTAGAACCGCAGAATCATTAGAGATCTAGGTGATCCTGCTGTGGCAGGGGGATTGGACTGGATGATCTTTCGGGGTCCCTTCTGATCCCTAAGGATTCTATGATTTCCTTGTTCAATAGTCAGTGACACAGAGCTGAATATTACCATCACCCCATTTTCTTTTCATTCTTCTCAATCACACTAACAACTCCCAGCGTTCACAGTATCTCACACATCTCATGGATCCCAAACCTTTTCACCGGTGTTGAAAACGCACAGGACAAAGCTTGTGCTCCTTCCCTAAAGGATAAACAGGTGCTAGCTGGCAGGGGAGAGCAATAACCTCATCTTCTGTCATCAGAGAATCCTTCACGTGCACTAGCAGGACATTCTCTCCTCTGGTTTTGGCTAATAACTGAATTTGTAGCTGGATGAAGGAGCTTGAGGCACAGAAGGACATGTGGACAGGGAGGAACGTCCATCTGCTGCTGACACAGCCAATTATCAAAGCAAACCCCCTTTCTCACCCTTTGTTTATTTTCCCTTGATGTTCCTGTGCTCCTACTGTAAATCCATCGCCGTACCCTCAGCACCCTCTGAATGAAGGCAGCAAGGTTTCCACCTACAGCAGAAAACTACGAACAAGTCAGAGAGGACACAGGGCTGCTGGAGGGTGTCCAGCGTAGGGCGACGAAGATGAAGGCAGCAGAGCACATCCTGATGAGGAAAGGCTGAGGCAGCTGCATCCTTCATTTCCTGCATCCTTCGCAGTAGTAATACGGGTTTACTCTTAGTAGTAATAAAGGAAGAGAGTAAGGGGAAGCGTGCTAGCACCTCTGCCTGTAACGGAGGGGCTGTGCCCCACAACCAAGTGATGCTAACCTAGCGAGAAACACTCCCGTGTGTCCCACGCTAGGCTCTGCCTGTAGGGCACCATGGAACGGAGTTGTAAATACTCCTCATTTCTTCCCAGCCGGAAAAATTAGGCTGGCATTCTGTTGGGAATGGAGCACTACAATGCCCGGCCTTTGTTCAGCCCACCCTGGAACAGCGTGGAGTGTAAAATATGTCTGAAACCCCAGTCTCCCCCTCTTTGTCTTCCTGCTACCATGGATATGACATCATTTTTGCCAACTGTTGCTAAGTCATGAACAGAGGGAACATTTCCTTTTCTCACACAGAGGGCAGGGTATGAGCCAGAGCTTCCAGGAGACACAATGTTCTCTTTATGCAGCCAGAGAAAACAGTAAGAGAGGGCTGCTGATGGTCTGGGAAATGGCGAGCAGCCACAGAGCACACAAAGCTGACAGCACTGCCCAGCCAGTCTCGGTTCCCACTAAATTGGTGGCCTATTTTCTCATCCCAAAGACAAGAAAGGGAGGGAGAGAGGGGAGCCAAATAAAAAGCCCTATATCTTTGCCGCCTACGCTTGCCCTTTCTCAGTGAGGGCTGCATCCTCTGGTGGAGAACAGGAGAGGGAGCGCTTAGGATGCCTCCAGGAGCTGCTGCTCCTCACCTAGCTGTACACCTGCTAGGCTCCAGCGTTACGGCTGCAGCGAAAGAGATGTTTCCAAACTGAAAAGACCTTTAGGTCCAACATCAACTCAGAACTCGGTGATGGTCAAATTCAGAAGCATTCTAGAAGCTGTCTTCTGGATGCCAGTGGGTTTCACTGCAGGTCATGAAGATCTAACTCAGCATCCAAGCTGGGTGGTGTCGCCGACCCCCCCAGCAGACTGGGCTGCCATTCAGTGAGACCTGGACAGGCTGGAGAGCTGGGCAGAGAGAACTGGAATGAGGGACAACAAGGGGCAGGGGAGAGTCTGGCATCTGGGCAAAAGCAACCCCGGGGACCAGGAGAGGGGGGGGACTGACCTGGTGGAGAGCAGGGGAGGAGACAGGGACCTGGAGGACCTAGTGGCCAGCAGGGTTACTCTGAGCCAGCAATGTGCTCTGGTGGCCAAGAGGGCCAACAGCATCCTGGGGGGATCAGAAGAGAGGTGGTTAGCAGCTTCAGAGAGCTTCTTCTCCTCCTCCACTCTGCACTGGTGAGACTGCATCTGCAGTGCTGTGCCCAGCTGGATCACCAGACTTGGTCTGGGTGATCCTGCTGTGGCAGGGGGATTGGACTGGAGGATCTTTTGAGGTCCCTTCCCATCCCTAGTGATTCTATGATTCTCTGAATACTGTGCAAGCTCAAGACATGCCGGGTGCTTTTGCAGGTCTGAATACAGATTCACGTGCAAGGACTGAAGTTTTAAGCGTAAACCTTCCCAAACAAGAGTCACCAGCTTAGTAAGAAACATCCTCAAGTGGTTTGACAGGATGACATTAGCCTGTGGTCCCCAGCCTGTAGCATCAAAAAGAGTGAACCTCTAGCTCCTGTTTGCAGTCAGACACAGCATCATGAATAAGCAGGGAGATTCTGTCCTCGATCATCAAGGGAGGGCTTGATCCTGCCCTGGAATATGAAGGCAGGTGTCTTGTAAAATCAGCTGCTCTACCAGCGCTGCATCTGATACTACGAGACACCGCCAGACGTGCGCTGGCTTGCTAAAAGGAAAACTCAAAGGGCGTAAAATAACCCTTCCCTGACAATCCCTGCCTGCAAGCGAAGAAGAGAGAGGTGAGGACAGGGAAAAGGGCTGATGGAAAATACCCCTGTGCCCCATCTTCAGGGTAAGATGGCTAAAAACAAACAGCAGTAGACATACCCAGAAATTGCCAGAGTTCAAGCTAACCACAGCAGCAGCAAGGAATTCATACGAAGCCTTTTAGAATACTCTGGCCTCCTCTGATGCTGTTTGTTTGGGCTTCACTCGCGCCTGAATGCCCAGGAAGGAAGCAAAGTGAATGTGCAGTGTCGAGCTCGCAGGATCCGTTGCCTGATAGGGTGCTGGCATCAGCAGGGGTCGTTTTCTTCTCAGCCCCCCCCCTCCCCAGAGCTGCACAAGTGTATTACTGTGTGCTTTTCTGCCACACCGGGGAAGCTGGAGCAATTCCACAAACTGGATGGATGAAAGGATGGAATGCATCACCCCACAAAAATGCACTCCCCTTTTTCTCCCTCCTCCCTTCCCAAGGGATTGCTTACAGGGGGAAAACGTGATCTCTTTGGTAAATCTCTCACAGCCTTTGCACTGGTCTCCTTCAAGCAAACAGAATGCTGGAACTCAAATACTACAGTCATGTAAGGAACCTCTTCTTGCTGCAAGAATTCCCAAGATCCCAGATCCATGTCCTGTTCCGCAGGGAAACTCCAGCTCTGCACAAGAGTTTCCCCTTTATCTGCTGTCTGTTGGCACTGGCCTGCTTCTCATTCCTTCACGAGCCTATGCTTCGGGCTCTCCTCTCCCAGGAAGAGTAAGGGCAGTGCAGCGACAGTCAGTGAAGAGTCCTGCATCTGGGCAAGAGCAACCCCAGGGAGCAGGAGAGGGTGGGGACTGACCTGGTGGAGAGCAGGGGAGGAGAAAGGGACCTGGGGTCCTAGCAGGATGGCTCTGAGCCAGCGATGTGCTCTGGTGGCCAAGAGGGCCAGCAGCACCCTGGGGGGATCAGAAGGGGGGTGGTTAGCAGATCAAGAGAGGTTCTTCTCCCCCTCTGCTCTGCACTGGTGAGACCACATCTGGAGCACTGTGTCCAGTGCTGGGCCCCTCAGTTCCAGAAGGACACAGAGCTGCTGGAGGGTGTCCAGCGTAGAGCAATGAAGGTGATGAAGGAAGGAGAGCAGCTCCCTGCTGAGGAAAGGTTGAGGGAGCTGGGTCTCTTGAGCCTGGAGAAGAGGAGGCTGAGGAGAGATCTCAGCAATGGAACCATGGACTGTGGAACAGGCTGCCCAGGGGGCCTGTGGAGTCTCCTTCTCTGCAGACGTTCCAGCCCCGCCTGGCTGTGTTCCTGTGCCACTGGGTCTGGGTGACCCTGCTGTGGCAGGGGGATTGGATTGGATGATCTTTCCAGGTCCTTTCCCATCCCTAATGGATTCTATGATTCTCTGGGACCATGAATCAACATGAAACCCCATGCACTCACAGGGAAAATAAGCTAAAGCAAAGACTTCATCTTTGCGAGTACCTTCTCATCAACATTCACGCGGCTGGCAGTCTATTTGCATTAATTATTTAGGACAGTTTACTAAGGAGAATAGAAATAGCATGTCTGTGTCTTATTTTTTTTCAGGAGATGAACAAGTTTTTGTTAATTAGATACAGAATAACTAGCATCATCGGGAGAGAAACATGCCACGAGGGAAAAGAACATTACTAGCATAATGAAACATTAAAAGAGATCATGAACCCAGTCAATAGATAATTAGGTATTTTTTTATCCAAGAAAAGTATGATTTTTCTCCAGCTGAAGCAGATGGATTTGTTGAGGAATTGACATGACACATCCAAAAAAAGGTCCATCATGGACACAGACCAAAGTGGGTTGTTAAGGTATTTAAAATGAGGTAAGCAGCAAAAGAGCTCTATCTCCATTTCCACTCCTGTGTATGGTGGCAGAGTGGAAAACAAGCAGAGCAGGGTCACTCAGACCAAGTCACACAGGAACACAGCCAGGCGGGGCTGGAACGTCTGCAGAGAAGGAGACTCCACAACCCATCTGGGCAGCCTGGTCCAGTGCTCCAAGGCCCTCCCTGGGAAGAAGGTCCTGCTGAGATTGATAGGGAACCTCCTCTGCTCCAGCTGGCACCCAGTGCCCCTTGTCCTAGCACCAGATGACACTGAGAAGAGCCTGGCTCCATCCTCCTGACACCCACCCCTCACAGATTTATAGACATGAATGAGGTCCCCCCTCAGCCTCCTCTTCTCAAAGCTCAAGAGCCCCAGCTCCCTCAGCCTTTCCTCATCAGGGAGCTGCTCTCCTTCCTTCATCCTCTTGGTTGCTCTACGCTGGACACCCTCCAGCAGCTCTGTGAGATATGGAACCTCCTCTGTTCCAGCTTGCACCCACTGCTCCTCGTCCTATTACCTGATGACGCTGAGAGGAGCCTAGCCCCATCCTCCTGTCACCTTGACAGCTCATACTGAGATATCCAGCATCCTCCCCCTTTAAGTTGAACCCATAAACAGAGAACCGTAGCGTGGCACAGATCTCTCTGCAGCCACTCCAAGTCCTTTCAGTGGGCTTTGCTTTGGAAAATCGATGGTGTGACACAGCAGAAAGACAGAGATTAATATTTCTCTTACTTGAAAGCCACAAAACACATTACCTCTGACAAATTACTGATGGGTTTTTAACCTTCGTCTCGTCAGAATATGGCACCTACTATTTAGAAATAAAATAGGAATCAAACCAGGAAAACAGGTCCCATTCCTTATTTTGCAAAACCAAAGTGCTTTATAAAAGAAGAGGAGGTGAAAGCGATGAAAAAAGCTACCAAAGGCATCGGAGCCTTTAGAAGAAGCCACAGAAATATCAGAAGTTCTTCCCAATGAGGGTGCTGAGACACTGGGCCAGGCTGCCCAGGGAGGTTGTGGCTGCCCCCCAGCTCCCTGGCAGTGTTCAAGGCCAGACTGGCTGGGACCTTGAGCACCCTGGTCTGGTGGGTGGTGTCCCTGCTCATGGCAGGGCGGTTGGACCTGGATGATCTTTAAGGTCCCTTCCAACCTGAGCCATCCTATATATCTCTAATTCTATGCCTGGGTTCTCTTGTCACAAGAAACAAAAGAACTGAAGACAGAACGTTCCTATCCACACAGAGATCTTGTTCAGTTTGCCAGCAAAGTTCTAAAAATAGTTGTCCTAATCAGCCCCATAAAATTGGAGTTGTTATGGCAACTCCGCTGTTGAACAAAAGGAAGCAACACGGGGTTGCACTTGGGCAGAACCACCCTGCTGAGGGTCTTGAAAAACACAACCACTTAGGCAAAGTTGTAGGAATTTCTTAGGAACACCAGCCTATCCTTTTGGGACTCAATGTCCCCAGGGATGCGATGGCTTGTTACTGTCATCTCTTTTCTCCTCCTCGCTTTGATCAGCCCCAGCGTCAGCTTGCCAAACGCACCGGGTATGCACGGCTGCTGCAGTTTCACTTCAAGCTATCGGGATCAAAACTGGGTCAAGGAGGGACTCTGAACTGGTCTCTGAAGGTGAATGCTTTGATGAAAGGGCAACTGGTGTCGGTTATAGTGGAAATGCCTCCTCCTTAGGGTTTGCAATGATGGGCTACATCACAATATCATTGTGCAATGCAGCTGATAACCTAACTGGAGTATTTCAATATAAAAAGGTTTCCAGAACATTAACAAAAATGAGAGTCACTGGGCATCGTGTTCCGTACTCATTCTAGCCAGGAAAATGCATCCATTCCTATTCCACTGAAATATTCAACAAGGGGAAGGCTAAATCAAAAGGAAAGGCTCTGGTGCATCTTGCTGAACATCTTCACTTTACAAAACTAGTAAACATCATAGAATCATAGAATCATTAGGGATTGGAAGGGGTCATCCAGTCCAATCCCCCTGCCACAGCAGGATCCCCCAGACCCAGTGGCACAGGAACACAGCCAGGCGGGGCTGGAACGTCTGCAGAGAAGGAGACTCCACAGCCCCCCAGGCAGCCTGGTCCAGGGCTCCAGGACCCTCCCTGGGAAGAAGGTCCTGCTGAGATTGAGAGGGAACCTCCTCTGTTCCAGCTGGCACCCAGTGCCCCTTGTCCTATCACATCCTCGTCAGGGTCTTCATAACATTCATTTAACCTTCAGGACAGCCAATGTGCCCCGTGAGCCCTGTTGTTTCACTCCTTCAATGACACTTTGCATAGCTTTTTGAATATTACAGCCAAGGAGCAGGTTTGTTCTGGTGGTCTCGTAGAACCGTGACAGGAATGGCAGGGAAAGACAATGAGGTGAACGTGAGGCTTTCCTCCTCAAGGTTAAATGAATAAGCCCTGAAGACAAGTAATGATGGGGCAAAGAAATACTGTGAGCCGACTGTGTTTTGATGGAGACAAACAAAAAAGGAGGAAGAATAAATCACTCGGAGGCTCCATTCCGTTGATACTTCTAAGCTCTATTGAAGAGTAAGACTGTGCCCACCAGACAAAGCCCAGACTTAAGGGCAGCGAGAAGACAAAGTGGCCAAAGGGAACTCCAGGAGGTACTGTGCCTCACTGCCTCTGTTTTACAGACTGAGGGACAACGTTTTATTCAAGCTATTCAAAAAAGCATTAACTCAGAGGTTCACCATCCCCTTGAAAAACTGTGGCAGTTCCTTGGAAGTGCAAATTCCACGAGAAAAGAAAAGAAGAAGTCCTCCCTTCGGTGTAGGCTTAACAGTGTGTTCATTGAGTACCTGCCAAGTTTTCTACTGCACATTGTTAAAAGCAGTAAAGAAGTACGAGGAGGAGAAGAGAAAAGAGTTCATTGAGCTCAGCGCATTGGACAAAGCTGGGTCTAGAGAGGAGTTCATTTAGCCCTTGGAAAAACATTGGACTGCTTCCAAAGCGGAGGCTCTACAGACTTTCTTCACAGCAGAGCATCAATACATCCAGGGAAGTTTGCCTTTCCTGGGAAGAAATGGGTACTTTTCTACTCATTTTCCTGTCTTATGAAGGAAGGGGAATGTTTGAGGCTGAGCTGGCACAGGTTATTCGTGTGGGCTGCCCAGACCCATTGTAATTAGTATGGATCATACAATCATAGAATCATTAGGGATCGGAAAGGACCTTGGATCCACAGACTGTTAGGATTGGAGGGGATCTGAAAAGATCATCCAGTCCAATCCCCCTGCTACAGCAGGATCCCCTAGATCCAGTGGCACAAGAACAGTCCAGGAGGGTTTGAAACGTCTCCAGAGAAGGAGACTCCACAACCCCCCTGGGCAGTGCTGTCACCCTCACTGTGAAGACATTTCTTCTCATCTTGATGGGGAACTTCCAGACCACTGGCGTGTGTCTATTCACCACCACCCACCCACCTCACCCCTCATCTTAGAGACACAGCCACAGCTTCTCTTTACTGATACAAGAACTCTGTGAAAACAAGGAATCAGAGAGCCAATTTCAAAGCTAAACACCGGAGAGGAAGGGGGAACCCACGTGGACCAGCAAAGCCCTTGTGCGGGCACATTGCATACGCTCAGCTTTGCTGTGCCAAGCAGCACTGCTCTCTTATTTGCTGCAGAGATCTTCCTTTAAAGCCACAGGAGAATAAACCTTCATGTAAAAGAAAACCCCCCAGCACGTATCTTCAGCTACGATTTCCTGGAAGGGTAGAGAATTCTTAGAAACACACCTAAAATCACACTTTTTATTGTCTTTTGAAGATCTGCTTGGGAAAAAAACCCAACCCCACCCCAAACCCCAAAGGATTAACTGTTTTCTGGGAACAGTTTCTCTGCTACAGCTATAAATAGCACCTTTAAAAATGAATCCTGAGGAGAAGGAACAAAGCCACCTGATGCAGAACTTAGTCAGCAATACAGCAACAGCGGCTCTGTCCTTGCTTCAGGCTGTAAACATCTACAATGGCTGGCTGTGACAACATCCTAGCCTGTGGCAAGGTATCAATTCTGCTGGCTCTGCTGCTGGCATCGCTAGATCTGAACGTTACCCCCAGCGTGGCAGCCAGGAAATTCTCCTTTGGTCAGTTAGAGAAGAGAAGCCACAGCCCATTCACTGAGCCTGGGGATTTGTATGGGTGTTATTCAACTGTTTCTCCACATCGAGGGATGCTGGAGATCACAGAATCCTTAGGGATCGGAAGGGACCTCCAAAGATCATCCAGTCCAATCCCCCTGCCAGGCTGTTGTAAGAAAGAGCGTGTTTTGTTTTAATCCAGTCTAACTTCTCCTCTTGGCTGTAAAAAGCAGAACTGGCTGGCAGAATAGGGGCAATTCATGATATTTTAGGGCAGGACCACATTCTGCTTTGCAAACGCGCAGAGGTTCAGTGGACTCCATTTTACATTTAATTAAGGTGACTTCCAGATTGGACTTGTGAAATGAATAATCATCTAAACAAATGACTCGTTATTTTGTGCTCCACTTCTTCATTTCGCTCATCCACTCTGGAGCCAAAAGCCGTTCACACTGCTAGAGTAAAAAAATTGTTTAATCAAAGTTTCATATGATGATAAATCGGGATGGCATTTGCTCTTCTGCTCTTGCCTTGCAAGAAAAAGAAGCAGCCTTCTAATCAACCTGTCCAATCAGTCCTTCCGGACTTCTTGGCTTATGGGGTAACCAATAATTACAGCCACACAACCCTGAAAGCAGGGAAGAACAAGAAAGGAAAGCACAGAGAAACTTTAAACCCAAAAGGCTATGGCTAGATGGCCAGGAAATGCAGTCCTTAGCTGACTGCCAGCACAGTAACTGGGTGCAGGCATTACCCCACCGATAGCCAAGTCATGAGATACAGCAGTACCCGTGATGACGTGCTGGTTGGAGCATCAGTAGGTCTATCAGCTCAAGATACACGGCGTACACCTGACAATGTGAAATGGAAACCAGTGCCAGGCACCCTCCCATGCCCACTCTCTCTGTTGGTCTTCCTAGGGGTGTTGCTTCTATCGCAGCACTGGAATAACTGGGTGTCTGGAGCTACTCCAAAACACTGGGAGATCCAGTAGGAAGCAGCAAAGTTCGAGTGGAGGAGAGCTGAGGGGTTGAAGAGATAGGAAAGAGAGACGTGCTCTTGGGATCAAAGCTGCTTTCCTCACCCCTGTGTGCTTCAGAAACAACAGAGCAATTCTCTTTTGCACACGGGTTTTATGCTGCTATGAATCTACAGAAATACCAGTGGCCTGATAGAGCGGTAAGGAGGTGGAGAGTCAGGGTCATCATTAAAACCACTAAGTAGTAATAAATCCAACATACGAAAGGCTGGTACAACTGCCACTGTGTGCACTGCACACAGGACCCAAACAGCTGCAGAGTACATGGTACAGAATCCTTAGGGATGGGAAGGAACCTGGAAAGATCAACCAGTCCAGTCCCCCTGCCACAGCAGGATCCCCCAGACCAAGTGGCACAGGAACACAGGCAGAGAAGGAGACTCCACAACCCCCCTGGGCAGCCGCTTCCAGGGCTCCAGTACCCTCACTGAGTACTCTTTCTAATATTGACGTGGAACCTCCTCTGCTCCAGCTGGCACCCAGTGTCCCTTGTCCTGTCCCCAGATGCCCTTGAGCAGAGCCTGGCTCCATCCTCCTGACACCCACCCCTCCCATCTTTATAGACATCAATGAGGTCCCCTCTCACCCTCCTCTTCTCCAAGCTCCCTCAGCCTTTCCTCATCAGAGAGCTGCTCTTCATCTCCCTTCATCATCATCTACACCTACTCCTTAAAACGTCCAAGGAAAGAAAACACTGACATTTCTGCACGTCTCCAGTGCTGCCAACTATTAATTGAAACAATTAACTGGGAAGAATTCCGCGGTTACGAAAATATTAGCAGCACATAATCCTTTCTAGTTAAGAGGTCCTTACCGGATTACTGCAGAAACACTCTGGAGTTCTAATTACCTATGGAAGTCCCGCAAGGTACTGCGGAACAGGGTAATTAGAGGGTTGTAAGAGGAGGTGTTAGCAGGGGATTGAGGATTTCTGCTAAGAAGCACGGTGTTTTCATGGCTATTTACCGCACAGACTACCCGGGTTGAATGGAACTGGGTGGAAATCTCCACTGACAAAGGTAGTTAAAAGGCAGGGGAAGGAACAGGGATTCAGCAGCCCGTGAGGGAAGAGTAGTTAGACTACATCGAGATCTTTATGAGAACAAAAAAGGCTTGTTCTAAGAGAGTAATGGAATTTTTAAAGCCTTGATCAGCTATTTAAAGGAGAATACTTCTCAATCTGAAGCACAGTGTTGCCTATAAATAAAAGGTCCAGTTGGGTCACTGGTAAAGAAAGAGACGTTCATTTCTGTGATTGAGAGCACACGTGGATGTGTCTGATGCAGTGTCCAGCAGCCTGTGATTTCCTAGCTCAAAGGGTCCTCAGTTACTGGGTGGTGGTGAAGGAAAAGCCCAGGGCAAGGCTCTGCAGCCAGACGCTTGAACTAATGGATGTCAGGAAGCCCTTCCTCAGGGAAAGGGTGCTCAGAGCCTGGACTGGACTGCCCAGGGCAGGGGGGGAGTCCCCGTGTCTGGAGGTGTTGAAGGACAGCCTGGCTGTGGCCCTGAGTGCCCTGCTCTGGCTGATGGGGTGATGTTAGGCTGAGCTTGATGATCTCAGAGGTCTTTTCCAGCCTGTGATTCAGTGTGAGGCAGACATCCAGGCTTCTAACAGAGGTTTTTGCTCATGAAACTGAGTTTGAGAGTTGTGACGTTAACAGTTCCATAAGCTTTAGTTCCATTCTGCTTGATCAGGGACTGCAACACCACATGCAAGGGGATCTCCTACGTCGGTATCCTAGTATCTCCTAGTACGGCCAGCGGATGTAACGAAGGTCTTTTCCCAGTCACCAAGGATTTATAAGCATTCTCAGTAACGCAGCTGATTGCACTCTTTGCACAGAGTACCCAGCCATTTCCAGTGCCAGAACAGATGCCTTGCTGAGCGCTTCAGAGAGCACCAAGGATGACTACAAACGGGGGTCCTAATGGAGCTATTGTGTCCCATTTCACTTTTAATAACTGCGCTCCCTTTGTGTCCTTCAGCAGGGTTTCCAAGACACTAACTACTCAGAGCTGAATAGCCACATAGATTCTCACTAGCCTGCGACACTAGATGACAGCATAATTTCCTACCAGCTTTTTCCTCTGCTTCTAGTTCTCTCAAATAGAGTTCCCCTGATATCGAAGCGTATCGCAGCCCTGCTCGTGAATTTCATCTGTGCTCGTTGACTCATCCACAACCTCTTTCCATCTCGCAACGTTACGCGTTGATTCAGAACCCTAGGTGTATTTTCATCTCCTCCCCACTGAACGACTGCTTTTTAAAAGGTGTTCTCAACTCTTCTAAAATACATCTTCCCTTTCCCATTCCCCCTGAAAACTTTCCTCTGGCTGCTTCGTTCACGTCTTGTGGAGAAAGAAACTAACAACAGAAAGGATCAGTACAACTCCCCTCGGTCTAAACTGGCAAACAACCCCTTGCTTTCAGTAAACTACAGCAGGTTTGAGAAGACCAGACACACAGGTGAAGAAGTCGTGTTCCAGCTCTGTTCCAGCTGGCACCCAGTGCCCCTTGTCCTGTCCCCAGATGACCTTGAGCAGAGCCTGGCTCCATCCTCCTGACACCCACCCCTCACAGATTGAGAGACAGGAATGAGGTCCCCCCTCAGCCACCTCTTCTCCCAGCTCAAGAGACCCAGCTCCCTCAGCCTTTCCTCACGTCCAGCCCAAGCCTTTCTTTCTGCCTCTGTGCACGCGTGGGTGTGCACACGCATGTCCTGTGTCTGACTCCGCGTGCGTAGCAGGCACAAACGCACACCCGGAGTTAACGGATAAAGCAAACAGAGGCAAAACCATGCGGGAGCTCTGCGAGTCATCCTCACGGAGCAATATTAAGCCATAAACCCTCATCACTCATCCCGGATTCTATATATATTTTACAAATACATTCCTATAAAACCGTTAAAAAGAGTTTTACAGATTTTATTAGGATTATTTTTCAAATCCATCTGCTTGTAAAAGCAGGCTCCCTTCGCACTGCCGTTCCGACTGCAGAGGGCCCTGAGGGAGCGCAGGAGTATAATTTTTTTAAAACCTCTCCAATTATGCAAAGTAGATTTCCAACATATAAAACGTGTCATCATCCTAAAGTCTGCTGGGAGCTAAAAGCGTGTGCCAGTGGATTCTTCCCTAAAAGCACTGGGATTCTACTTTTACTCCTTAGAACATTCCTTTTTTAAGATACCCCGAACCGGCACAGCTCTGGCACTGAACTGTGCCCAGCCCAGCTCAGCTCTTCCATGAACTGAGCCTGTAGCAGGGTTTAGAGAAGACAAAACCCGATGAAAACGTATTTGTCTTGCAAGCTGTGCTAAAAACTGCCATGCAGTATTCCACTGAGGTCTGGCATTGTACGGGCTCGCCAGTCAAATCCTCCTGGGACAAAGGTAGAAGAGTTGATTACTGCATGTAACTGCACAGCTTCTACACCATCCGTGATGCCTAATGCCTTCTACGGCGTGACGAGGGACCACATTCCTGTCTATAAATATGGGAGGGGTGGGTGTCGGGAGGATGGAGCCAGGCTCTTCTCAAGGGCATCTGGGGATAGGACAAGGGGCACTGGGTGCCAGCTGGAACAGAGGAGGTTCCCTCTCAATCTCAGCAGGACCTTCTTCCCAGGGAGGGGACCAGAGCACTGGACCAGGCTGCCCAGGGGGGCTGTGGAGTCTCCTTCTCTGCAGACGTTCCAGCCCCACCTGGTTGTGTTCCTGTGCCACTAGGTCTGGGTGATCCTGCTGTGGCAGGGGGACTGGACTGGATGATCTTTGGAGGTCCCTTCCAAACCCTAATGACTCTGTGATCTGCACACATGTACAGCTTCACAGACAGGGATCAGAAACGTCAATCCAGAGCATCTTTAGCTCTTTCAGTTCGTTTTATAAATACTCCGAGCAGCAGAACAGCAGGTTGAATCCGGACTACTCTTTGCAGGTGCAATCACTCCATTCTGCTTGGATTTGCCCAGATTGCTGGGTGGAAGCCCATGCCTGCATGCTGCCAGATCAGCAGTTTGTAAGTGGGTGGCTGTATGAAGGCAGCCAAGATTTCCCTGTCATCTCTTCCACATTTTCCTGCTGCTTAGTATACACTTGCTGGCTGCAAACAATGGCATACTGTATGTGTCACATTGTTAGTACTATGCCTTCGTTTCAGATGTAAAAGTGCCTCCCTAAATAGAGCAAAGAGTGAATTAAAAGAAAAAGTCACCGTAGCAGAACTGTGAGGAACTAGAAAAGACAGAGGACTGTATTTTCAGCTTCCTTGGATAGAGCACAACATATGGTCTAGAGAACATTTTATATTTACAACCTCCCCAAAAGGCTGAATTGTCATTCATAAGAAGGCTCCCGTGAGCTCTTGAATTCTGCAGACCAGAAATTCATCTGATTTTGTCTTCCTTGTGGCATAAATTCCCAGTTTGAAGCAGACATGACATTTATCTGAGGAGCAGTAGTGGTTGTCTGGTCTCTATTGGAATGGCCAAGAACAGAACTATTTAGTTTAGAGAAGAGGAGGCTGAGAGGAGACCTTAGTGCTCTCTACAGCTACCTCAAAGGAGGTTGTAGCCAGGCTGCTGCTGGGCTCTCCTGCCAAATTCCTAAAGGTAGGACAAGGGGAAATGGCCTCAAGCTGCATCAGGGGAGGGTTAGATTGCATCTTAGGAAGAAGTTCTGCGCTGAGAGAGCAGTTGGGCACTGGACCAGGCTGCCCAGGGTGGTGGTGGAGTCCCCATCCCTGGAGGAGTTTAACAATTGAGCAGCTAGGGCACTTGAGGCCATGGTCTAGGGGTTGGGGAGATGCTGATACGAGACTGCACTTCATCCTCCTGGTGGTCCTTTCCAGCCATGAGGATTCTGATTCTATGGCCCCATCAAAACCAGCTTTCCAATTCACGACTGTTGTGACCCTGGGCTGAAGGAGCTGTAAAGGACGTCCGTGTTACAACTGAAATTGAACCCTTTCCCCCATCCTAGGCACTTCCCAATGGCAAGATTAAAACTGCTCCTGCTTTTCATTTTGAGGGAGAATTATTTTAAACCATGAAGAATTTTAGCTTAAAAGTCAAAACACTAAGATCCATCCAAAGCTCCTACTCGTTGCTCCTGGAGTCGTACGTTAGCATCTCAGAATCACACCATCCTGTTTAAACACCACGTAACCCCGGTACCTGCAGGGTAACAGTTGGGACTATAAAGAGTTCTAGCATAAAGAAGCAGTGACTCTCAGCTGGAATGCAGTGCTGCTATCAAATATTTCACCGACGAGGTAAAATGAATGACATGGTACTTAATTAGCATAATGAAATCAGTAACAGCACTGAGAAAACATCTTGGTCACACAGCTGTCCCCAGGTCTGCGATACGAGAAGTCTGAGCACAAACTTCCTTATGCTGCAGAAACGATCACTTCAATTACCCTACTGTCCTGTCAGTCTGTACAAACCGATTACCCACAGCTTCTGTCTGCTGTGGGAGAGACAGGGAAAGTGACCTTAACGCAAACAGAAGCCACAGCAGAATCCCACTCAAGGTAGGAAACTCTCCCAGTACAAGAGGAGCAGGGGTTGGCCTGGATTTCATGTTTATAGTTTGTTGGATGACAGCACAGAATGACCGTGTTAGGGATTGGAAGGGACCTCAAAAGATCACCCAGTCCAATCCCCCTGCCACAGCAGGATCCTCTAGATCCAGTTGCACAGGAACAGTCCAGGCGAGGCTGGAATGTCTCCAGAGAAAGAGACTCCACAACCCCTTCAGGGCAGCCTGTTCCAGTGCTCTGTCACCCACTGCTTGTACAGCATCCAGAGAACAGACCCAGCACAGAGCTACCAGAGGAGAAGTGTCCAGGCTCCAGTATGGATGAAATCAAAGTACATCTTAAACCACCTCTTGCTTGCTCTGAAGGAATCTATGGCAGGGTTAGTAGATGTCATCTGGTGCTAGGACAAGGGGCACTGGGTGCCAGCTGGAACAGAGGAGGTTCCCTACCAATCTCAGCAGGACCTTCTTCCCAGGGAGGGGACTGGAACACTGGAACAGGCTGCCCGGGGGGGTTGTGAAGTCTCCTTCCTTGGAGATGTTCCAGACCTACCTGGCTGTGTTCCTGTGTGACTTGGTCTGGGGGATCCTGCTGTGGCAGGGGGATTGGACTGGATGATCTTTCAAGGTCCCTTCCAATCCCTAGGGATTCTATGAAATACTTCTGCCTTCACTTTTGTTTCTGATGGACATCATTTCTACCTTTTTTATTTTCCCCAAAAAGAGAAGCTGATTTCTCAAGTGGACCTCTGCAGCAACTTAAAAATGCACAGCAAATAACGGAGTTGCACCAAATAAATTCAGAGCAGCTTTCGTGATGCTCGACGGAAAGTGCTCTATAAATTCTTTAATAAAGGGAAAAGCACCGCGTGAATACAGTGCACAAACTGAGCGAGGGAAGAACGTACACCAGTAGAAAAAAGAAGTCCCTGTGGATCGACATACCCTGTGAAAATAATTACTTCTTTCAATTCTGACAGATCCGTATCAGACATTCAGCTCTCTTGCCAGTAACTAATTAAGGCCAAAGTATGCAATTCATTATTCATAGCACCGTAAGAGAAAAGTGTCACGTCCAGTGCAAAGAGCGAGGCAGTTTCTGACCTAAACTGTCCTCGAGCTTTTAGGAACTGCTGACTTGAGTCAGCCTGCTTCATTCGTGGCCTTAGTACTTCCTCTACAGAGGCTGCTCCACCCATAGATATGGCTGCCAGAGCATCCCTACTTGTCTTCCCATGGAGAGCAGAGGACAGCTACTTATTAAAGCAGAGTACAGTTTGAAGGCTTTATAGGAACACTAGAGCAGTGGACAGAGGAGTGTTCCTGTGCAACTTGTGCACAGTACTACTACCTGGGGTTTCTAATGGATCAAACAGAACCAAGTCCATATTCCTTGGCCTGCAGTGTCGATGAGCACCACTGACTGGCTTTCCAATTGCTCTGATGTTCCTGCTGTGGCAGGGGGATTGGATTAGATGATCTTTCGAGGTCCCTTCTGATCCCTAAGGATTCTATGAGTAGGCAAAACCCACTACATTTGATAATAGTGTAATTTTTTTCCCCTTATTCTGGGGGTGTGGAGGTGGATTTTCACACTCTCTCATTCTCAAGCAGAACAGATCCGCATGGAAAGGGAAAACCAATCCACACTTCTTCCCCCAGAGGCTGGAATGACTTCCTTCCCAAAGAACTAATCAGGCAGATTTACTAAAGGCACGTTATTTTCCCAGGTGATTGGACTGGCTCCAAACGCTTCCATTCATAATTAGGTAGCTTTTTAAAAACGCTTATTATTTACCTGAGAGTCTCGGCACAGACTGTCTGGGAAACAGAGTCTCCCCGCTAGCAGTGATTACCAAAAACGCCTCTATAATTTCCAGCCTTCCTCCAGCAGGGATATAAACAGAGGATATTACCCGGGGCGATGGATCATGACAAACAGCCGGCCTGTTTAACTGACGAGCCGATCGTCCCGCGGACCCGCCGTTGCTCTCTTCCGCAGTAGAAAGCCAACTGAAAGACTTTGCCACTTTTGGATGCTTCAGTTTGTGTTTTACCTGGCCAGAAACCTTGCTGAAGGCAGTGCCTACGTTCGTGTGCAGAAGAAAAGAGAGGAGAAGAAGCCTCACACTCCTGTTCGATGTTTTCCTGCCTTCTAAAGATAACAAAGGAAAGGCCACAATAGCCATAAACCCAACAGGCAACCCCCCAAGCTCCTCACTCCATCTGATTTTAACAGCCCTAAGAGCTTTCTTGAGTCAAGTTATCAGAGAGCATCAGCCTGAGTCTGACTCCTACCACTGCCTCTCCCTAGGGGACAGCCAAGCGAACGCCAATCTTCCTGCTCCCACTTCTCTTGGTGCCCAAGCTGGGCACAGAGAGACTGGAAAGGAAAAGGTCAGGCATGGAGCCCTGGCTGGCTCACCAAACAGCCTTCTGCTAGTGATCCCGGACAATAAAAGCCATCCTCAAAAGCGACCCCTTTACATTACTCCACCTCCGGGGTCAATTTTCTCGACGCTTTCATCTGCCCAGAGGCCTCGCTGCTTTGTGGTCCTTACAGAGGAGAGCGCGAGTGACCGGAATCTCAATGAGAAAAAAGAGGGCAGGAAGACACAGCAAGGGGAGACAAGGTGAGGACGAGAGGAGAAAGGAAGAGCGAGAGAAAAAGAGATGGGAAAGAATCACAGCCGGTAAATAGTGCAGGATCAGAAAAATAAGGCACGAAGCTGGGCAGACACCAAAGGGAACGGCAGTGAAAGAACAGACAGTACTTTGCTTCTCAGAAAGAAGACAAAAAGGGATAAAATATACTGGGGAAAGATATATCCTGTAGAAAAAGGGTAGGGCAGTTATCGGGGGAAAGGAAAGGAGGAACAAAGAGAGAGAAAGGAGTCAGAAAACTAAGCGGAAGACTATTAGAGCTGCTGTCCTTCCTTCTATCCAGACATCTTCTCAGGGAGGGTCCCGGAGCACTGAACCAGGCTGCCCAGATGGGTTGTGGAGTCTCCTTCTCTAGAGATGTTCCAGCCCCACCTGGCTGTGTTCCTGTGCCACTGGGTCTGGGTGACCCTGCTGTGGCAGGGGGATTGGACTGGATGATCTTTTGAGGTCCCTTCCCTGATGATTCTGAGTCTACTGACTTGAACCCCACATCCCGCAATTAGTGCCCTTACAGATATTTCAATGTCAAACCACAGAGTACGGCAGTAAAGATAGGGATATGAAACTGCTCTGCTAGATGCTATAGTCCTGTTAGTCTCACTGAAAGAATGAGGCTACACTGGTTTTAAAGCTGGACAAGACATCAGGCATCAGAGTAAAACCAGGTAACTGCAGACCTCTTCACAGGACCTTACTAAAACTCAACATCTGCTTCATCATAGAATCATAGAATCCTTAGGGATGGGAAGGGACCTTGAAAGTTCATCCAGTCCGATCCCCCTGCCACAGCAGGATCACCCAGACCAAGTCCACTCTTAACTGTTTCCTCTCCGCACTAAAAAGCCTCAGGTTGCTCAGTCTTCCCTCATAAGGTAGGTGTCCCTGTCCTGTCATCATCCTCATCCTCATGGCCCTCCATTGGACTATCTCTGTCCCTCTTGAACTGGGGAGCCCACAACTGGATGCAGTACATCAGGTGAGGTCTCACTAGGGCAGAATAGAGAGGGAAGAGAACCATCCTTGCTATTCTGGACATACTCTTCTTAATCACAGGATCACAGAGAAATCTTGGTTGGAAAGGACTTCCTAGATCCCAGAGTCCAACCATCCCCACCCCAACAAAAACTCAATCCCTGAGAGCCTGACAGACACAGCCTGACCCCCTCCCTGCTGCCACTCGAGCAGGGTGTGAAGCACCATGGCTACAGGGTTCTTCAACACCTCCAGGCAGGGGGACTCCACCACCTCCCTGGGAAGGCCCTGCCAGTGCCCAACCACTCTGGCTGCAGAGAATCTCTGCCTCAGATCCAATCTAACCCTCCCCTCACACCAGTACCCCTGCTTCTGTCAGGAGTCCAAGCAGAAGAGGCCAGCAGCCACCCCTTCAGAGAGCTATAGAGCGCAAGAAGGTTCCCCCCTCAGCATCCTCTTGTCCAAACTAACTTTGCCCAGCTCCCTCAGCCTCTCCTCACACAACTGGTCCTCTAAACCCCAGGATACCTTATCTCCTTCCCCCTATTTCTCTCTTTCCCTCAAACACATTCAGGTACAATCCCCTGAGACGTATTTTGAGCCGTGACACTTTCTGTAACCCTCCGTGGCCCCTCCGCTGTGCAATCACTTGACTCATCAGCCATCCCGCGAACACGCGTGATTGAGGAGTTTAATAAGACCTTGCATCAATAAATGATAACAGATTGGTGAGTCCTGCTATTATTTAGGTGCGCTAGTCCTGCACCCCTTCTACTGCTGATGGCTGCTTCACAGGGATTAATTATTGCCATCATTTTGCTTAAGTAGCACTGTAGAAAAATGTCAGAAAGAAAATGAGATTTTTTTTTCCTTTGCAGACACAGAAATTTAATTAAACCCAACTCCTTGTTGAAGGGGGAATGTCCTCAGCTGCTTCTGTGCGGTGGCAGTAGCTCCGCACGCTGCCATGTGGGAGACCGAGGCTCAGCAAGTGACTCTGGGAATATTAATTGCCAGGCTTCAGTAACTCAACAACTGTTGAATGAGCCACGGAGAGTCCCGCCAGGTTATTTATAGAGTCTGTAAGACACCAGACAGTAATGATTCCTTCTGCAGGCTGCTGCTCTTGCAGCCCACCTCAAAGATGGCACTGATCTCAAAGAGACCCTCTGCTCGGATAAAACCCGATCCATTAGGAAACTTGTAATTAACCAGGCAAAAAAGCTTCCCCTCGTGCTGCTCTAAATGTTGATGATGAACACCCCATGCCCACCGCAGCTATAAACCCCAGCATCTTCTGCAGTCCATTAGGCATCTTGAGGTCAAACGCTCAGGTGTCTCCAGTCTGGGGAAGAGCCGTCTGGACTAAGCCCACTGAGCTACTGTCATTACAAACTCCACTCCCAGCTTCGAACAGAATGGGAGGGGAACTGGGGATGGTTTTTTACCCAGTTAACCCACTCTTCCTCTTTAAATCATTTCATTCCTTGAGTTGTCACCAGTACTTCAACTTCTGCTAGAGCAGAGTGAACACCAGTCTCAGAATCACAGAATGATTGAGCTTACAAAAGATCTCTGAGATCATTAAGCAACGACCTAACATCACCACAATCACCTAGACCAGGGCACTAAGGGCCACAGTCAGTCTGTCCTTCAACACCTCCAGGGATGGGATGTCCTGGTGGAGCACGGCTCTGAGCACCCTTTCCATGAGGAAGGGCTTCCTAGCATCCAACCTAACCCTTCCCTAGCAGCTTCAGACCCTGCCCTCTCCTCCTGGTGCTGGGTGCCTGCAAAAAGAGCTGGACCCCCACCTGGCTGCAACCTCCCTTCAGGGAGTTGTAGAGAGGGAGAAGGTCCTCCTTGAGTCTCCTCCAGGCTAAACCCCCCCAGCTCCCTCAGCCTCTCCCCATCAGCCTTTCCCTCCAGTCCCTTCCCCAGCATCATTGCTTGATTGCTCTTTCTTGATGTGAGGAGCCAGAACTGCCCCCAGTACTTGACAGGAGACCTCACCAGCGCCCAGTACAGTCCCTAGTCCTGCTGAAAACACTATTGCTGATCAAGCCAGGATGCCACTGGCCTTTTGTTCCACCTGGGTACCCAGCTGGCTCCTGTTCAGCCGGTCTCTCTCAGATTATTATCTCTGATGGCTTCCAACCCTTCTAAAAAATAGAATAGGTGAAGGGAACGATCTTTCTTCAATAGGGTTCTCTACTCCAGGGTGCTGCACAGAGCTCTGCCACCCGTTCAGTACACAGAAAGTCTTATAGAAAAAATCATTACTCAGCACATTGGCCGAGAGTTTGTAGAACGTTCCTTCTATCAAGAGGAACCTATTTTTAAAACACTTGAGGGCTGAGAAAGCAGTAATACGTTCATGGGAGAAGCACTGTAATGAGACTGACTGCACCTGGCTTCCAACAGAAACTCAGTGATCTCTTCTGTAACCTTGACATGATTTGCTGCCTCTGCCTCTCCTCCTGTGTTTAACTACTCAAATACAGGCCCAAAGGGGCAGCCGTTGCCTCTTACGATGAAATATATACGACTAAGACAATGGGGTGTGTTCACACTACCTGAACGTGATAATAAAGCAACTGTAAGACTGTGAACACAGAGAAGGGAAACAATCCCTAATGATCAAAGAATCCCAGAGTGTTAGGGATTGGAAGGGACCTTGGAAGATCATCCAGTCCTGTCCCTCTGC
Source organism: Upupa epops (assembly GCA_013397515.1). NCBI lineage: Eukaryota > Metazoa > Chordata > Aves > Bucerotiformes > Upupidae > Upupa > Upupa epops. The sequence continues at coordinate 162,716 of VZRI01005916.1, forward strand.
CACAGCAGGAGCCCCTAGATCAAGTCACACAGGAACAGCTCAGGTGGGGTTTAAACATCTCCAGAGAAGGAGACTCCACAACCACCCTGGGCAGCCCCTGCCAGGGCTCTGGCACCCTCACTGGGAAGAATTTGCTTCTCCTCTTGGTGTGGAACCTCTTCTGTTCTAGCTAACACCCGGTGCCCCTTGTCCTAGCACTGGGTGCCCCTGAGCAGAGCCTGGCTCCTTCCTCCTGACCCCCACCCTTTCCATCTTGATCAACAGTCATGGGGTCGTCCCTCAGGCTCCTTCTTTCCCAGCTCAAGAGCCCCAGCTCCCTCAGCCTTTGCTCATCAGAGAGATGCTCCCCCCCTTCACCACCTCTAAGGCTCTGTGCTGGACTCCTTCTATCAGTTCTGTGTCCTTCTGGAACTGAGGGGCCCAGAACTGGACAGACTATTCCAGATGTGGTCTCACGAGGGCAAAGCAGAGGGGGACAAGAACCTCTCTGGGTAGCCTAACCACCCTCCTTCTAATCCACCCCAGGATGCCACTGGCCTTCTTGGCCACCAGGGCCCATTGCTAATAAATCCTTATCTGGCTTTGAATTTGCAGGGAAGACACAGTCAGCATTAATGAGGAGGATGAACTTCTGAATGACTCTTATATGGGGAACTGATCTACAGTTCACTGCTCCTCAAGCCAACGCCTGTGTCCAGCAGCTCTGTATGAAGAACATTTTGGGATGGAGAGGACTCTGACTCACTTCACCACCGCAGCTCTTAAAGTCGCAGGAGGGATGAGCTCTCATTAGTGACAAAGGAAAGAAGCAACTGACTGGGCATGCGACCCCTCTTCAGACCAGACAGCAAGGCTCAGCCAGGGGAAATTACTGGCACAGAGAGTCCAGGAAAGACAGAGAAACACCAAGGCAGTCACTGCCAAACGCCCTTCCTAAAGACATCCATCCGTTTAAGAGCACGAATAGAGCACGTGGTCACGGATCTGCATTCTCCCTGCCACAGGCAATACTGGGAAATGAAGAATTCTCCTGTAACCATCACCACAAATGCCCTGAAAGCAGTAATTGTTTGTTTATTAATTCCTCAGAGCGGAAAACCCCCTCTCATCTAAGCTGTACAATACAGTACAAATGAAAAGCTTCTCTCCAGCGTCCTACGTCTTCTCTCGTGTGCTCGGGGATCTCACACCAACGTGAAGCTGTGAAAGGACTATAGCTGTCGTGAGTTTATCAGCGCTGAAATAGTAACCTTAAGGAGTACTGTGAAGAAATTCCTGCAAATATAGGAGGTTGCAATCCCTTTTAATTTACTCCTTTGATAATACCCTGCCTTTGCTTGCATTAGGGATCAGAAGGGACCTCGAAAGATCCTCCAGTTCAATCCCCCTGCCACAGCAGCATCCCCTAGACCAAGTCACACAGGAACTTAGTGACGGGTCTGGAACGTCTGCAGAGAAGACTCCACAACCCCCCAGGTTCCAGTGCTCCAGGACCCTCCCTGGGATAGAAGTTCCTGCTGATACTGATAGGGAACCTCCTCAGTTCCAGCTGGCACCCAGTGCCCCTTGTCCTATCCCCAGATGATCTTGAGAAGAGCCTGCCTCATTTCCTAAGTTACTTCAAATATTTTTCAGCAGGGCTCCTGGAGAACACAGCTTTCACCAAGTGTTGATGCATTGAGGCTTCACACCAAGTAAATCTTAGTTCTTGCACCGATTCGTGCACTCCAGTACCGGCTAAGTCACGCCTGCTCCCTCATTACATTCTTGAGGCGGCTCTGCTCATAGATCACTGACCTTCACTTGAAAAGCCCTCGCACACACACACACACACTCCCCCATCTCCAAATGAATTTGATCTGTAACACAAAACCCCAGACACGGAGTTTGGAGTGAGCTCATCAACTGAGTCTTCCTCCTCCTGTTGACTTGCAAACTTTGCTCAGGCTACCCCCCCTTCTCTTTCGGGGCGCTAGGATGCTGAAAGATGCTTCAGGGATTTGACAGCCTCTTTTATATAGGAATAAAAACATAGGGTCATACAAGCAGCATGTAATGGGGTTAAAAAACTCAGTCTAGATACACACACCTCCTCCATCAGTGCCCAGAAGCCTTCCTTCGACTGAACCCAGCTCTTCAGGCAATGTCCTTCAGGCAGTTGTCCTATCCCCAGATGAGCCTAGGAAGAACCTGGCTCCATCCTCCTGACACCTACCCCTCACATATTTAGAGACAGGAATGAGGTCCCTCCTCTCCAAGCTCAAGAGACCCAGCCCCCTCAGTCTCCTCTTCTCCAAACTCACCCTGCCCAGCTCCCTCAGCCTCTCCTCACACGACTGGTTCTCTCAACTCCTCACAAGCTTGGTAGCTCTGCTCTGGACCTGTTCAGCATCTTCAGGTCTCTCCTATCATGAGGTGCCCAGAACTGAACCCAGGACTGGAGATGAGACCTCACAAGGGCTGAGTACAAGGGCAGGAGAACTCCCCTTCTCCTGCTGCCCACCCTGTTGCTGATCAAGGCCAGGATGCTGTTGGCCTTCTTGGCCACCTGGGCACCCTGCTGGCTCCTATGAAGCCGGCTGTCTGCCAGCACCCCCAGGTCCTGTTCTGCTGGGCTGATGGTGGAAAAACACCTGTGCATCAAAAGGCAGGAAATGAACCCTACCTGAGGGCACTGATCATCTGAAACCCACTCAGCACAGCTGCAAGGAGACCCTCAAGAGAGGAGACAGAAGAGTTGTGTTCTACACCACTGGCACAACTGTTTAACCCCAGCAGCTAAGAGGAGGACAGGGAAGAGAAGTGACAAATGAGGGGGAAAACCAGGATGGATTCCTCTCGATTCTTGTGAGAGCAGAAAAAGGATTGATTTCTGGAGAAGCAAGGAGGGAGGCTGGGAGTTCGGCTGTCACACAGTAGTCAAGCAAAGAGCCCTGGGTATGAAGCTGCCCGTGGGTTTCTCAGGACATTACTTCTTATATAACATTACAAAGTGCTTCACGCAGCCTGGCATCGGCGTCTAATGCAGTAGTAGAGCAAACTATTGAGGATGAAGTGAAACAAGACTCGGTGAGGCAGATAAGAGCAATTCTAGAGACGTGTGGGTTAATAACCATTGCTAGATCGCTTCTGATGCAATTACATCGTTTCACATGGGTCTCACTAACGTCCTTGCAGTAGCCTCAGGTTATCACGTCCCTGTGTGAAGTGAACGGCACTTCCCTAAGAAATAGTCCTCATTTTTCTACCATCTACTGATGGGAAACTCCTACCCCAGCCAGGTAAACAGGCAAACCAGGCTCCTGAGATGCTGGAAAATCACTCCCACACCACGACAGAGCGCTATGTGCCAACATACTACTACAAGTCTGGCTGCAGGAAGAATGGGTTCCAATGTATTTCTTCAGAGGAAAATGACTGAGAACGCTGCAGCCCATGCGCCAGTCTAAGTGAAACGAGGCTCCAACTACAGCTTCAAGCCTCTGTTAAATCAAAACTTGTTTCCTATCCACCATCCTCAAAATCCTACTGTAGAAAATCTACCCTCTTTTCAGGGCCATCTGCGTTGACAATTATTAGGGAGAACTTCTTGCACTGGAAGGATATGAGACGTTCCTATTCCTGTTGTGAGGAGTACTCAGAGACAGCAGGATTTTTAACCGGTGTCATGCTCTCATCTGCTACCACTTCAGGACTATGGAAGTAGTCATGTGAAGATAGAATGCATCTGCTCTCAAAAGAAAGGCACTTTGGGATCTGCTTCGTCCTCCAGCTCGCAGGAGCAGCAAGAACCACTTCAACAGCCAAACGGTTTCTTTAGGGAAAGAAAGAACTTCCCTCAAAACGATACCGTTTCCCAGATGGAGCTAAATTAACAGGTGATAAAAACTGGAGCTACATTAAAAGCAAACAGCAAAAACTCCTCTAAACCATAAACCATACCGACACACGGGAGGGAGTAGCCAAGCTCCGGGTCGTGGATGAACTGCCGATCGTTCAGCATGGTGACGCAGTACAAGTGAAAACACTCCAGGCAGATGACGTGGCGATGCACGCACTGGAACACGAGCACAGGACTCCTGTTAAAGACAGAAGGGTGGGAGTGATGAACAAGGGCTTGACCAAACGCCTCGGAAAGGTTTGTTTGAAACTTCTGATTTCATACATGGAACGCACACAGAGCCAGTGTAGTCTGTCATAGACTCATAGAATCCTGAGGGATCAAAGGCACCTTGAAAGATCTGCACTCAGAGCCCCTCCAAGGGTGCTCAGCGTGAGGAGGGGTGGCAGCTCCTCAACTCCTGCTCAGGGCCAGTGGGCTGGAGGTGAAAGCAAAACTCAACACAGGAATCCCACACACGTGAAATGCGACAAAACGAATGGGTTTGGGTCAACAGGAGTTGCGTTAACTCCTCATCGACATCCCCTAACTGCCAATTCCACAGCGACTGAGAGCCCTACGTGATCTGCTCATCCCTTCTCTTTGAGGACCATGACCCCTCCCGAACACCTAGCTGAACAGAGCAGGGGGATTCCCCCTCAAATGCTGAACTACCTGGCTCTTCCCATTTCTCTGTGGGGAAGGAGGAAGAAATGGTGACGTGGTGATTTTCTGAGGAATTAGGAAGAAAGAGAAATCTTTTTTAAGATGAAAGGAGCAGCTCTCACACACTGACTGCATTTCTGCAGAGAGGCCTTGGAATATAACCTCGAATACCACTGGACTTGTGATTAAACCCATGCAGTTAGCAATGTGGCTGTAGCCACAGAAATCATAGGTAAAAGGATATAAAAAATGATATATAAAGTGATATATAAAGTGACATATAAAATCATACATAAAGTTATACATATATATGATCATATAAGATATATAAAATCACACAGTGATATATATAAGATCATATATGATAAATAAAATGATATATAAAATGATATATAAAGTGATAATCATATATAAAATCATATATAGAATGATATATAAAATGATATAGAAAATCACATATAAAATGATATATAAAATCACATATAAAGTGATATATAAAATCATATATAGAATGAAATATAAAATCATAAAAGTGATAGATAAAATCATATATAGAATGAAATATAAAATCATATACAATGTGATATATAAAGTGATATAGAAAATCATATATAAAATGATATATAAAACCATATATAAAGTGATAGATAAAATCATACATAAACCTATATATAAGCCCATATATAAAATATATCATAAAATCATATCTAAATCACACAATCCCCATGGATGGAAAGGACCTGCAGGATGACCAAGTCCAGCCCTCATCCCAGCATCTCCCCAACCCTTATAAACGCTGGGATGGTCAATCACCCAGCCCTCAACGCAGAGGGTACCACTGCAATACGGAATCAATTCCAATTCCAGAGACAGTGCAGAAGCACTGGATCTTTCATGAAGAGTTGCACGTGTGTTGGTGTCTCCAAATATATAATCTCTACGTTTTAAGGATTTCGTGGAATAAAGCAGCTTAAAAACGGAACGAAATAAACCCTCCCCAGTACTAATCCTTATCAGTTGCCCACTCGCTGTTCGAATGGTACAAATGATGATTCAAAAAGACAGCTGTAAGGCACAAGGAGATGCTGATCGCTATCCTTTCAGCTCAGAATGGTCCCAAAATAATTATCCAGAGCTGAAGTAGCAGTTATCTCGTCTCTGTGGTACAGAAGTCCTCGTGGCTCACCAGTCAAGTGTAACCTTAGGAAGAACCCCCCAGAGATGTATTTCTGGAATGCAGATAGAATCACGTTTGCTGATAGCTTTAGAGGACCTTTCTCTTTCAGGGTAATCGCTCGGTTTTATTGCTGTGCTACCTGAGAATTGTTTCAGTTTCACAGGAGGCTCCCTGGATCAGAATTCCTACCTCCCTCTGACCTTCGTTTCACATGCAGAACGTATCTTAGGTGTGACGAAAGATCCACAAGAGAAAGACATCAAAAGCTGAGTACTCAATCATAGAATCAGAGAATCACTAGAAATTGGAAGGGACCTTGAAAGATCATCCAGTCCAATGCCCCTGCCACAGCAGGATCAACCAGACCAAGTGGCACAGGAAAAGACCCAGGAGGCTACTTCATTATGCAAACAAACTAGTGCAAAGATGAAGAAGGGAGCAGAGCATCTCCCTGCTGAGGAAAGGCTGAAGGAGCTGGGTCTCTTGAGCTTGGAGAAGAGGAGGCTGAGGGGGAACCTCATTCCTGTCTATAAAGATGTGAGGGGTGGGTGTCAGTTCTGGGTGATCCTGCTGTGGCAGTGGGATTGGATTGGATGATCTTTCCTGGTCCCTTCCGATCCCTAAGGATTCTATGATTCTATGCTACTATCTTCCTAATGCCAATAATTTCATGATAGATCTCATTTCACTTAATATATTAAGAATACTAGGACTATATTAAGTATCTAAACAAACTAAACAGAGAACACTCCCACATGGGCACAGCCATTGAAACCGCGTCTTTCAGAGCGACATCCATCACTAGATCATTGCAACGTGAAACATTCTGTGTTTAACACCACTCGGCTCACAAGCAGTACAAGCAACTCAGATAGAAATCTGGGTTCTGACTGTGTTGCAAAATACAAGCTTAGCTTTCACAGCTATTACTCTGCCCGCTCCGTTTCCAGCCGGCAGGATCTGTGTTGTAAGGCTCTGAGCTGCTCGATCTGTATGCAAGGCAGCCTGATCCAAATTCACTTGGCATTAGAACAGGCACTCTGTTCCAACGTTTGCAGATTTGGTGTGAAAAGGAAGCACTTTTAGTCTAAAAAATGCATCAAAGGTTTCTTCCTGACTTCAGTAAAGATGAAGATGTAAAGAGAGTACGGTCACAATAGCACGGGAAAACACCCTGTGAGGAGCGGCTGAGGGAACTGGGAGTGTTTAGTCTAGAGAAGAGGAGGATCAGAGGAGACCTTATGGCTCTCTACCTGAAAGGAGGTTGTAGTAAGGCTGGTGCTGGCCTCTTCTCCCAGATTCCTAATGATAGGATGAGGGGAAATGGCCTCAAGCTGCATCAAGGGAGGATTAGATTGGATCTTAGGAAGTTATTTCCTGGTAGAGTGATTGGGCACTGGAAAAGGCTGCTCACAGTGGTGGTGGAGTCCCCATCCCTGGAGGTGTTGAAAGAATGTATAGCTAGAGCACTTGAGGCCATGGTCTGCGGGTTGTGAAGATGTTGGGATAAGGGCTGGACACGATGATCAGGGAATCCTTCCCAGCTCTGATGATTCTAGGTTCCCTATCAATCTTAGCAGGACCGTCTTCCTAGGTAGGGTACCTGGGAACAGGCTGCCCAGGGGGGTTGTGGAGTCTCCTTCTCTGGAGACGTTCCAGCCCCGCCTGGCTGTGTTCCTGTGCCACTGGGTCTGGGTGATCCTGCTGTGGCAGGGGGGTTGGACTGGATGATCTTTCGAGGCCCCTTCCAATCCCTAACGATTCGATGACAACACCTGAGTGCCGCCAGTAAATACACACTGAGGACAGCTCCAGCCTCAGTAATTGTGTGATCCTTTGAGGAAAGGTTTAGAAACTCACCATACATATCCATCCATGACTTTTCAGAAAACTCAAGAGCCACAGTGTGAAGCCCTCTGGAGCGAGGAATAGATCTACGCCTGCGGAAATCTGTGTGAAAACCATCTCAGACAAATCTGCGAAATCCCCTTGAGGTCATTTCTAGGTGACAGTTGGATTTTTCTCACCTCAATCTCAAAATCCTAACCGAATCATCATAATAAAACCTTAGCAGATGTCTCTAAGGCTGCCAGGCTGGGATTACAGGCAGTGAAGCAAAAATAGCCGTTCGGGATTCATCGCTGTGCAGTAAATAAATCTGAATGCTAAATCACAGCCTTCAACCCCACCTAGGAGAGCTGGATTTATCATAACACACTTATGCATTTCTAATACATTTGCCAGGTTGGCAACCTTCCTGTACACCAAAAAGCTTTCTAGATAAGGATCACGAAATCATTTCATTTATAAACGGATCTCGATCCCGTTCCAAAAGGCATCCCTGTTAACTTGGGGGTCAGATCAATAAGCACCAAGATGAATCGCTGAGTAAAATACGGGTTGGGGAGGGGGAAAGAAACTACGGCTCATAGAAAAACTTGGGTGACATTGACACTACGGGCGTTCTCCTTCGTAAACAATCACAGTAATTAAACAGAAATAGTGTCCTTGAGCAGCACTCCGTCAGGTTGGGCTCTACTGTTGTAGCAGAACAAAATTGCAGTGCCTGAAGAAGCCAAATTATTCATCCATCACATGGTTTCCTCGTCGAAGGAAAAACGGGGTCTTCTAATTCATACAAAGCTGGTGCCACATCTGGTTTGCCTGTCGATCACGTAGAGTCCACACGTTTATTCAGAACTATTGGAAGGAGTGCCTGCTTGCGATGCTTTAAGTGCAGGGTGTTCTCACCATGAAATTACTTGCCCTTAGAGTAGATCATTAAATTCCATTACAAAGAAGCTGCTATTTATATAAAATATAAATAGAGAAAATAGAGAAAAATCACCACAGCGTTTTCTGGTGTAGAACTGAGGCGGCTTGGAGGAAATTACAGCAACAAACCCTGCCTTTTAATGAGCAGCATGCTATTAGAGATAAACAGAAACAGTGACCCAGCAATTACAGGTAGCTAGTAAGTAACGACGTCGGTCTCTTAATAGTTAGACAACAGCAGGCATTTGAAATGGGTATCGCGACCTTGCAAAGGCAAAGACACAATGATAGAGAATCATAGAATCATTAGGGATGGGAAGGGACCTCGAAAGATCATCCAGTCCAGTCCCCCTGCCACAGCAGGATCACCCAGACCAAGTGGCACAGGAACACAGCCAGGCGGGGCTGGAACACAGCCAGAGAAGGAGACTCCACAACCTCCCTGGGCAGTCTGTGCCAGTGCTCCGGGACCCTCCCTGGGAAGAAGGTCCTGCTGCCTAGCACCAGATGCCCATCAATCTGGCACCCAGTGTCCCTTGTCCTAGCACCAGATGCCCTTGAGCAGAGCCTGGCTCCATCCTCCTGACACCCACCCCTCACATCTTTATAGACAGGAATGAGGTCCCCCCTCAGCCTCCTCTTCTCCCAGCTCAAGAGCCCCAGCTCCCTCAGCCTTTCCTCATCAGGGAGCTGCTCTCCTTCCTTCATCATCTTTGTTGCTCTATGCTGGACACCCTCCAGCAGCTCTGTGTCCTTCTGGAACTGAGGGGCCAGAACTGGACACAACAGAATGAAGAAAGCCAGCTCGCTGATACAACTTTGACCTCAAGAAAGCCCTTTCATTGACGTTTAGGAAGACACAAAAAGCAGATCCTTGCTTTCCCCTTCCTGAGGGATGACATCTTTATATAGAACGCGCTAACGAACCCCCCCAGTGGGTATAAACACAGTGTTGTCAGAAACCTGACATATGAAATCCACTAAAACAACAACAACAAAGCCGTCTGGGTTGGTGTCTGTGGTCATTTGCTCCACGATGCATCAAGGTCACAAACTCAAGGTTACGAGGCACTGCCGCGTGAGCTCGACTCTGCCGGCTGTGCCTCCGTATAAAAGCCTCTCTGACCCACAGCTGCTAACGTAACGGGGCACTGGCGAGCGAAATCTGACCTACTTTCTCCTCTGTTACATGTTTTCCTCTCAAATGTGCTTTCCTGTTTCTTATTTTTATTGGAAGGCAGTGCCAAGAGGCCAGAACCCAGGAACAGCCTGAATATAAGAGGGAGGAAGCGGCAGGCTTAAAATTAGCAGGCATTACGGCGAGCGTCCCTTCCAGCAGCACTCCTGCTAGCTCTGGTGTTAAGGGCTTTCTCAGGCGATGGAAGTGACACACGTTATTGTCTGTGATCACTGGGGCAACAGCATAGAGCTCCTGAGGACACGGGCAAGGGAACTCTGAGTTACAGGTCCTGATTCATCCAGGGTATTAACGCCTGGTGTTACGTACGGTTCGTGCTATCCAATTAAACAACTGCTAGCCCCAGACTAGGGATGTCTGAGCTCTGTGTTCAGACACAATAACCACCCTTGGCACTAACAGCTGAACCTTGTGGTATCGAGGAATGGACAGTGATTGGGATGGAGAAGAAAGTTTTCCTGTAATCTATCAGACTAGCTGTCTAGAGTGCTCCTCTGCACAGCAGATCGCTGATCAATCCATCACGCTTTGAAAGGAGATCAGTAGAACCCGCTCTTCTTCCTTCAGCTGTGCTTTTAAAAGCTCGTTAATGCTTTGAAATGAAGACAATGAAGTGAGTGCGATAAGAGACACAAAAGATGACAAACGTGAGCAAAGGAAGCAGCCCATCAGCTGCTCTAACCCAAGCCCTGATGCCAGCTGACAGCGAGGATACAAGAACACCCAACAGGGCAGCGTTGGTGCCATGTGCTGTGTCTTTGCTTTTCAGAGTGGGGAGGATTCTGCATGGGTCCTAGGATTCTGCATCAGGTGATAGGATGAGGGGCACTGGGTACCAGCTGGGACAGAGGAGGTTCCCTATCAATCTCAGCAGGACCTTCTTCCCAGAGAGGGTCCCAGAGCACTGGCACAGGCTGCCCAGGGGGTTGTGGAGTCTCCTTCTCCGCAGACATTCCAGCCCCGTCTGGCTGTGTTCCTGTGCCACTGGGTCTGGGTGATCCTGCTGTGGCAGGGGGATTGGACTGGATGATCTTTCCAGGTCCCTTCTGGTCCCTAATGATTCTATGAATAAATAAAGTCAAGATGCCTTTGTACCCTACTGTCTTCTTACACCCCGTCTGCTTGCTGAGGAACTCGCTGATTTCCTCCGAGGATTTAAAGCTCGTTTAGTATTAACTCTCTGCATCAGAGCAGACCTGAATTAAAATCCAGAGTAAAACTCACTTTGTTAACAAACGTTCTAACGCTGCTGGAATGCACCCGTCTGTCCTGTTCAGTTGTCAGGAGGAGTCTCGGGTTTGCCAAGCACAGAGTCCCAAACAGCTCCTGACCACAGATCAGGGGTTACTACGTGCTGTCTCCAACAGGCAACAGCAACGAACGTTTAACAGCACAGATCTAGGGTGAAAGAGACGTCTCAGGTAGAAGCCAAGTCAAGAATCATCTTTCAACCCCTTAATGTTACATTTGGTGCTCTCTTCTCATCTTTCTCCTCAAAGATGAATATTCCATTTAGCTGTTCATCCACACAATAACTTGAGGGCGCTTCCCATTAAATGAATCTTCAGCCTCGACCACAGATATGATTACTAGCTTGTAAACAAAAACACCCTCAAGTTATTGTTATAATAAAAACACTTCTTTATAGAAAATCAGATTCTCCAGCTCCTCGCTAGCGTTGTAATTTACAGACAATATTTTACCCTTCCCTCCTCCAGGCAAATAGCTCAGCGTGAATGTCAAGGTACAGCTAGCTGAGAACACCTCCTACAGCAGCACCTCCACTCAGAGGCAAGAGCGAGCCTTGGGCTAACAAGTCCCACTGAATGCATTCTTTCTTGGGAGACTGCGAGTGCACAAAGCAGTTAATTCCCCTTAATAGTCTCAAGAAAATACTCGCTGAGTCCATCAGAACAGTGTTCTATCAGCTGGCTCAACGCCTTTCTCTATCCTGCTTATCACCACGATCCGAAGATGCCCACGCTGGGATTCTTTTCACATCGTCATTGATTTTAATTTCTGGTCTTGTGGCCTTTGTCACCAGAACAACCTCAAAGGGAAGGATGCACCAAGCAACTCACTCTTCCATTATATTCATTATTCCATTGCCCACTTCTGGGGCCCTCAGTTCCAGAAGGACACAGAGCTGCTGGAGGGTGTCCAGCACAGAGCAATGAGGATGATGAAGGAAGGAGAGCAGCTCCCTGATGAGGAAAGGCTGAGGNATACTCTCTCTCTGCTAACCTGACCCAGGAGGGAAGACAGCCTATAGGTAGGCAGTTGCCATGAATCCCAGTAATTTCAGATAAAACTGAAGGCAAATAAATTCAGAAGCATTAATAGACTTTTATGAGAGCCTTCCTTTGCCTGCAGTTTCCTTTGGATGACTCCCTCCACGCACCATTCATACTGCTCAGGGAGCTTTGTATTTCACTATACAGCTGTGCTTCATTATACATCTTTGTACTTAAGTGGGGGAAGACAGTCCAGTTTTGGGGGCCACAGTATAAGAAAGACATTGAGTGGGGTCAGTGAAGAGCAACCAGGCTGGGGAGAGGGCTGGAGAACAG
>VZRI01005928.1:0-44841 GCA_013397515.1 Upupa epops
CTCAATAATTCTGAGAGTCTGTGACATCAATACAACTACCTCACAGCTTTGTAAGGGATGCGTGTGAGAAGCTGAGGGTTCCTTGGCCAAAAGGGTCACTCAAGAAAACAGGTGAAAGAAAATCTAAAGTTTTTCTTCTTGGCATTGAATAAAAGTGAAACAAAGCCAACTTCTTTCCAAAGCCAATTAGGGATAGGAAGCTTTCTTTGAACTATCCCTTTAAGGAACAATCTCTTCCTGCAACTGAAGGCAGTAAAAAGTGCATAAACTGGAAAATAAAAATTTATTAGGGCCAAGTAGAATTTATATATAAATAACCAGCATATTTACTTTCATTTAATAGAGATTAGGGACAGCAGACACGGATGGTGATGCATGCAAATTCCAATTTAAAAACTGCAGTGGAGAAGGTGTGTGAAAACATAGGAAAGAAGGTCTGACTTTCAGTAGGAAAATCAGGAAAATATGTAATAAATAAATCTAATATCTAGAGCAGATACATTCAGAGCTGACTGTACTTCACCGCTTATGCTTCACATTAAAAATAAAACTGGGATCTCAAGGTCTGATCACTACATTTTGTCAACACTTTCTGAAATAATATTTAAATGTAGATGAGAATAAATACCTATTATTGGTTATTAAAGGTTAGATATAAAAGTTGTGTAGAGAAGGAGACTCATGTTAGAAGTACAGCCACTTGGCCTTCTATAGCAACCTAGATATTCATAGAATCCTAGAATCATTAGGGATAGGAAGGGACCTCAAAAGATCATCCAGTCCAATCCCCCTGCCACAGCAGCATCACCCAGACCAAGTCACACAGGAACACAGCCAGGTGGGTCTGGAACATCTCCAGAGAAGGAGACTCCACAACCCCCTGGGCAGCCTGTTCCAATGCTCTGGTACCCTCCCTGGGAAGAAGTTCCTGCTGATATTGATAGGGAACCTCCTCTGTTCCAGCTGGCGCCCCTCACATATTTATAGACATTAATAGATATTGTACCTCCATGATGAACTGCAGCTATGATTTTACAGATAGAGGCAATGCTTTCTACCCTAATAATGAAAATTAAATGTGTAAATTGTGAAAAGCAATCTTTGGTTTGGACAGAGTATACAATCCCCTTAGCAGTAATAAATACATGTTAACAATCCCAATGAACATAAGAGATCAATAGGGTATTAAATCCATTGATGTTCCTTGGACTCATTAAGGTCTGTAAATAGGGGAGGGGTGGGTGTCAGGAGGATGGAGCCAGGCTCTTCTCAAGGTCATCTGGGGATAGGACAAGGGGCAATGGGTGCCATCTGGAACAGAGGAGGTTCCCTATCAATATCAGCAGGAACTTCTTCCCAGGGAGGGTCCCGGAGCACTGGAACAGGCTGCCCAGGGGGGTTGTGGAATCTCTTATTCTGGAGATGTTCCAGACCCGGCTGGCTGTGTTCCTGTGCGACTTGGTCTGGGTGATGCTGCTGTGGCAAGGAGATTGGACCGGATGATCTTTTGAGGTCCCTTCTAATCCCAAATGAACCTATTATTCTATGACCAGCTCTATGTCTTCCTTTCCATGACCTTAGGTGCCTGTTCACTGCTGACTAACAGACAAAAGCACCGCTCACTGAAGAATGACCAGTCCAAGGAACACTGGCATTTCACAGGAAATATCTCTCCTAGGTGATGGCTATCAGTTGAGTGACCTGTTGATATCACAAGCCAAAACAACACCTGACAGAGTATGACTACCTCTCAAAGGTACTTCTGTAAGGCCATATTTTATTCTTGAAACCTAGGGCTTGGTCTTTGTTTATTGATTTATTTCACATACTCCATCTCCCCACCTGTCCTTTTATTCTGGAAGATTTACTTAAGTCATGAAGATTCAGCTTTATTTATGAATCCTCTTACTGCACAGTCTCCACAGCAGGAGCACTGCAGTTTACAGCAGCTTGGACTTTGCATTTATTCCTTGGCTGTATACTGAAGCAAGAAACTTTTTCTCCTAATGATCTCATTAGACTGTGATGAATAATCTCCCCAGGGAGGTCATCAAAGCCATGTCATCAGCATTATTTAAACTTCTCCCCCTGTTAATCATTTTTATTATAGCATCGTCCATGGACCTAAGCTAAGATTGGAAATCCGATTGTATTGGGTGGATGCTTAAGCGTAGTCCTTGCCCTGAAGAGCTGAAAATCTAATTAGATTAGACAGCTATGACAGCAATGCTCAAAATTTCACAAACATTTTTAAAGCTTGCCACAGGTTTGCCACCAAGGCCACCTCAGGCTTGAAATGGAAAGGATGTAACGTAGCAGGAGCCAGACTTTGCAGTGAAATCCGCACAGCGAATGGGAAAGAGGTGCTTGTTGTGGAGTCCAGAAGATGATAGTCACAATTCTCACCCTTCTTTTTGATTTATGCTGCTGTTTTCATCCCTAGGAGACATTAGCTTTCTTGACATACAGCAAAAAAAAATGCTTTACCTGATTCCCTCTTGTAGAAGGGCCTGTTTAAGTAATTCTGTGAATGAGACACAACCCCGAGGTAAGCACAAGCGATTTTTGCTGCAGCTTTGTCCAAATACAACAAATACAGCCTAAATCCTTATGCAGACATTTAGTCACAAGAATATCCATACCTGCTGGTTCCTGACCACAAGTGTTATTAAAGACACAAAGGATGTTGCAATGCTGGCCAAAACTTTTTAGTGGTGTATCTAGCTAGGCAGATTTAACCCCTTGGTCACTGGAAAAGGAAAGAGCATGCAGTCACCCAGGTTTGAAACCAGTTAGCATCATCTCACAGGGTATCTCAGCTCTGATTCATGATGCATTCACATATAGAATCACTGAATTATTGAGGCTGGAAAACACCTCTGAGCTCATCCAACTCAGTCCAGGACCTAACATCAACACAATCAGCCAGACCAGGGCACTAAGTGCCACATCCAGTCTGTCCTTAAACACCTCCAGGGATGGGCACTCCACCACTGCCCTGGGTAGTCCATTCCAGTGTTTAACTATCCATTCCTAATATCCTTAACACAGGAAGTGCAATTGCTTATACCATTCTTGACACTGTAGTACCCAGCTTTCTCAGGAAGAGTCATTTGGCAGCGTGACCAATATGTCTCAGGTAGTTTATTCTCCACTTTGTCCTTTCCCCAAAAGAGAAATCATAGAATCATTCAGATTGGAAAAGACCCTTGAGATCATCAAGCCCAACCAATAACCCTCCTCTACCAAGTTCACCACTAAATCAGATCTCTCAGCACCACATCTAAATGACCTGGAAACACATCCATAGGTGGTGGCACATCCCCCTCCTTGGGCAGCCTGCTCCAATGCCTGACCACTCACTCAGTAAGAAACCTTTTCCTGATGCCCAGCATAAACCTGTCCCGGTGCAGCTTGAGGCCATTCTGCATGCAGTAAAGTTAGCAGTAAATTGTGTAGGCAGGGGTTTAGTAGCCTTGTATATATGTGAGGAACACATATATATCTTCCAGATATATATGAGAGATGAGCAGAGCCCTCCAGAGAGATACCAGTGTGAAAGCATGTGTGCATCTTACCGTCTTGATTGGAAAAATGAGAAAATCTAATTAAGATTTACACACATGTGGATTAGGGATCATTTACCTGCAGCTCATCAACTGGGCATAGCAGGATTTATCCCTCATTTGAATTGTGTATCACGTATCAGTGTATTGCTTTCACCGTGTACACCAAGCTGGATCTTCTCCCTACTCTGACTTTACGTTATTACCCAGCATTACTACCACCGGGCTGCAGGTATAATTAAATTTCTCTAAATGGTGAAAGAAGGATTTCATATGGCACTCATTGATTAAACAGAGTTATTTCCTAGCGGGCTAGGACAGGAGAAGAGACTTAGAATACACAATCTGTATATGAGGCAGAAAGCGCGCGTGAGCCTCGTAATCTAATCTTTCAGTGATTAAACAGAAACCAAAGCACTCATCATGTTCATGATCCATGGGGACATTAGGCTTCAAACTTTTTCAGAGTTCAGTGAAGCAAACTGTATAAGAAAGTTATTGGATAGAAGATTGTGCTTTCTGGGTGGACTTAAACTCTATTTTGCCCTCTCATTGAGGAAAACCTTGTGTAAATGGCTCTCCTTGCACATCCACATCCATTGCTGGACCTAGGTAACAATTAAGTAGATAAAAGAATGACATTATAGATTGATGATCATGGAGTTCCCCCTTCTGAGTAGTATCTACATCATAGAATCATTAAGGATGGGAAGGGAACTTGAAAGACCATCTAGTCCAATCCCCTTGCCACAGCAGGACCACCTAGACCAAGTGCACAGGAACAGAACCAGAAGGGTCTCAAATGTCCCAATAAAAAAGATTCTATGAATCTCTGCAGAACTCTCCATCACAGCATCCCCCCAGACTGTAGTGATGATAACAGGTAGTGCCCCGACCCATGTGTAAGACCTTGCACTTAGCCCCGTTCTTCTGTTTCTAATACTATCCTCAACAAGGCACTACCTGACACCTTTTGTATTTCCAGCTATCTAAACATTTCTCTTCAGGTTCTTTAGTCTAAAATTCATCCTGAGCATTTATCATTCCTAATTGTTTTATATTTTGGAATACTTTTTTAAAATCTATTATTTTTTACAAAACAGAACTACGTTTTTAGTGCCTACACTTATGTTCCTACCTGATTTGTAAACAGTGCTCTGGAGCAGAACCCACAGCAAAACTCCCATTCTGTAATAGGAAAGACTGCGTTTCAAAGAATTCAGCCTCTCCACTAGTAACTGAATGCAGAATCACAGAATTATTGAGGCTGGAAAACATATCTGAGATCATCAAGCACAGCCTAGGACCTGAGATCCCCACATCAGCTAGACCAGGGCACTAGGTGCCACATCCAGTCTGTCCTTAAACACCTCCACCACCTGCCTGGGCAGTCCATTCCAGGGTGTGATCACCCTTTCCATGAGGAAGGGCTTCCTAACATCCAGCTGAATACTCTCCTGGCAGTGTCCTGCCCTGCCCTCTTGTCCTGGTGATAGCTGCTTGACCCCCACCTGACTACAACCTCTCTTCAGGGAGTTGTAGAGAGACAGAAGGTCTCTCCTGAGTCTCCTTTTCTCCAGCCTAAACACCTCCAGCTCCCTCAGCCTCTCCTCATCAGACTCCCTCCAGATTCTTCCAGCCTCTTTGCTCCTGTGGACCCACCCCAGCACCTCAGTATCTTTCATGAAGTGAGGAGCCCAGCACTGCCACCAGGATTTGAGGGCAGGCCTCAACACTGCCCAGTACAGGGGGAGAATGACATCCCTAGTCCTGCTGGCCACGCTAGTGCTGATCCAAGCCAGAATGCCATTAGCCTTTCATGCCACCTGGGCACCCTGCTGGCTCCTGCTCAAGAGCTTCTGCATCTTGAATGAAACCAGACCAGCTCCTCTCTTAACCAGTGAAGCCTGTATTTTCAGAACTCTTCTTATAAAGCTGGCAATACAGCATTTAAATATTTTAAAGATAGTTTCATGCAGAGCAAGAAGAACAGCAGCAGATTATCATAAGAAGACATTTTCAAGACTACTTACCTAAAGATCATCACCTACTTAAATACCTTTCCTTTGTCCTCAATACAATAACTGTTTCCTTCATTCTTCATATCTTTCCTGTTGTTTTGGTAGATGAATAGTTAAAAACAAATTGCTAGAGCTACAAGTACTTCATTAACATGACCAAAAAAAAGTACATCTCTCCTTCTGGGATCTCCTTTTAACTCAAACACATTTAGAGCTGGTGAGGGGTACCTTTCACAGGTCTCTCTTGGGAAGTTGTGTGCTCAAGTCACGTTTACATAAAAAGATTTGTTTGTGTAGCTCCCCCTACACCCTTCTGCTTCTTGGAATATCAGATTAGATTGTATTTGATATATGTGAAGTCGGCTAAGAATATCAGTGAATTTTGTTTCCTGCTTGTCCTTTGGTTCAAAATTAGCATTTTGCAAGTTATTTAGTTTAGACTGATAGGAACTGAAACTGCCCAGGCTTTACGAAGAGATTATCATAGCTAGAAATCCCCGATAGCACTGGAGCTTTGGGTTTTTCTATTACTGCAAGAAAAGAACTTTTTTCTTACTTTTAGAAGTCTGTTAAGAAAAGTAGAGAAATAGGCATTCAAGATGGCAAAATCCTGCCATTTAGGATCAGCTTTGATGGTGAAATATGAATTTTATGTGCCTTTACTACACAAAAAGAAGCCAAACTCGGTAGATTTGTGGGTAACAGCTGTCGTAATTGATGG
This sequence comes from Upupa epops, assembly GCA_013397515.1. NCBI lineage: Eukaryota > Metazoa > Chordata > Aves > Bucerotiformes > Upupidae > Upupa > Upupa epops. The sequence goes on from VZRI01005928.1 coordinate 6,309, forward strand.
CAGATCTGCTCTACTCTAATTTCTTAGCTAGTTATTCATTGAAGTCCACAGAAAATAACCCTGTTCCACTAACATTGTGACACCCCACCTCTATAAATACCTTAATACAAGGAAGAACCATAAAATTTGAAGAAAGCTCTGGCAAACCTGTGACAGCATCACTCCAGCACTTTGGATAACAGAGATAGGAAAAGGTCTCCGTATACAGCCATTATCAAAAAAAACTTGATCTCCACATTGTACCCTCATCCGCAACACACAGAGCACTGGAAGGAAGATCCCATGAGGACAGAGCCTCAGGCTCTGCCACTACCCTCTACCTTTCCCCGAGCACATTAAGTGTTTCCTTACGCTTTTCCTTTCATTGCTCTCCTTTTATCTGCTTTTCTCAACCTCTTTGTTCCTCTCTTTGGTTTCATCTATTCAACACTGCCACTACCGTACTGAATGCTGATGAGATGATCGAGTGTTCTAACTCAGAAGGTTGTTTTTCAGCTGTATTTCTTAGCTTAACACAGTCATCTTGTATTTATATGGGAATCTCTACATACAGGTACCATATCAAGGGCAGTTAACTCAGCACTTGCTAGTACCCTGGAGATGTGAGGGACTCCAGACATTGGTCAGCACTCAGACAGAGACTGATAACCCAACCCCTGTTCAACCTGTGTTGCTGATTCTCACCCTCCTCCTGCCTTTCTAATCAATTGCTGGCACTGTGTGTCTGCTGTTTCAGTCCTAGCTCTGTCACTGTCACCATGAGGGAACATGCCCAGTCTCACCCCTCCTCCGCTGGCTGCTGAGACCAGTCCATCAGCAGTTCTGATTCCTTCTTTGACCTCACTGCCCTAGTTATCACTTTCAACAAGATATACATTCAATTTCAGAGTGACATCAGCCCTAGTTCTGTGTTTGTTTGGCCTTTTTGTTCTTTAAGAACAAAATTCAAACCCCAGGACTGAAAGGACCATGCACAAGGGTCACCGAGTCCACAATTAAGGGCACTTGTAGACTACACAGTAAGTGCAGGAGCAGTCACGAGGATGCTCGTGTTTGTACGATGAGGGCATCCTACAGAAATAACTTTCAACAGTCAGCAAAACGAGAAGCCATTTAGTCAGTGGGAACAATAACACAATTTGTCAAAGAAAGCAAAAATCGCAGCAAATAAAGCCTTCAGAGGGAAGTTTTCCAACTCACCAGCTATTTTTCCTCCTTAAAATGAGAACAGTAAAGCAAAAGGGTTGAATTTAAACAAATAAGATGCATATCATGTACGAAACCATTAACAAGGGAAAGAAAACAGAGTCAAGTTTTCTTTCACAAGTTTCATAAAGGATTTGCAAACTGACTGAGAGTGCACTCAGTCCTTTCATCCAGACTGTTGATAGAGCTGCTAAACAGTACCCAGTACTGATCCCTGGGGGATACCGCTTGTGACTGGCTGCTAAGAGGTTTTAACTCCATTCACCACCACTGTTTGGGTCAGCCGTCCATCCAGTTTATTATTGAGCCAACACTACACTCATCCAGGTCCTGAACAGCAGAGTTTCTGAAGGAGAGTGCTCAGAGTTACTTCATTACCAGAATTAAAACCACTGTGGGATTGATGACAGAAGTTTACCATCTAAGAAGTTACCTTGCTTGCCCACATCACATTCATGCATACATTTTTAAGGCAGGCTTCTTCATCTCCAAACATTTCATTTCAACTTTCCAGGGGACCAAACACCAACAGTTTAGGGAAATAAAAACCTGACCACGTTACATTTTTTGCCACTGACAGCACAAGTCAGGAAAGGATTGTTCAGCAAGATCGCTTCCATTAATATCTGACAGGATCAGAAGAGCTTAAGCAGGTATTAAAATACTAGACTACAGCATTGCTATTAATAGCAGCAGTCACCCTAAGAAAAAAAACCCAGTCTTGAACAGGAGACAGTTTACAGATAGATAGATAGATAGATAGACAGATAGATAGATAGATAGATAGATAGATAGATAGATAGATGGATAGATAGACTGATAGATGGAGAGTGTAGGTATTAGCTGGAACAGAAGCCTGGGATTTCTCCATGTATCAGGAAAAGTCTCTTTCATTTTAATAATGTGGTGCCAGTGTGCTGGTAAACATGCAGAACAGAGCTGTGGCAGATGGTGTGTTTAAAATAGAACTGGCAAATTCAATTGTTTCAACTGGAGTACAATCCTGTACGAGAAAGCTGAAAATGGTGTTCTAGATTGGGCTAAGGAAGATTGGATCGTGGAATCATAGCATCATAGTTGGAAGGCACATCCAAAGGTCATCTAGTCCAGCTCCCGTGCAGTGAGTAGGGACATCCTCACCTAGACCAGCCTGCCCAGAGCCTTGCTGAGCCTAACCCTGAATATCACCAGGGATGGGGCCACAACTGCCTCCCTGAGCAACCTGTTCCAGTGTTCAACCCCCTTCCTGCTAAAGAACTTCTTTCATCTCCGCAAATGTAATAGTCCCTTTTTCAGCCAGCTGAGGACCTGGCTCACTGTGTTCAACATCTTCACTAGTTGGATTTTATATAACTATGCAAAGAGTATGAGCTAGCATCAGCTCACTGATTTCCAAGCTGCAGTATTTTCTGGATCTGTTTAGCAGGGATCTGGAGCTGAACATTGAAAGTCATTCAAAACCAGAAATCTCATTACCACCAGCGTGTGTATGGTCATGAGGTCAACAAAACCAGAGCATTCTACACCCCTACTGCTGAAAACTGAATTAGTATAACAGGGAAAATATGCAATTAGGAGAGAAGTACTCGTTTGTCACATTTTAACATGCCTGGAAGTCACTTCAGCTGGGAAAACTGAGGGGGAGAGAGTCTACCTTAGGAGGCAATGAGTGCTTTTTGTATTTGAAGTTGAACCCCCCTACACACACACACACAACTCTACATTATTTCTGGCTTTAATGAGAAGTTATAGCTCAGGGGAGTTACAAGTAGATGAATTTCAAATTGTGTTTTTATTTCACAAGGCAGAGAACTGCTTGTGTAGATACAGCATAGATTTCTGCAAGCTGTTCCTCTAATAGATCTCCATTAGCGAGGGAATAGACGTGAGAAGTTAGTTCAGTCACAGCCCCTGAATGCTTGCTTTTTTTTTTTGTGGTGATTTGTTTCCAAACTGCCGCTGAACGCTATCATCTGCTGTGCTGCTGCTGCTGCTATAGTCTGAGCCTCGGTGGAGGAAGAATAATGGATTTTCAAGCACAGATTCAAGCTAATTTAAACTAGTGATAGGATGATAAAGCATTTATACCCTAACATCAATTTTCTTACCATAAATATGATAAAATATTACTGATGGCAATAAGTGAGAGTCTAGCTTTGGAGTTATAGACACCGCTCAGTTATAAACTTGTGCAGGTACAGAGTTTCACTGCACATTAGAAACCCAGGGACCAGATAAATCACTATTTTTAATAAAGCTAAGGTTCCTAAAGTAGAAAGATACTATTATAGTAGTGCAAACTCAACAAGGACTTTTGCAGCATCTTCTGATTTCATTATATAAGAATATTTTAAAATTAAGAAGTCCAACCAGTTGCACTGATTACTTTTTCCACAGTTGTCCTCTGCTGCTCCTAGTTCCAATCCTGCCAAGATTCAAAGGTGTAGCTGCTCAGCGATAAGCAACACCTTCCTGACCCATGGTCTGTTCCCTCTGGTGTGAGGTACCATGCTCACTTGTCACTGCCTGTGGAGAAGCTGGACCTGACCCAGGAAGCCTTCTGCTCACTTGGCTATCAGTGATAGTTTGGCAGCATCGCTCTCTGCAGCTGCAGACACAAATCAGTCCAGTTCCAAAGGCATCAACCACAGATCTGCTCAATAAGTTATTTATGTGAAGTATCACACATTCTTCTACTGGTTATTATCCTACATGCATCCTACATTCTATTTTATTTGCTTCCCCATACACTAAACTTACAGTGATAATCCCATCATTAGCAGCACCACATTTCTAAGTCCTTCAATACATCTTCCAATGTTCTCTTTTGTCATTTCTCTATTTAAATAGTTTCCTATAACCCTACAGGTATTTTCTACAGATAAATCTGCTTCTGAATCAGCTGCCTACAAAATTTCCATAGTAATTCAGTCGCACAGCTACAAAAAATTAGAGATAACTCTTTCAAGCTGGCATAATGTTCCTTCAGCCTAAAGAATAAATGTGATTTGCTTTTCAAAGGGGATGTTTTGGAGTCCTTTTCCTTCTTAAAGAATAAACAAACAATGTGTTGCTCCTAATAAAAAACATAGAATCATAGGGTTGGAAGGGACCTCCGAAGGCCATCAAGTCCAGTGTTGCTGCAAGAAGCAGCGAGATCACTCACTAGACCAGATTGCCCAGAGCCCAATCAAGCCTGAGCCTGAATGCATTGAATGACTGGTTACAAACACGAGGATACCATTCACTTCCCATGCAAGAGAGAAAATAGGATTTTGTTCTTGTCTCTCTGAACTCTAAGAAATTGTGGACATATTCAATGTTTAGAGATGGCTTTGGTCTCGTTAAAGACCTGAGACTCTTCACTATTTGTTCAGCCTTTTTGTACCACATGGCATATTTACATCCCTGTGACTGCTGCTGCTGTTCTCAGGTCACTCTGGATCTACAGCTGATCTTATTCAAAGGAAAGCTGAGAGCTTCAAAGTCTTTCTAACACCAAAGGGAACACCACTAGCTTTAGGGCAGCCGTATTTACATGTATAAATGGACTTTAAAGGCATGAAGTTTAAGCACAGAGGAGATAAATGTCTGTGTACCTCTGCACCCAATTTCTTTTATTAATGAAAAAAGTTATCTATTTCACCCAAAGCCCTTCTTTTTTACTGTAGCCATAAATACCCAAAATGTTTTCCTTTCTTCTATCACAGAATACAGAGAAACACTCTCTGAGCTGTTTCTCAAACCCAAAAGGTGTGGTCTGCACTCTCACCGGCTGTTTATTCTCTTTTAAAACCCTTCCAGAGCCTTAGGTTCAGCTCTAGTTCAAGCAAACAGCAGGGGAAAAGAATACATGAGGTATCCACCTTTTGTCTACATCCCTTTAGTGATGTCTTGAATGGCCTAGCCGTAAGGAATATTTAGTGTTGTAAAACAGTATCATTCAAGGCAAAGCCTGACGAGAACAAAGTTTTATAGCTTTTTTTTTTCCCCACCACTCAGCCTGCAATCTACAAATTTCAGGCTCTAAGAAGAACTCATTACAACTCAACAATATGATAAAAAACTGGTGTTGCAAGCTATTGAGTCAGTTCATCTATTTTTTAAAGTTAATTCATATTCATTAAACCTAACGTGTTTGCTGCGGTCTCGAACGATATTTTTCTGGCTGGAAATTTAGGAAGTAAAGGCTACAGTCAAAGATGCAAAACTGATGTTGAAAAATTCAGATCTAATAAGAAAAAAGACCCAAATAATTCATAAATGTTTGATAAATCCAGGTTAGCACGTAGCCTGGATTCAACTGGATGGAGACATAACAGTTATGCAGAGTTTCCACTGTCATTAATCACAGAATCCTTAGGGATTGAAAGGAACCTCGAAAGGTCATCTAGTCCAATCCCCCTGCCACAGCAGGACCACCTAGATCAAGTCGCACAGGAACACAGCCAGGCGGGTGTTGAATGTCTCCAGAGACGGAGACTCCACAGCCCTCCTTGGCAGCCTGTTCCAGGTTGACCTGTGTTTACATCTAATTATTATTATTTCTATTCTTAATTTTATTTTTGTATTATTTTCATTGTATTAGTAATATTTATAATAAGAAGAATCATTCTGCACTATAGTGGGATATATTGACTCCTGTCCAATAACTACATCTTTAGATTAACTCAATACTTCAACCATTTCTCTGTCAGAAATGACTTGGCTCATTGAATTTGAGTTCAATGGAAAGCAACCTAGGGACATTAATATTTCCTTTTAACCTTTTTTTTAGATGTTTAGGTACCTGGCAAAATCACACCTGGAGAGATTGCACTGTAGAAAATGGTTATAATGAGAACTGGGTAATCTTTCCCCTAAATTGCTCTGTGTACTTTCCATCTGATAGTCACCTCTGGCAGTAAAATCTTCATGATTCTGAAAAGTGAAAAGATTCTGCTCTGCCATCTGTGACACGTTGAAAATCCCATTTATCTTGGACTAAACAGACAATTCAAGCACCAGAATCAGACAAGTGAAGGTTCATTAGGGTCTTCAAACACTAAAAGGACACGATCTCATGTATTCATGCTACATGTACAGCATCATGTGTCTGGAAAATGCTCAGGCAAGGCAACTAGAAACTGCTTTCTAGCTGGATGGTGACTTCCAAGTTCTATTTGTTACCTACACTACATGCTTTAGTGTAGTCAACATAGAATCCTCCTGTACTGGGTAGTGGTGAGGCTTCACCTTGAGTAGTGGGGGCAGTTCTGAGCCCCTCACTTCAAGAAAGAGATTGAGGCGCTGGAGCAGGTCCAGAGGGGAGCAATGAGGCTGGGGAAGGGACTGGAGGGAAAGGCTGATGAGAAGAGTCTGAGGGAACTGGAGGTGTTTAGCCTGGAGAAGCATAGACTCAAGGGGGACCTTCTCACTCTCTAAAACTACCCAAAGGGGGGGTATTAGACAGGTGGCGGTCAGGCTCTTCTCCCAGGCAACCAGCAACAGGATGAGAGGGCAGAGCCTAAGACTGCACCAGATAAGGGTTCGGTTGGTTGTTAGGAAGCCCAATCACCCTTTCCTTCTCAGAAAGACACCCAGATTTCAAAAACTTATTTAACCAGTACACTGAAGCCCCTAGTTTAATTTCACATTTAATGTTAGAAATCCATGAGTGTCTCCTAATTTTCACCAACAAGTTAGAAACTTCGTTCCCATCCCGTGTGGTGCTCTCACAGCTTTCCCAGAAAAGATGCTGTAAATGCCCTCCCAGGTCAGTAATTCCGCATTTATATTTATATGATCAGCTGACATTTATAGAAAATAAACAAGCTAAACCTTTTCATTCTAAAAGTTGTCCTAGGTCTCAGCACAATACAACGCAGAAGCTTTATGTTGTGATTAACCTCTTCTTCCTTAGATAAACTGTAGGACTAAAAGGTGCAACTTGCTTCTTAATTGCTACCATTTGATTTAATTTTTTATGTTAAAATAAATTGGCTCTGCTCCTGGTTCATGTTCTCCGAGAGGTTTATTTTAACTCTTCCTCGTAAACCAGAAGGGTAATAACACTTTGTCTTTAAAACAATTCCCAGTGCTTACGGGTAAGTTGGATTTAAATGAGGGTGGGGAACAGTGTGTGTGACCATTTTTCAAAAGCATTCTGTGAAATACTTTAATGGATGTGCAGATCATGATTTAAAATCATCTCCTCTATCCCATTATTTCCAAAGGTCACTTGTTTATGACTCTGTGTACACAAGGCTCTACTACTGCTAAGAGTACTATTAATAATACCGTTTCTTCCAATTCAGTTTTATGAGTGGAATAATTCCCCTTGCTCTGACTAACACACAGGTCTGGTCAGCAATTACCACAGTCATCCTCCCACCTTTCTATTTACCTATTTTTACATTAATCTCCTGCACTGGAGAGTGTTTTTCCTCCTCTTCTTCACTGTATTTGTTTACACCAGAGACTATTTCACTAAGTAAATAAATAACTCCACCGTTCTCATTGATCTCACATGTTAAAGGGTCTATGTTCTCATTTTATTCCCCTCTGGCTTGTCTTTTAAGTATATTTTCTGTAGAGCTGCTTTTGTGCATCAATACGTGCAAGGGCAGACACTCGATGGCTGAAGATGTGTTTAATGCAGTGCCTGCCCCTACCCCACTCTCTCCTGGTAATCTACCAGGCATTCAATGCGCGGCCTGAGAACACTCTGGGAAATCAGAGCGAGTGGTAATTCTTAAATCACAGACTTGACATCTGCAAGAAGAGCTGTTCATCCTTCTGGTGAACCTTACTTGGCTTTCTTGCTTGGATGAACTCAGCATCTCTGTGTTCAGCTAAGCATTTTCTTCCAAGATTGAAAGATGATGTGTGTGTTGTAAACATTTTACTCAAGCAATACTTCACGGAACACCACTAGCTTTTTCAGAAGTTGAACTTATCTGAATTACAAGCAATTTCAACCATCAAGAAGTCAAGCGATATGATGAACATAGCACAACTTTCAAGGGATAAGTGGCTTTAAATTCTACTCTCTTGTGTTCTGGATAAGCTTGAAAAGAAATAGTACTGTGACTAAACTGAGTGAGCCTAAACAATCCAAGGCAAAACTTTGTGTGACTACTTCTTTAAGTTACCCCTGGTGTGTTTTTCCTATATGGAGATCATTTTTGTGAGTACTTCGAACATGTCAGAAGGAACTTCTTCCCAGGGAGGGTAACAGAACAGGCTGCCCAGGGGATTTGTGGAATCTCCTTCTCTGGAGACGTTCCAGACCTGCCTGGATCTGTTCCTGAGCAACTTGGCCTGGGTGATCCTGTTGTGGCAGGGGGATTGGACTGAATGAGCTTCTGAGGTCCCTTCCGATCCCTAATGATTCTATGAAATGAAAACATTTCTCAGAAAGCAAAGAAAAGGTAAAACCTATGGAATATCAAATATTTGTATTCATCACACACAGCCCAACTCCACTTGCTAATGAACTGCTGCTATTTAACCTGCTCTCATAGTCACCATGCCTTTAGCAAGGCATCCCAGCTTTTCCAGCGATTTATCTTCTTGGCCCTACACCTTGTCCTGCTGTTACAATGCTGCCTCCCGCTAGCAGGGAATGCACAGCAGCTCTTTCACTTCTGTGAAGATAATTACAGGATTGCAGTCTCCAAAGCAACTAATCAATGTTATCCGAGTTTTCCAGAGCACTCAATTCCCCTTTTAAAATAAAAAAAGAGGAGGGGGGGAGGGAAATAATTGAAAAAGATAAAAAGAAAAATCTCATTACATGGAGCACTTTCAGAACTTTCAGACATTAAGAGCAATTGCTTTAATATTAAATTCTGAAAGAGCTAATAGCCCACATATTGGATTCTTACAGAAAATACCGGGCTTCTCTTAATTGTTTCTAACTGCAGTGCACGTACACACGCACGCTGATACAAAGTCCAAACCCAAATCCCAATTGCTACGATTCTATTTCTCTTATTCTGCACAAAAATAATTCCAGTCTGTGAGGTAATATCAAAACCCCACTCGGAATTGTGCTGGGTTTGAATTTGAGCGGGTTTCTTGGCCTGAGGGAAATGGGGAGTTACCATGGCAACCTGTGATGAAGCGGCTCAGAATTCCAAGCTCTCCCTATTTTAACCAAAAAAAGGAAGTGATATCACTCAATAATTTCTGTGACCAGAATAAAGAACTTCTGCATTTTATGGAGGTTGTGGGATGGAATTCTTTAAAAACAGAAACCCACTGAAAAAGAAAAGAACAGATTCTTATCTAGGAGATTCTTATCTGATAGTTCCTTATCACACAACCAGTGCAGCAAAGAATCATAGAATCATTACGGTTGGGAAGGGACTTCAAAACATCATCTAGTCCAATCCCCTGTCACAGCAGGATCACCCAGACCAAGTCCAGGCAGGTTTCAAATGTCTCCAGAGAAGGAGACCCCACAAACCCTCTGGGCAACCCCTCCAGTGCTCTGTCACCCTCTCTGGGAAGAAGATATAGAATCGGTCAGGGTTGGAAGGGACCACAGCATCATCCAGTTCCAACCCCCCTGCCATGGGCAGGGACACCCCACCCTAGAGCAGGCTGGCCAGAGCCTCACTCAGCCTGGCCATAAACACCTCCAGGGATGGGGCCCCAACCACCTCCCCTGTGCAACCTAGTCCAGGCTCTCCCCACTCTCCCAGTGAAGAACTTCCTCCTCACATCCAGTCTAAATCTCCCCATCTCCAGCTTTGCTCCATTCCCCCAAGTCCTGTCGCTACCTGAGATCCTAAAAAGCCCCTCTCCAGCTTTTTTGTAGCCCCCTTCAGATACTGGAGGCCACACTAAGGTCACCTCGGAGCCTCCTCTTGTCCAGACTGAACAGCCCCAACTCTCTCAGTCTGGGCTCATAGGAGAGGTGCTCCAGCCCTCTGGTCATCCTCATGGACCTCCTCTGGATCTTCTGCTAAAAACCAACCTATTAATAAATGATACTACAGTAAGGATAATGTTGGGTAGTTATTTAAGACATCAATTTCCACTTGATGTACTGAAAACATCCAGAAAAGGGTGTGAGGAGACAAGTTTTCCATAAATATTTCAAGCTACAAACAGCACGAGAGCAGTGTTTTTTGAAGTCTTAAGAATGTCAACTTCTCCCTCACAGATTCAGCAAGAAATTGCTCAAGCCCTACACTCTACCACGAGACATGATGAATGACACTAAATACGCAGGATAAATGGTTTGTAACAAATGAGCTTGGAGCTGAAAGATGAGACTCAAAAAAATGTGACTTTGATGAGATAGCAAATTTTCTAGGGCTTCTTTCTACCTGTAACGATGGCCTGAGAAGTGCACAGCTAGGGGAAAATACACCCCAAAAATAGCAGGTATTAATCACTATCAAGAAAAGAGACATTATCATGCATATCCTAAAGTTATAGGTGCAGGACAGTAACCCTTCAGATGCTTTGTAATTTTATTTCCTCCGAGACTGTAAATTGCTTTGTAGCAGAAGGAAAGTGACTTAATTTCTGTGGTCACTTGTACAGCTTCATAGAGTGGTTTGGGTTGGAACGGACCTTAAAGATCATCTAGTTCCAANGTTAATTTCTGTAGTTACAGCTTCATAGAGTGGTTCGGGTTGGAACGGACCTTAAAGATCATCTAGTTCCAACGATGAGCAGGGACACCCCCCACTAGACCAGGGTGCTCAAAGCCCCAGCCAATCTGGCCTTGAACACTTCCAGGGAGGGGGCAGCCACAGCCACCCTGGGCAACCTGGTCCAGGGTTTCAGCACCCTCATTCTGAAGAACTTCCTCAAGACTTCCAGTCTAAACCTCCCTTCTTCCAGCTGGAAACCATTCCCCCTGGTCCTACCAGTACAAGCCTTGTAAAAAGAGGGCTAGGAGAAACTGTTCTCCATGAAGAATTTTGTTTTCGATGTACTGCTGCTCTCTTGATGGAATCGTAGAATCATGAGGGATTGGAAGGGACCTCGAAAAATCATCTAGTCCAATCCCCCTGCCACCGCAGGACAGCTGTCCTGATGAACATTTTCCATTCACAACAGACTTTATTTACACTTTCTACACTATTTCTCATATGTATACATCTATATCTTAGATATAAGGTGTGTGTATTAATATGTGCATTAATATATACATAATATTCTTTATCTTTTATAATATAGTCTATATATTCTGTATCCTTTACATTATCTATTATGTGATAGATGTATGTATAAATATTAATAATCTATATTAATCTTTTTATAATCTGCTAGTCCCCTAAATATCTTCAGATGCAACTGGAAAGTGAAGCATAAAGACTCATAAAGCAGGCTCAAAACCATTCAGTTCTCGTATTTCTCACAGTGAAGGACTGTCAGGGGATTTTCCCCTGAGGGAATGGAGGTAGCAAAGCTGAGTCCGGGAAGCTACATCTAAAAACCGCTTGTATCTGTCTGTATTTGGTGATAGGTTTTTGTCTCAGTTTAAATGAAATGTGGTTTTGTTTTTCCCCAAGTCGAGCCTGGCTTTTGCCCGTTAACCATCAGGGATGAGTAAGCCCTTCCTGGCTTGTTTTCTTGTCTCTTAAGTCGCTCCTTAAAGAGAGAGAGTCTCCTGGGTCTGGCTATCCTTAGCCAACTGGCGATCACCCCCCACACTCCTGCTCATCACAAAGATAAATTAGGTCTTGTTTGCAAGAGAATTTCTCCTACAGTTTCTTTCTTAGTGCAAGGTGAAGAACAATGTCTTCATTTATACCTACAGCCATACATGTTTTCTATCAATAACTGAAAAGAGCTACTTTCACATGAAAAAATAGACGCAAGGGTTTAGTTATAGTCGTTAACTTGGTACTTACTCATCCAGGAGGATAACGGACTTTACAATTCGCTTTCTCCCTCAAACACAATGAATTTGCAATCACAGAATCAGAAGATCATTTTGCTTAGAAGAAAAGGTAAAGTGATCAGGTGCAACAATAATCTCAGCAGTGTCACTGCATCGTGTTGCTCAGCACCGTGTTCATGTGTCATTTAAATGGCGAGTCAACACACAATTTATACCCCACTGCCGCGTGTGACACTCTTAGCTCAGAAGTGAAACGTAAATATCAGATCAAAATTAGTGGAAAACCCAGGACGAGTCACTTTATCTGGGGTTAACACCTTTCTGGAGACTTTTCGAAGTTGCTGAGATCCCCAGTAGGCAAAATGAGTTTTGCACTTTATGAAAGCCAATTCTTCATTTAATGTGCGAGGTCCCTACCAGAGAGCTCCACTATGATCAGCTGCTTTTGTGTGGTTAGAACACAGAGAAGCCTAACGGGTACCTATTCCCTGCTAGTAGAGAAAAGGGTGATAAAACAGACAGGAAAAAGCACAGGACAGGAATGGCAGATGTTAAGTGAATTCACTACAAAACATTTAGTCTGATGAGGAGAGGCTAAGGGAGCTGGAGCTGTTTAGCCTGGGGAAGAGGAGACTCAGGGGGGGATATTATCCCTCTCTGTAACTACCTGAAGGGAAGTTGTAGACATGTGGGAATGGGCTTTTCTCCCAGGCAACCAGCGACAACACAACAGGACAGGGCTTGAAGCTGCCAGGGGAGGGCTAGGCTGGATGCTAGGAAGCCCTTCCTCATAGAAAGGGTGATCAGACACTGGACGGGACTGCCCAGGGGGTGGTGGAGATCCCATCCCAGGAGGCAGTTAAGGACAGACTGGCTGTGGCACTTAGCGCCGTGGTGTAACTGATGGGGTGATCTGAAGTCCTAGGCTGGGCTGGATGATCTCAGAGGTCTTTTCCAGCCTCAATAATTTTATGCTTCTGACACACTAATTTCTGTCAATCTCATTATTTAAAAGTTACCAGCAGAAATGGGCCTGGCAGCTGCTTTATGAACTCTGGAGACTGCACTGCACTGAGAATGTTTCCTCGTTTGCAACACCTTGAGCCTCCTCATTAATTTTAGTCTCTACAAGCGGAAGATAATAAGGGCAATGGCAGCAGCACTTTTAAAGAGCCCTTCGTGTATCTTCAGTTGTAGGGATTTTTAGGTTGAACTAATAAGTAAATGAAAATTTTCTCCTATTTGTAGCTTCATCCACTGATGCTTTCTCTAGAAGATCTTGCCCAGGGGAGCTGAGGCAGAATAGAACTGATTCTCTCATGCTGTGGTTGAGTCACTGACAGGGAAAAGGATGCAAATCTCATATCAGCATCTTTATCAAGAGAAAAAAAAGGCATAGAAAGTCTGCAATGAAGTTGTGAATCAGGATTAGTAAAGAACCTAGAAATTCTCAAAGCTTTCTGGAATGTTTTCTAATCATTGGCTGCCATGGTCAGCCGTGGCTCAGTGATAACCCAACGATAACCCAACAAACTCAGCATTAATGCTTGGTGAAGGCTTATTGCTAGTGCATCTGTTTATCTATCGGTACTACACAGCAGTGCAATAACTTAAATCATCTGGAAATGCCAATTTACTCCTAACACCAGCTGTAAAACATCTCAGCACGCATTGCCAAGTATTAGAAAGTCTAAGTCATTACCGAGAAGAACTTTTTGTGACCTATGGTTGCAACTTTTAATTAAAGTCTCTCCATATCAACAACATTATCTTGCACTGTATCTCTCCCAATATATTATTTTAATGACTTGTATGAATCATGGTCTGTAAATTTATTAGACATAAAACTAGTCAAGATCAATGAGATGTAATCAAAATTGTTTTCCTCTGCTGACTTTCTCCTTTCAATTCGGGCCCAGGATCGGCTTCACTCACCTTAACTCACATCTATTTTCAGTGTCATGTCTTAAAAGTTATACCCTGTCATAAAGTATCACAGAATCATACAATCACAGACTGTTAGGGATTGGAAGGCACCTCAAAAGAACATCCAGTCCAATCCCCCTGCCACAGCAGGATCCCCTAGATCCAGTCACACAGGAACAGCCCAGGTGAGTTTGAAACGTCTCCAGAGGAGACTCCACAACCTCTCTAGGGAGCTCCTTCCAGGGCTCTGGCACTCTGACTGGGAAGAAGGTTCTTCTCATCTTGATGTGGAACCTTCTCTGCTCCAACTGACACCCAGTGCCCCTTGTCCTAGCATTTGGTGCCACTGAGCAGAGCCTGTCTCCTTCCTCCTGACACCCACCCTTTCCATCTTGATCAACAGTCATGGGGTCACCCATCAGGCTCCTTGTTTCCAAACTAAAGAGACCCAACTCCCTCAGCCTTTCCTCATCAGGATGATGCTCCACTCGTTTCACCATCTTTGTGGCTCTGTATTGGACAATTATTATGCTTAAAACTTTCTCCTTTCTTGGGAGTAGTTTGTACCACATTTCTCTCTATTCATCAGCAACACGTTTTTACCTACAAATATTTTAAAAGTTTCTTTTACATAAGAGAAAAATGAGTAAGAGGAAAAGAGTAGTGAAAAGCTCAATAAACTTTTATCCCAAGGGAGAAGTTTATAGAATGGTTTGGCTTGGAAGGGAGATTTAAAGGTCACATAGACTAGTTCTGTTGCAGTAAGGAGGGACTTTTTTCCCTAGATCTGGTTGTTGAGAGCCCCATCACACCTGATCCTGAATGTTCTACCTCTCTGGGCAACCTGTTTGTCAACGTTTAGTTCATATTCAGGGCTAAACTATAGTCTATCACCTCCCTAGCCAAGAAGATGGATCAGGAACAGGACAGGAGACCCACAGGTAAAAGAAAGCAGATATCATGAAATAAACCAAGCTACACCAATAGCAATACAAAGCACACAAATTTATACTCAGCCAATCAAGATGATAGAGATCCATGAAGCAGAAATTATGCAGAAGCTATTAATGTGTTAGAAACTACAGAGGCACCAGAGAGTGGACACAGAGATATTAGGGCTTCTGCCACCAAAACCCAGCAGGATTTCTTTTAAAAATGTAATTCTTCCTCTATATCAAGCAATAACAGAACAGGACATGCTGTAGCAGAGGCGTGTTGCGTAGCTAAGAAGTACTGTGCAGTCAAGAAAGAGGATGCTTCATGCAAATGAAAGGGTTTGATCTGAATTGTCAAAAATACTGATCTGATTGCACAGACCTCCAAAACTTGTTGCACAGGACAATGAGCTGAAGCAGGCGAGATTTGCAGGAAGATGTGACGTGTCTTTATAACAACTTGTGTAGTGGATCAAAAAAGAGCAAGCTCTTGAACACATAAAAGAATGATGTGTTTGCCTGGAAGACTGCCTGATCCTCATTCCAACAGTACTTTTTATTAGATGAACTGATAGCAACTTTCTCAAAAGCATTGCTCACAATTATCTCTACCTCATCACAGCTAGAGCAATTTTATGACAAGAGCTATGATGGTTATAAAACAACCTAAGCCTTACAAAAGGCTCAACCACTGAATGCAGTGAGAAATCTTAGCTATCCGATGATTTCAACCTGTTTGAAGGGTTCTGCTTCTGCTATTTAAATTCCTTCCACTGAGCATCTGTTGGTAGGAGTCTATTAGCTTTCTAACTCTCCTCTG
The DNA here is from genome assembly GCA_013397515.1 of Upupa epops. NCBI lineage: Eukaryota > Metazoa > Chordata > Aves > Bucerotiformes > Upupidae > Upupa > Upupa epops. The sequence goes on from VZRI01005928.1 coordinate 22,045, forward strand.
ATTTTCTATCCCACCCGGTCACCACTTGTCATCTCTTACAGCTCTAATATTTTCCATGCAATACCTAGATAACAGAAAAATAATGACAACATCAATATCTCCGACAACAATTTTCAACACCTATGCCCTGTACTGTATGTTGCAGTCTCTGGGTGCCCAGGCTGCTCTGGGATCTCAGGGAAACACTGGATTAAGAAAGAGCGGCCAGCAGCCACCTTGCATGGCAGTCTTCAGGGGCTTTCAAATGAGGATCTCTGAGAAGCGAGGAGCAGGTCTGTGATACACCTTGTGTTCTTTCACAGAACAAACTTCTATTACTCTTCATTATTCTTCTTATAGCTTTGGTTACCAGATCTGTGCTATTGGAACAGGCTGCCAGGGTGGATTGTGGAGTCTCCTTCTCTGGAGACATTCAAAACCCTCCTGGATGTGTTCCTGTGTAGCTTGGTCTAGGTGATCCTGCTGTGGCAGGGGAATTGGACTGGATGATCTTTCGAGGTCCCTTCCCATCCCTAAGGATTCTATATAACCATTGGAAATGAATATAAAAACAGATTGAACACGTCCTTGGGCTGTTTTTCTACTGCAAAAACCTTGGGAGTCAGTGGAGTTTATGTTGATCTAACCCAAACCTTTTCTTCTAGCCTGTACACAGCATTCTAAAGCAAAGCAAACAGAAAATGAAAGCTCTTCCCCTGAGATGTGTGCTGAACAATCACCCCTCACCCAGGGCATTAACTGGTGAACTTCACAGTTGGTGTCCTAAGATGACTGCTGTAAGAGGCTGTTGAAAATCCTATCTATAAAATATAAACAGCAAAGGAAGAGAGTCTAAACCCTTCTGGACTGAGATTATCTATCTTGTAAAGAAATTCAGGCCAATCATCAGTTCTTTCTCCATTCTTTATGTAGCAGTAATCACACAGATGGAGCTCAATAAATAACCGCAAGAGTTTGCGTCTCACACAGGTGAGAATTGCAGTAAATGAAGCCAGGAAGAAAAATACTTACAGAGAGAACTCACACAAATATGTAGACTCCTCACACATCTGGGTATTGCCCAGGCTCGGGAGAAGAGTCAGACTTACACTGACTCTGCCTGAAAAAAGCATTCTGTTTATTGCATCTTGCACCTTAACAACGGGATTAAAACAGACTTCCAATTGTATCCTAAGATGTCAACCTGATGCAGTTTAACAATGCACTAAATCATTTAACAATTGCATGAATCTCGAGAAAAATGAAGACTCAACAATTCAAGAACAAAGAGGTTCCCACATTGAAAGAAAACAAACTGTTCTTCCAAAAGGAAAAGGTGGTGAATTAAACACCAGGGGTTTGAAAGCACAAGATTGAGAACGGAAAGGAGAGGAGAATCCATTCTGACTACTCCTGAAGATGTGAAAACTGTAAAACCCTGACCAATTCCCTCTTTCAGACTATTTTATCATATCTGCAAAAGCAAAAAATAAAAGCATAAAAGCAGAGGGAAGTTCACATCATCAAAAAAAAATAACCAACCCAAGGGTTCAACTGTGCTGTAGAAACTTCTGAGGCTAAAGAAGTGGCACAAGGAATGTAGAACTGGGATTTCAGATAACCTGAGGTTCGTGTACTGCCTGCAGCTACATCGGTGCAAACAAGATCTGTAGTTTGCCTCATTCCAAACTGGAATGTATCACTTGGAGCTACCTTGTCTGCTAATCCCCCCAGCCTCCCGGACCTCAATAGGCCCCGTGGAGCACTGTGAGGACTGAAAATAAATCTGCTCTTGTGATGCATGTGAACAGTGTGAAAGACTTCTGAGAAATTTAACATGAATGAGAAGAGTGGGGACAGCACAGGCATCAATTTAGAGACATGCTGGAGGCAATTGTAATCTCCATCCCTTCCACAAGCTCCAGAATGGGAGCTAGCATCAAACACTTTCTACCACACAGCCTATGGCCATTTTTGTAGTGAGATCCTAGTAAACTTGATTGGTTCAGGACCATGACCACCATATAACTTTAGAGTCTAAAAACATGGCTGTGTCGGGAACAACTCCCTCAAGCTCAAATCAAGTGACACTGGTAGTTCATGCTATCAGGGATCTAACAACAGGGTGCTAATTCAAGCCCCAGGCTGCATGCTTGTATCGAGCTGTCAACTCACTGCATATTCTCCCTCTGTTTCCACTAGGTTAAGAAAGATGATGTTAATACCACCATAGATTTAGTGACCTGGCTCAGTTACCCATGTGAATACCTGTAAACACAGGAAGCCATTCAGAAAAGGTATTTCTGAATCTCTGTGATTTGCTAGCCTCTTACATCCACAATAAAGTCAAGTGAATTGAGGTGCTGGAATGGGTCCAGAGCACAGCTACCAAGCTTGTGAGCAGTTTAGAGAACAGTTGTCTGAAGAGAGGCTGAGGGAGCTGGGCAGGTTTAGTCTGGAGAAGAGGAGGCTGAAGGCAAACCTCATTGCCCTCTCCAGCTCCCTGAAAGGAGGTTGCAGAGAGTTGAGTGTTGTCCTCTTCTCCTTGCTGGCTGCTGACAGAAGCAGGGGAACTGGTCTGAAGTTGAGGCAGGGGAAGGTCAGATTGGATCTGACAAAGAAAATCTTTGCAGAAAGAGTGGTTGGGCACTGGCAGGGCCTTCCCAGGGAGGTGGTGGAGTCCCCACCCCTGGAGGTGTTGAAGAACCGTGTATCCAGGGTGCTTCACACCCTGCTCGAGTGGCAGCAGGGAGAGGGTTAGTTTGTGTTGGAACTAGATGACCTTTAAGGTCCATTCTAACCCGAACCATCCTATGAATCTATTCTATGAACCATTTACAGACCATTTGCATCCTTGAGGTTGGTGACCCTTTTTAAAAGCCCTGGAAGCAGTCGCATGTAGTCTTCATCCAATGATTCAGAACTTGGTCTCACAGTTGCCACCCATCTCTTGCACTTGGCCTCAAGAGCATGGTCTATATTTTTCCTAACTTGCTCTTAATTTCAATTATTACAATTATATGCAGATTGAAAAATGATAATAATTTCAATATTTGATAATTCAAGAATCTTGGTGGGTTCCTCCCTTTAAAAATCCTTCTCTGCAAGGATTCCTGAAGTGTTTATTCTTCGTCAGACTGTGTGATTTCCTTACAAAAATGGGAAAGATTTAAGAGATAAAACAGATCTCAGGAGGATTTTCTAACCATTTAGAAAATGAGGAACAAACTATTCTGTCTAGGGTTATTAAAAGCTAGTATTCACACACACGGTTTGACTCTCACTCCAGTACAGCTGCAGTTTAAACGTGGGAGCCTGTTTGGTAGTTCTTCCTTAAACAGTTCTCTTATGAAAGAATGGATGGCAGTGATCATTAGATAGAAGCAGTAAAAACATTCTCCCTTCAGACCAATGGTAGGAGTGTGAAGCACACGAGCTGTGGCAGACAATCCACAGCCATAGCGTATGCATCCCCAGACTTGGATTGCTTCAAGGCAAGTGACACCGTATTAGATTGCCTCACGGCCTTTTCTATGCAGGGATAACTCACAAGGAGTGGTGTAGAGTGCTCAGCCCTGAGCCACAGACCAAGCATCACTCAAAGAATCGAAACACGAAGTGAGCACTGGAATCCCTCAAACAATTTACTCTGGGTCTCAATTCCAACCACTATTCCATTTCTGAAGAAGGAAGATAAAGAGAAGCTGGAATGGTTTTGGGGGTTGGCTCCAGACAAAAACCTTTTGCAGCCAAACGATGTCAAGTTCAGCAAAACAGAGGTAAAGAGACTAGCACACAGTACTGAGCCTCAACCTTGGAAAGACAAGGGGAAACAGCATTACAGTGCCAGATAAACATCCCAACTGCTATAATCCAATCAGGCATAGTCTTGCCTGCAGTCACATAGATCAGGGTACACAACCCCAAGGCATTTAGGAGTGGGTGAATGACCTGTTCAGCAGCTTCCCTGCACAAAGATCCTTTGCTGGTTGGTCAGGACACCAGCCAAGGTAACTTATCTGGGACTGAGATCCCTTAGGTGGAGGGGTGAATGAATAGTTTGCATGCTGTCAGTTTGTAACTGAAGAGTAACACAGGCATAGCCTGCTCTTTAGGTTGTTCACAAGGTATTCTTGCTTTTAAGTTGCACCAGCGTTTTCTTCCACTGCATCCATGAAATCTTACAACAGCAACGATTAATAAACCTTGTACGTGCAGTTCCAATTTGGTTTTGTTTGCTTAAGCCTTGCAGTTAACTCTGTAAGTGAAGCTTAAATAAGTTGTTTGTGTGAGCCTTGCAGTTAAACCTGTAAGCGGAGCTTGAATAAGTTGTTTGCTTGAACCTTGCAGTGCAGTCTCCTTTCATCCCACACAGGAAAAATAAGCACTTAGACAAGATATCAGGGAAAAAAAAGCCATGTTTCATTCCTTGTGATAAAGTCCTCCTGGAATGAGCGTGAGAGCTTGCTATTTCCAAAGTCCCACTTTAAGGAAAGGTGAAAAGAGAAAGTCTCAACATAAAAATAATACGGAATTGTCCTCCAAGCTGACCATAAAAACCCCATAAATTCAATTTTTAAAAACTCATCTAAATAGTCNTCCATCCTCCTGACACCCACCCCTCCCCTATTTATAGACATGAATGAGGTCAACCCTCAGCCTCCTCTTCTCCAAGCTCAAGAGACCCAGCTCCCTCAGCCTGACAAATGCTCTCCACTAGCCCCTCTGCCTTCCCAAAGAGGAAGGTGTTAGGGAGAGAGAATTACAAGGATTATGTAGGTAGACAATGACAAAGTCCCAGACTGGACTCAGAGACAGATGGGAACTGGATTCAGGAATGAATGAATCAGGATCAAAGACAGAATGGACAAAGTCTCCATCAAACACTGGCCGTTGAAGAAGAGGTATTGACCTCTCTGGTCCTTCAGTTTTATATCAGGTCTGATATCTATAGAACAGAACATCTTGCTTGGTCAGTTTAGGGCAACCTGTGCTGTCTGCTCCTCCCTGCAGGTGCCACATGTACAGCACCCAAGCAAGATTTAGCAGTGTCCATGGTCTCCATAGAAGCAAGTACAAGAAAAAGCCTTCCTGCATCCCAGTCATCGCTGTTAACTGTGAACAGCAAGCACTGTCACTTGCAGAAGATACTGGTTGCAAAAACACAGTGTTGACTTCAGAAAGTGCAGTGACTTAGAAGAGAATGAGATGAAAAGTGAAATGACTGAACAGAATTAATTCTAACTCAAACCAGAACAAAAGCCTATGGAAATCAGGACTGAAATTAAAACAAAAACACCATGAAACATCAAGGATAGAACATTTGCAGCAGTCTGAACTCTTCCTTTTGTGGGAAGGAAAAACAAGGAATAAGTCAAACCAAAGTTCTAAGGTTTCATCTAATCAGTGATGATAAAAGATGACTTTCTTAAACATTCTGTATGGAAATAGCTAACTACAGGTCATACTGAAGGTTGCTTTGCCTCCTAAATGCAAACAACAGCTGTGTGATGACAGCTACATCAGTAGTTGTCAATCAGAATGTCCAAGCACCATCCCGACAAGATTCTCCAGAGAATGCCAGTGCAGTGCCACGCACTATTCATCTAAAGAATCCTAATGAGCATATAGCTTCTATATGCTAAGTTATGGGATACCTATGATAGATATCCTTAAAGGAACATCGAACAGAGCCTGCAGGCAGAGCCTTAGTGTCAGTTTTCAGACTAGAATATTTTTCCTCACTTTTATTTTGTCTAAGCTCTCGAGCAGCAGCCGGCCTGGTTGAGTGTTATCAGTCATGTCACCCTGTTTCATGACCTGTGAACAGTTCAATAGCTTAAGTCAGGGTATGAAAACACCTTGGCTTGAAAAGTTGGAAAGGAAGGGGTTTATCCATCTACATCACCCCAAAATCAAAAGGTAAAGTGACAGTCTGCAAAGTAAAAAATAATAGCTTTGAGGTGCTGTGTTCTAGGATCTATTCCCCGTAGCGATGGAGTGTTGTTTCACTCACTCTAAGCTCCTTTGCGTTTCATTACAACATCTGTCACTTGAGAAAAGCACACTCGTTCCATAGCCCTAAAGAGAGATCTCTATAAGCACTTGGAAACGGATGCATCATTACTTCCCTGAACAGTAATATTTTCAGACTGCTTTTCTATATTTTCCTTAATTAGTTGAAGCATCCTGAGAAGAGAAAGTTTTTCTTATCAGAGTGAAAGATTTCTTACCCTAGTCCTTTGAACCATAAGACAGAGCTACTCAGCTAGGAAGGATTTCTTTTCTAGCAGCACCATTGGACTGCTTGTCAAACTCTGTCAACCTTTGTGCTAGCAGCTCTGGAGATGCTTTTGGTCAGTCATTTGTTTATGCAGATGATGATACTTTTATCCTATAGAATCAGAGAGTTGTACAGATACTTGGACAACAAGAATACGACCAGGATTAGTCAGCGTGGATTCACCAAGGGAAAGCCATGCTTTACAGTTATTAATACATGCATTGATATCATGAACATGGTTATGTTAATAGAAATATTAATAGTTCAGCCATATCTTTATCACATTAATAATGAGTCTGGCTTGGTGGATGAGGGGACAGCACTGGGTATCATCTGTCTGAAGTTAAATAAGACCTGTGACCCTGTCCTTGTAAAGTTCTTTCAAAAGCTGCCACTGAGCATGCAGAGCTGATTGTTTCTCATGACAATTAACATCACTACCTTGACGAGTATCAGGTGCTTCTGTACCATCCCAGCTATCACATTTAGAACTATCCTCATCTGAGCTTGTTAATGTAAAGGTTACTTTTCAAACACAGCTAAGGATAGTCTATTTCATTTCATTAACACCTCTTCAGCAGGTTAGTTTATTGGTGCCTGCATTTGTCCTTCCTTCTGAAATTTACATGTTTGAATTTAGAACTTCTGCTGGAGGGTGTCCAGCACAGAGCAGTGAAGATGATGAAGGAAGCAGAACATCCTCTTGATGAAGAAAGGCTGAGGGAGCTGGGTCTCTTGAGCTTGGAGAAGAGGAGGCTGAGGGAGGACCTAATTCATGTCTATAAATAGGTGAGGGGTGGGTGTCATGAGGATGGAGCCAGGCTCTTCTCAAGGTCATCTGGGGATAGGACAAGGGGTAATGGGTGCCAGGTGGAACAGAGGAGGTTCCCTATCAATATCAGCAGGAACTTTTTCACAGTGAGGGTAAGGGACCACTTTAACAGGCTGCTCAGGGGGGCTGTGGAGTCTCCATCTCTGGAGGCGTTCCAAACCCGCCTGGATCTGTTCCTGTGCAGAGAGATTGGACTGGATGATCTTTCGAGGTCCCTTTCAATCCCTAACAATCTGTGATTCTGTGATAGACAAATTTGACAGGTGAACAGTGACAGTCCTGCACCTCTGTAATGGGAACAATGCAGAAATGTATTTTTCCTCTTCCTGACACCCACCAAAGGTGCACGACCCCACACAAGGATTTTTTTGGAAATGAATATAATGCATGCTCTGAGAGAATTAAGGGTTTAAGAGCCTATGTTTTCCAATCTTTGCACATCTCTAACCTTTATAGAATTGATTTTTTTTTTCCTTAAAATTACTTCCAACATAAGAATAAACGCATTTCAACCGGGGTGAATACAATTAATAGCATTCACTAGTGGATTTTGTAATGCTAATGGGTCTATTTCCAAACAGCTATTAACCATCACCAATTCAAACATCTCCACGGATAAAACCAATTGCGAAGGAAAAACTGTGCTTTAGGAACAGGGGAGGCTACGAATAAATTAAAAAGCTATCGTCGTGAAATCATCCTTCAGGCGGAAAACCTTTCCTTTAGAGGAGTTAAAATCTCCATTAAGAAAATTGTTGCTTATTCTTCTAAAAATCAGGGTCTGCTATGAATGTCTCTCACAAATTAATAATCCCACTCTCCAGAGCTGAGTATTCCCATTGAGCATGACCTCTACAGAAGCTAATAAAGCATTTTCTACAATTTTTCCTTCATATTTGCCATAAGGTGGAAATAACTACCTTTCCAGCAATCAAATCTCTTCCAAATATTATACAAAGTGCACTATCACTACGAAGAAAGTGAGAGACTGAATTGAAAGCACAGAAAATGCAGAATAAAAATCATCCCCATTATTTAGATTGGAAAAACCCATTAAGATTATCACTTCCAACTGTTCACACAACTGATGATCAGAGAATCATTGTGGCTGGAAAGAACCTGCAGGGTCACTGAGTCCAGCTCTCATCTCAACACCTCTTCAACCCCAGGCCATGACCTCAAGTGCTCTAGTTACTTGTTATTAAACACATTCAATGATGGGGACACTCCAGCACCTCCCTGGGCAGCCTGGTCCAGTGCCCAACCACTCTCTCAGGAAAGAGCTTCTTCCTAAGATCCAATCTAACCCTCCCCTGATGCAGCTTGAGGTCATTTCCTCTCATCCTGTCATTAGTAATTTGGGAGAAGAGACCAGCAGCAGCCTCGCTACAACCTCCTTTTGGGTCACTGGAGAGAGCAATGAGGTCTCCTCTCAGCCTCCTCTTTTCTACACTAAACCCCAGTTCCCTGAGCTGCTCCTCTTAGGGTCTGTTTTCCAGACCCCTCACCAGCCTCGTTGCCCTTCTCTGGCCCCACTCCAGCCGCTCAATGTCTTTCTGATACTGTGGTGCCCAAAACAGGACACAGTACTCAAGGTGTTGTTTCATGAGTGCTGAGTACAGGGGCATCACCACCTCCCTGCTCCTGTTGGTTTCACCATTCTGAATACAGGCCAGGATGCCATCACCGAAGCCCAAGATTTACCAGCAATAACTTAAGGTTTAGTCTTAAAAAGAACCCCTCTAACAACAAAACCCACTGCTTTGCACTCCACCAAGCCCACTGCTGAACCACGTCCCTACGTTCCAGATGTACATGACTTTTAAACACGTCCAGGGAGGATTCTGGAAAGAACTGACTGGATGACCACTAGAACGGGCAAACGTGAAAAAGGCCGTGTGACAAGCAATGAAAATGTATTTTGACGCTGGCATCCATGGGAGGGGGAAACAAGCCAAACCTTTTTACTCCAGTGCATGGTTGGGATCAAATTTATTTGCCCAGAAAACCAGATGAAAGCGAAATGTCATAGCTCAGCAGAATGTAATGAAGCAAGCCTTGGTTTTGTCAGTCCAGGGGCTAAGAGGCAGAATAACGAATTCAGGATAAACAAAACCACCCAACCTCCAAACAAATCCCATTTCTTTCCCTCCAGTAATTATTTATGAAAGAAAAGCCTGAGGGATCTATTTGTTGGCTTTAGAAAACTAACAGAATGACATGACCAAAATATCTCGGGGAATATTTGGAGTTTTATGACAAGCCCACTCTATTCCCTCAACAGAACAGGGATTACTAGAGTTGTCTAAAGAAAACTCAGAATCGCAGAACAGTATTGGTGGGAAGAGGACTTTGAGATCATCACGTCCAACATTTGACCCAGCGCTGCCAGGTGACCCCCTAAGCCACATCCCTCAGCACTACATGTATATGGCTTTGAATTTCCTCCAGTGATGGGGACGCCACCACTGTCCTGGACACCCTGTTCTAATGGGAAGAAATTCTTCCTAACATCCAATCTAAACTCCCCCTGCTGCAGCTCACAACCATTTCTTCTTTTCCCATTGCTTGCCACCAGGGAGAAGAGCTTTAAAGCCTCTATTGTCTATTGAAAGCCTCTGATAATACTCATGTATGCCCTTCTGTCAGCTTTTTGGACCACATGATTCAAACGCTTACTGAAGACTACACTGGCCATAAACACCTTGCCAAAGACATTAAGAGGAACAGTGAGATGGATCAGTAACAGCCTCTTAAAGAGGCAGCTAAATTCAAGCTGCTTTATAATATTCAATGAGCATCATCCATTAATTGGCTCATTCAGATAGAATAAAAAGCTTGGCAGAGACTTTTCTACAAGATTTTAATTGCAGTGGTTTTGTTCGGTTTAAACGAGCAAGCATAGACAAGACAGCTTACAAGCACTGGGAATCGCAACCTAGTAAGGGTTGAAGGCAAGAACTGGGGAGAAGATTTAGCCAGTGTTGTCTGGACACAGTGGTTAAATACATTCATAGAATCATTAGGGATCGCAAGGGACCTTGAAAGATCATCCAGTCCAATCTGCTTGCCACAGCAGGATCACCTAGTCCAAGTCGCACAGGAACACAGCCAGGTGGGTCTGGAATGTCCCAGAGAAGAAGATTCCACAACCTCCCTGGGCAGCCTGTTCCAGTGCTCCAGTACCCTTCCCACGAAGAAGTTCCTGCTGATATTGATAGGGAACCTCCTCTGTTCCAGCTGGCACCCACTGCCCCTTGTCCTATCACCAGATGACCTTGAGAAGAGCCTGGCTCCATCCTCCTGACACCCACCCCTCACCTATTTATAGACATGACTGACGTGCCCCCTCAGCCTCCTCTTCTCCAAGCTCAAGAGCCCCAGCTCCCTCAACCTTTCCTCATAGTCAAAAGATGTCATACAGTTCAAAATGAAAAATGAACCATGATTGAAAATCAAAAGAAAGGAAAAAGCAATCCTGCAGGGTAACTCAGACCTGAACTTAGGGCAGCCTCCAAGTGCAAGATGTTAGTAGCTTTTTGAGAATCTACAGTGGTCCAAGAGCATGGGCAAGCTGTCAATTCAGATCAAACTATGAAAAATTGAGTATTTTTAAGGATATTATCTCATAAAAGAAGAAATAAATACAGTTTGGCTTTAAAGTTTAATTGCAGTAACTGTTGAAGAGGAGAATTAAGACACCGCCAGAAATTATGCCGTTAGGTCATCAGTTGGGCTGCAATTGCTTTAAATAAGAAATTGCTCTAAAACCAGTTTGTGAAACAGCACAAGGGACTTCCAGATGAAGTAGAGAATTTTTAAAATGCTCATTTAGTTCTAGTTTTGCTAAAATTGAAAAAGAAAAGCGGAGTAACCAAGGTTCTAAATGCCTTAAACACTTGGAGAGGAATTAATCGCTGAAATAACTTGGGCACAAGCTTAGTCAGGAAATGGTGACTACATCCAGGACTGACTTTACCTTCCTAAGGGAACCTTAGAAAACTTTTGGGCTGTGATGAGGACAAATTCTCATCACATTTGAACCATGCTGGATTCAGGGCCGTGGAATCTTGATTCAGACATGAGACTTCTCAGCTTGGAGAGAAGAAGGTTTCAGGGGTTGTTAATCACAGTCTCTACATCCCTGAGGGCTGGGTGTCAAGAAGAAAGAGACAATCTCTTTTCACTTGCACCCTATGATAAAACAAGGGGGAATGAGTGTCAGCTGGAGCTCAGGAAGTTCAACCTCAATATGAGGAAAAACTTCTTTACTCTAAGGGTCACAGAGCACTGGAACAGGCTGTTCAGGGAGGGTGTGGAGTCTCCTTCTCTAGAGAGTTTTCAGACCCATCCAGATGTGTTTCTGTGTGCCCTTAGGTTCTATGATCCTGCTCTTGCAGTGTGGTTGGACTCGATTACCTTTGGAGGTCCCTTCCAACCCCTAATGATCTATGTGTAAGGGGAAAACTAAAACCTCACGGGCTCCATTCTGAACCCAGAAATTTTACTAAATGCAGGTTTTTCTTCCTGCCAAATCTCACTCCCTGAATTGTGAAGCAATAGCGGTTTGTGTTCTGCAGAGTTAAAAGCGTGAGCCGTGTGACTGCAGACTGCTTAATCAAACAAACACAAAACGACCAATTCCATCTGCACCAACAAATTGTCTGCACTAGCAAATCTCCCCTCCTCCTGTTAGCGACGGATTAAGTTCATACAGTCAAAAGAACACTGTCAGTCTTGAGAAATTCACAGGTTAAACTGTGCAGTGACACTGTTATTTGCTCTTAATTGAAAGGGTTAACTACTGAAATGAAGTAGGGAAGGAGTACCCTGCTGTGAATGCTGTAAAGTCTACAGCTATTCAAAACAGTCCTACTGGGGGTGCACAGTCCAGAGTAGAGTGAACCACAAACCCTTCTAACCTCTCAGCTTTGTGCAAGAATAACTAAGTGAAACCCCATTGTCTCACTTCAGCACAAAACCCACAACCATTCAGCCTAATAACAATCCCTGCATCCTACACAGTAAGAACAGGGAAAGCCATCGAGCATCATTTACACTTCCAATCCTGTGCTATTCACTTGCTGTATGCTGGGGCAACACAGAACAGAGGCCAGTGTGTATGTCATTGTATATCTGACAGAGGAAATGAACTGCAGCATCGCATCTGGAGTCTTCTGTCCAGTTCTGGGCCCCTTAGTTCAAGAAGGACACAGAGCTGCTGGAAGCAGTCCTGCATAGAACAATAAAGATGATGAAGGAAGTAGAGCACCTCCCTTATGAGGAAAGGATGAGGGAGCTGGGTCTCTTGAGCTTGGAGAACAGGAGGCTGAGGGAGGGCCTCATTCCTGTCTATTAATATGTGTCAGGAGGATGGAGCCAGGCTCTTCTCAAGGTCATCTGCTGTGGCAGGGGGATTGGACTGGATGATCTTTTGAGGTCCTTTCCAATCCCTAATGATTCTATGATCGAATATCTATCACAGGGAGTACAAAACACCTAGACCATGAGTAGATATCTTGGAGGTAATCAAGATATCTCAGCCTATTAACTTAAAAACAACAGGGTTAAGCAAGTTCATTGAAATCTGCTCACAAATGGCCACAGATATGGCCTTAAGATCTGCAGAATACTCAGATGTTCCCAGCATCGCAGCCGCATTAATTAAAAAGATTAAATGAAAAAGTTTAGTTAAAGCTAGCGCACCATTCCACCCCATGAGCAGAGGATATGCAGAACAGATTCCCTAGGCTCCCTTCTTTACCACTGACCCGTAAATGATATGCAGAACAGCAATTAAAGCTTTTTTCTTTCCCAGCATGCAAACCCATTGGGTTCTCTCCCTAGATCTGACCCCTGAAGGATACATACAAGAATAATTGAAATATTTATTACACCGTGAGGCTTGTACTTTGTAGATCTAGCTTGAAAACTTTTATCTATACCAACAGAGAAAGGATTCACATCACTCTTCTCTGCAGTGAGAAAAACATACTACTAGCTGAGGCATCCACACATCCTATTTGCTCTTTATCACCTCCTGTTGCAGATACTATACAGAATGATTCCCTGGTGACTGAGGTGTGGCCAATGCAGAGGTGAAAAGGAAGAAGAGAAAAAGAAAGAAGGGGAAAAAATATGGGTATGGGGATAAAAGGATTCCAAGACAAGCAGGAATGAGGGGAAGATGAAGAAAACACAGGAATAATGATAGGAGCTACGAGGGATAATCTTTTCATCAAGACCCTGTGGCAGGAGAAAACAGCAGCCAGGAGCATTTGCTCCACAGGCTGAAGAGGAAGTTCAAAGCTCACACACCTCCCTGCTCATGGCAGGGGCTTTGGAACTAGGTGATCATGCAGTTGAGGCAGTGAGGGTTTAGATTGGATCTAAAGAAGAAATTCTTTCCAGAAAGAGTGGAGAGGCACTGGCAGGGCCTTCCCAGGGAGGTGGTGGAGTCCCCATGCCTGGAGGTGTTGACGAACCGTGTAGCCATGGTGCTTCACACCCAGCTCAAGTGGCAGCTTAGAGGGGGTCAGGTTGTGTTTGTCAGTCTCTCAGAGACTGAGGGTTTTGTTGGGGTGGGGATGGTTGGACTTGGATCTGGGAGCTCCTTTCTATCCAGGATTGTTCTGTGATTCTATGGAGACCTCATCACTCTCTCCAACTACCTGAAAGGACATTGTGGAGAGGGTGGTGCTGGTATGTTCTCACAGGACATTAGCAGCAGAACCAGAGGGAAGGGCATCAAGCTGCAGCAGGGGAGGGTTAGACTGGACATCAGGAGAAAGTTCTTCATGGAAAGAGTGGTCAAACACTGGAATGGGCTGCCCAGGAAAGAGGTTGAGTCCCCATCCCTGGCTGTGTTCAAGAGTCACTTAGCTGTGGTGTTAGCGGATAGAGTTTAGGGCTGAACCTGTAGAGTAGGCTTGATGGTTGGACTCGATGGAGAGGGTCTTTCCAGCCTGAATGGCTGTGTGAAAAGGTATTACATATTGCAAAGGATGCTTTGATGTCTTCTTCAGCAAAGGATAAATAGATCCAAAGGTTCTCAGAATACAGCTTGGGTTTCTAAAGGGTTCCAATAACTTCCTAACACCTTGTAAACCAGTAAAAACATCTGAGTGCTCTTGGAAGAAGAATGATGTAGATGACCTTCCCATTTGAAGCATCTTACACAGGAGACAGATTAGCAGATTGAATAAGCTAGTAAAAACAGCATAAGAGGACTGAAATTTCTTGAACACTCACAAGAATGAATCACAAGTGATTAAGAATTAGTATTATTTCAGTAAGTTCCCAAAGGTCAGAAGTAAAAGAACTTGGACTCAGATGGAATTCAGATGCTTAGTTGGTAGCACATCATGATGAATATGGGGAACATTGATGAAATGCTGCTGTAAAAGCTATTGGTTTGGGTTTTAATAAAGACTAATGTGCTAACAGGAACCAATAAGTATTGTTTGAAGCATGGAAAATTAAAACCTTTTGGTTTTAATGATGCATTTCATGAGTACCTGGAACCTCTCATTAGGTTACCATTGGGTATGGTTATGTAGGGCCTCCTGTACTCTGTTATGCTCCAAGATACCCAGATTTGAGAAGGAGTAAGGACACATTCACAGATTCATAGAACGGCTCAGGATGGAAGGAACCTTCAAGATCATCTAGTTCCAACCCCCCTGCCATGAGCAGGGACACCTCCACTAGACCAGGGTGCTCAAGGCCCCAGCCAATCTGGCCTTGAATGCTTCTAGGGAGGGGGCAGCCACAACCTCCCTGGGCAACCTGGTCCAGGGTCTCAGCACCCTCATCGTGAAGAACTTCCTTCTGACTTCCAGTCAGAACTGGAACTCCCGCTCTTCCAGCTAGAAACCATCCCCCCTGCTCCTACCAGCACTACTCTACGTGGGGTCCCACAAGAGTAGAGTAGAGGGGCTAATACAGAGCTCCTGAAATCTTCCAGTGTATTTGAGAATGAATCTGGACACACTCTTGGTTTGACAGGGAGTTCATGCTTCTGCATCTTATCCCAAAATATTACAGGTCCTATCATCACTATTCCTGGGCAAAAAAAACCAGATATATAATTTGCCATTCCTTTGAAATCTGAGCACACAGGAGTTTGGTCTCAATCTGCTCGACTTTCCAGATTATTGATTTACTGAAGTGGCAAGAGATAACAATTCAAAATGATCCTTCCGACCTGCAAGGCTTACTTTTCCATGCTGGAAAAGTTCCAGCTGGCACCCATTGCCCCTTGTCCTATCCCCAGATGACCTTGAGAAGAGCCTGGCTCCATCCTCCTGACACCCACCCCTCACCTATTTATAAAAATGAATGAGGTCCCCCCTAAGCCTCCTCTTCTCCAGGCTCAAGAGACCCAGCTCCCTCAGCCTTTCCTCATCAGGGAGCTGTTCTGCTTCCTTCATCACCTTTGTGTTATAATCCCTGTCAGCAACTTACTGATGGTAACAATCAATTACTGATGCCATGTTCAATGAGCAACCCACAATAGATCTAGTGAAATTTAGGAATATAATTAGATATTGGTTGAGAAAAGAGCCTGGAATAAGGAGAAGGGCAGAGACAGATTTGCTGGAGTACTAACAATCCCTTTTTCTGCAGCCAGTTGTGGTTGCATTCAGTTTCTGGGGTTCTTCAGTCAGGGGAAAATGCAGATTCTAGCAAAAAAATATGAGACACGAGTCACTTAATGGTGGATCACAGCATCTTGCTCTGCACAAGAAGATTTACATAGTCAGGAACTGCTTCAGCAACACAGCTTGTACTTCTGAATCACAAGTAGATGCAGATCTTTTCTCTGCAGGCAGGTGCAATTCTATAGACTTTATCCACTGAGAGAGATCAACTGGCATCGTCATTCTGATATTATCATCCTATATTACAAATTCATCAATAATCTCCACACAATACCAACCTGACAGCCTTTTATGAGGGCATAACCACATGGACAGATGATGGGAGAGCCATGGATGTGGTCAATCTTGACCTCAGGAAGGCATTTGACACAGTCTCACATAGCATCCCCACAGCCAAACTGAGGCAGTGTGGACTAGATGATTGGGTAGTGAGATGGATTGGGAACTGGCTGCAGGATAGAAGCCTGAGAGTAGTGGTCAATGGGATAGAGTCTAGNAGCACCCCAGCAGACTGTGCTGCCATTTAGCGAGGGCTGGACAGGCTGAAGAGCTGGGCAGAGAAAGATGGAGTGAGGGACAAGGGTCAGGGGAGAGTCTGGCATCTGGGCAAGAACAACCCCAGGGACCAGGATAGGTTGGGGACTGACCTGTTGAAGAGCAGTTGAGGAGAAAGGGACCTGGGGGGACCTAGTGGCCAGCAGGGTGACTCTGAGCCAGCAACGTGCTCTTATGGCCAAGAAGGCCAACAGTACCCTGGGGGGGATCACAACGGGGTTGGTTAGCAGATCAAAATGATTCTGTACAGCAGTGACAGTGACCTACCACTGCAATTGCATCTCTCTTTGGACAGAGAGTGACTACACTGGAGGCAAGAAAAGTACCACTGCCATAGTGGAATAGAAACACCAAAATTGCTCTGATCCAACAGTTTATGCATGCAATCGAGTACCCAAGAACAATTATTTGAGGAAGATCAAAGTTTTAATTAAAACTGTCAAGACTTACTAACTCTAATTTGTCACAGAACACACACTAAGCATCCTGGCACTTGAGAGCAATGCTCTCTTATCACTACAAATCACAGGAATAAGGGGAAGGAAGACTTTCAAGGTCATTTCTGTTTTCCATAAATCTTATGAACGAGTGATTTCCATCCAATGGAAAAACAGAGGCTTTCACAACACTTCTTAAACTTTTCTACTCTTAGCCAAGTCATTAATAACTTCTGCGAATGGCAAACGTGTCAAATCTTGATATGCTTCAGCAGCAAAACCCACATGAATATGCGTGCGTGAAGTGTCTGTGTGGTGCGGCGCAGATAAAGACATGAGGCCACTGTAAGTGATGAGCAGCTCCCTACAAGGATTTCATAATGAGAGAAGAAGAGTGCAGAAGCCGTTAGACTTCATACATTTTACATGGCCAAGCCATATACTTACACTTTAGATTAAATAATATATCATAACATTTCTATCTGTAATATCTTAGAATTGTAGAAGGTTAGTCTGGTTTAAAACTATTCAAAGCTCATTGCTTGGGTTGGTTGTTGGGTGAAATTATTTTTAAATCTCATCTTGTTCATGGCTTTGTGGTTAAAACCCCATCTTTAAGACATGAAAGGAATGAAGATGGTCTTCATATTAAACAAAGTCTCTCTATCTTAGCAGGCTACATATTCACCTTGGTGTGAAGACATCCTTCTGCAACAAGGGTCAAAACAACAGGAGAAGCCAGAGATACATCTCGTTTTACTGACTGAGCATCTCAACCAGAGTGGTACTAAGGTAAGACACAGCAAGGAAACCTCAGTGCATCATGTCTGTCCTGCTTCTAGGGCCACAGGCAGAACCCACGCAGGACAGACCCTTTTTAATGGGAGAATATTAGAATAAGAAAGATCAGGTGAGTGGAATAAAGTGGTATTGTTCAATGGGAAAACTGAAGAGGGGCAATGAGAGGGAAGAAAGTACGAGTAAGAACTGATGCACAAAGAGAGAACACAACCGAGTTGCAGTCAGAGGCAGAGAAGTGCCTAGAGGCCATGGCTAGTGAGGCACAGTGGTGCATGGCCCCAGAGCAGCTGATGCCAGCAGGAAAACTGCAGTCCCATAGCAGAGCTCAGAGATAAAACCAAAGCCAATAGTGGTACTCAAGGAAACTGAGTCTGTGAGGGTGAAAGGTAGAGCCTAAAAGGAGATGCTCAGCCACTCCAAAATGCTGCATCAGCAATGGTGTCTGCCGTCCCCTCTCCACCCTTTTCTTCCCCAAACCCCCTTCACGCCCCTGCCTCAGGCACAGAGTGAAGACTTCATTAAAAGTCTTCACCCCAACAACCTCCCCACCCACCCACCAGCACTGCTGCTAAATCACTGCATGCAGAACAAGAGGGCAGAGCAAAACCAAGAGGGAAATCCATAACCTAAACAGCGATCAATACCACCCCAACACAACATGAAAGACTTGATTTTGCTAAAACCTCTTTCCCTCAGTGAGGCAGGTACCAAAAATTAAACTCTTATGATTTGATGGTGTAGTCTTCTTTTAGAAGTGAGAGAGAATTCAGTTAAGTACCAGACACTCAGCCTGGTTTGAGGCGATAGCTTTGAGTGTATGCAAAAGCACGGATCTGAAGTCTCTGAATTACCTTTCACTTCAAAAAAGGAGAGATAAATCGCATAGCAGGGATTTTTAACATTATCATATCGGATTTGGGTATCGTCTGGCATCTTTGGTTTTGGCATTTAGATATTCAAATAGTCTACTGCACACAAAAAGTGTGGTGAAACAGATGTGTTGAGAAATTAGAGCAAGAAACTGGCCCTATTTTCAAAGATTCAGTAGTATGAAAGGAGATGACACAGAAAAGGAAAAGGAGAAATGCACTTTGTTTTCATTAATAACCCCATCACTGGGAAACTCAAGGAGATTTTTTACTACTAGAAGCAGGAATTTGGGAACACAGAATAGATGATAGGATGTCGCACACTATCTCTCACCTTTACCTTTGCTGAAGCAAACTACTGGAGCCTAATCCAAGAAAGTCAGCAAAGAACTGGGTTCATCTTAACAGAAAATAGGAGCCTTTTCAACGCTTAGAAAGATTGTCACGCCAGGAAGGCTGAGGGGGGACCTCATTTATGTCTATAAATAGGTGAGGGGTGGGTGTCAGGGTCTTCTCAAGGTCATCCGGTGATAGGACAAGGGGCAATGGGTGCCAACTGGAACAGAGGAGGTTCCTATCAATATCAGCAGGACCTTCCCAGGGAGGGTACCGGAGCACTGGAACAGGCTGCCCAGGGGGGTTGTGGAGCCTCCTTCTCTGGAGATGTTCCAGACCCACCTGGCTGTGTTCCTGTGTGACTTGGTCTGGGTGATCCTGCTGTGGCAGGGGGACTGGACTTTGAGGTCCCTTCTGATCCCTACTGATTCTGTGATTTATTAGCCAATAGTCAAATATTCAAGTCCTGCATAAAAACTAATTTAATTGTCCAAAACCCAGTCTGAATGTTAAAAACCCACAAGCACTGTCTACACTTTTCCTCCTATGCTGCTTTCCGACCACAATTATCACACCTTTTCCAGCTGCTATATTGCAACAGACCAAGCCTCAGCTGCAGTCTGTTTCCCACCCAATGCAGAATTCAAATACTGAATCTGGTTACAAAGAGCCTTCTCACCTCTGTAGTAACCCAGTAGGTCTTAACTTTCAAGGTCCCTTCCGATCCCTAATGATTCTACGATCTTTCGCCTCCCCAATCAAAAACACAAGGTTCTAAAATCAGACCACGGGATGTTTTAGCATTCCTGTTGTGGAGTATTCCAGAACGGGGCTAATTGTTCGCTCTGAGCAGAGCACTATTGAATCCCTCTCTTTGCTCAGATTAAGCTTTTTGCCTGAGTGATAAATTCTGAGGGCATCTGCTTGAAAAAAACCCCATAGATCTCTTCATGTTAACACAGCCACTTCTGCTACTGCTACATCTGACCATCTATTTGGATGGTGTTAGTTTCTCACGTTGTCACCATGATGACAGCATTTTT
Organism: Upupa epops; assembly: GCA_013397515.1. NCBI lineage: Eukaryota > Metazoa > Chordata > Aves > Bucerotiformes > Upupidae > Upupa > Upupa epops. The sequence continues at coordinate 41,843 of VZRI01005928.1, forward strand.
TGATTAGTATTTTCTTAGAAAATATTTTCCTAATCCTATTCACAGCAGGAACTCTTCATTGACATGCCATCATAAACTCCAAACCAAGACCATATTCTGTCTCCCTTGCACCTCCATACTGCCCTGACATCTAAATTAAACCTTTAAGTTATCCAAGGTGCCAACTTACAAAGAAATCTCTAGGTTTCCAGCTCAGGTGGAGTGTCAGGTCTGTGGCTTGCTCTCAGCTAAGCTCTTTCAAGTGACTCAGCACCTTCCCCCCAATGCAGAGTGCATTTGTAAACACGCCACTGACTGGCATCTCTGTTTTTCATCAACTCAATTAATTTGTTGGACGGCATCATGCCAGTCTAGGAGATGAGTAGAAGCTTTGGCATGAAAATCTATGTAAGAGTACTCATTGAGCCAGCCTGACATGCTTCTTTACCTGTGATTAAGAGGATGTGTAATCACTAGCCTAGCTGTAAGCCCAATTAGCTTTGGAAAAAACAAAATCCACAGTGCAGCCAGGTATGCTGAGCCTCTGACCTCGCTGAATTCAGTGGATGCCTGTTTTCCCTCTACGAGCTAAACCTCAGCTTTGTCATGTTGTAGTCAGCTGAAAGCAGGGATGCAGTTCCAGGATAAATCAATAAAGGGTCATGTGCTAGCACAGAGCTTATTCCTAGCAGAAAGCCCTGGGAAAAAGAATCAACACCAAATTTATTCATACATTCTTTCTGTAAGCATAGGAGACTTAGAGTGCTTAGTCTTCTGGCCTCATACATCCCACCACCACATAAAAATACTGGCTTAAAACAACTCAACTGTGAGGAACAGAGATTTTTCATTCCAAAACCCTTTTCCAGCACAGCAGCCTGTATTTTCTCAGAGCATTGCTTAAGCTGATAGGGCTTTGTAGGATCTTGCTGATACACTCACAACACTGTGCTTTTAGGAGCCTAATTATCTCCTCTTTTTTTTTTCCCCCCCTGTTTTGTACAATTCCATTCCAGGGCTCTGGCAGAAAGCTGAATAATCTGAGGTCAGCTGTGCTGCCGCATGCATCAAAGGGTTGGCTCTGAGAAAAAATTAGGTGAAAGGCACTGCCTTGCATGTGAATGAATAATAGATAAGCAGTTAGGCTTTACTGGCAAATTTGTGTGCCAACCAACAGGCACTCGGTTAGCAGGGGGAGCTCAGCAAACGCTCATTAGTGGTTATCCCAGGCACCTAAGCCCTGCTGGACCGCATCTTTCTCCTAACAATTCATGATTTAAATTGAGAAAGATGACAGTGAGTGGCTTCTTGGGGAACAGGTCAACTTGCTACTGAAGTTCATGTTCTATTTAAGAAGCCTCTCGCTCCTTTAACGCCTCTTTGGCTGTTTGCTGCAGGATGAAGCTTTCCTCACTGCATCCCTCCCCTCTTGTTTGAACAATAAATGGGGTTCTCCATCCTTTTTTCATCCTTACCTCTTTGACTTATTTAACCAGCACCTTTAGCAAGGGGACAAAGGACATTCATAATTAAGCAAACTCCTCATATTCGGTTCATGCTTAGTGCTCTGACAATACTACCATGAAATAAGTATTAAAGAATAACTCCTCTGGACTTCAGAGACATATTTCTACAGAACACCATGCAAAGTGATCTAGGTGAATCTTTATGTGGGGTTTTGTGTTGTATTCTTCTGGGTTTGTGTAACAATAAGAATCCATAAGCAAAGCATCCCACATCTTAGCATTCTCACTGTGTAAAGCATCACTAGCTGACAACACTGTAAATTCAGCTTTGTCTTTGGTCAACATCATATTAAATAACTTTCCTCCCAAGGTCATGTTCTAGCAGCATAAATTGTTGCAGCGAAGGCAAAGCTCTTTACAAACACTGTAAAGATAATAAGAACCCAGAATGAGTCCTGCTAATAGCTGGGGAATGCTGCTGTGATAAATGACTGTCACCACTTTGAGAGTCTTGCAAAGGGATCTGCAGCTATGTGCTGGATTTCCAAACAAAACCAGTATTCAAACATTATTTATAACCATGGGGTTTGGCTTCCACCAATACTCCTGTCTGAGCTACTTTCTATCTGTGAGAATTCTGTCTGAGAGAAAGTTTCACCAACACTTCTGGAAACATATTTGTTCAAAGACCTTTGACAGAAGAGATAGTGTAAATAGCTTTAAGTTACTCGGACTTCTTTCCTTTTATAAATTACACTGCGATCAGAGCAGGGAGCAGAAACAAATCTCTATCACACAAGGAAGTACTTTCAGAGCTGGTAAATAAAACAGCCTGATCATTTGTGCTGCCCGAGGCTACGACACTAACGCACACCCCCCCTAAAGTTGTGGTTCATCACATTGCTTTGTGGAGTGAGAATATCAGTCCTTCTGGATCAATAGACTGCAATGAGTTAGCATAAAGATTTTGGTGTCAGTTATGAACAATGAACAGGCTTTGAATTAATCCTTTTGATAAATGATTTCTAAGAAGAGAAGGGAATAGTTGTTCACTACATTGCTTACTCTGAGCAGCTCATGGTGTTCATAGGATCATAGGATCATAGGATGTTAGGGGTTGGAAGGGACCCAAGAGATCATCGAGTCCAACCCCCCTGCCGGAACAGGACAAAACTATCTAACACAGATCACAGAGGAACGCATCCAGGCAGGCCTTGAAAGTCCCCAGAGAAGGAGAGTCCACGACCTCCCTGGGGAGTCTGTTCCAGTGCTCTGTGACCCTCACAGCAAAGAAGTTCCCCCTTGTGTTGAGGAGGAACCTCAACAGTGTTACTCTCTGGATAGGTGTTTCCTGCTTGCTAGTAGTCCATACTATGAAATCATTGATTCATATAAAGAAGGATGGAGAATTAGAGAGTCTACTTCTAATTAGTTTTGCAATAAGTTTTGTTTCAAATGTCTGATATAGCATTCAGAATAGAAACTGTATTAAAATACCACCTGAAATACTACATTTGCATCAAGACATGAACTTTATACCAACTTACACAATGT
>VZRI01005929.1:0-13466 GCA_013397515.1 Upupa epops
TGACCCCATATTTTTTCACAGTTGGCTCTTCATGTGCTTCCTATGATTCTATGCTGTTGTTAATAAGCACATGGCAAGAGATTGCCTTGGCTGCTTGCCCATCTCCATCCAAAACAGCATCTCTTATAATCCCAGTCCATCTTCTTTGATGACTTGGGGCTTCAGAAGTGGCTAGCTGTGCAGGGGTTGCGTAAGGTGGGGGTTGGTCGATCTTTTGGTGTAGGTATAGGGGAGTCTCCCTCTGACTCCTGACTGGAGAGTGGTATTGGTGGGCGGTGGGAGGGGTGGCCAACAAGTGGCTCCATGGAGGATAAGGGGTGGCAACTGGCTGGCAATTGGTTCTGCCCAACTCCACCTCCTCTTTGACAAGTTGGGGCTCGCTGGGCCTGGCGGCTTCTCCCTCCGCACTTGATATCACCCCAATATTGGTGCTCACTGAGGCGACCTCTGGCTTTCACTCCTCAGCGCTCTCTTGAGTTTTTAAAAGTTCTGAGACAGAGCTACACTGCACCCCCATCAGCCCCTTACTGGCCGCACATGCCCAGCCCCAAAGAAGGCACCCAGGTGTCTGGCCGATGTGGTAGGGGATGCTGGGGACATGGTGGGGGGGTGGCACAGCCCCGTCCAATTGAGCCATGGCCTGCACAGCGGCTGCAGCGACGGTGGATTCTACTTTAATGTTTCTTAAGGTATTCACCACAGTCTGCAAGGACAAAGTGTCCTTGCTCTTCTCAGTAATCATTTTTTCCCATAGCTGATCTTCTATTTCCCTCCATTCTTCTACCACAAATAACAGTGGAGGTGCTTTCAAATAACCATTTTCTCTTGCCCATACAAAAGCTTTTCTAAGTCTTCATCCCTTACTGCTTCTTCTTGCTTAGCAAGTATGCTTTGAAGCAGTTTCTGTGCTGCTGCAAATTCTACATCCATGCTGGCAGCCACCTTGTGCTGGCGGGAAGGTAGTGACCCTTCCTACCTGAGTGCTGATGCCGACTAGCCTTCGGTCTTCGCTCAGGCTCCTCCGTCTTCATCGGTATTTCCCCCAGCTCTGATCTGCTGTCCGCATCTACCCGCTGTGTGAATCTTACACGAGCTGTCCACCTGCCAAGAGTTCCACCCTTCCGGCGGCAGATAAAGGAAACCACTTGGAATATTCATGGAGTCCTCACAGAGGTAAGAGTGAACTTCATTTATTGCTTTAATCAGTGCGTTTTTATAGAGTTTTACAGGGTTCACATGGCATAAGCAAAACTACTATTGGCTAAACTAACTTGACCTCTCCTGATCCTCATGACTTAGAAAAGATGACAGAGTGGCTTATTAACTTCTGCCATCCCCTTCAGCAAGCGCATCCCATCAGATCAGACAAAAGGATGGATCTCTGAAGTACTTGCATCAGCTCCTGGGCTACAAACACAACACTAGGGCAGTCATAGCCTCTTATTACACACAAGTCCCTGGGAAGAATGAAAGACAGAATGGACTGTTGAAGACTATGTTGAGAGCATTATGTAATGGAAGTATTACGATGTAAAATTTAGCAGAAGCTACTTGGCTGGTTAATTCCTAACCATCCTAACTATCCTGGTTGTGTCCAAACAACACATCTGCACATTGTGTGAGGAGATAAGGTCATAGAATCGTAGAATCATATAATCATGTAGTCCAATCCCTCCCCTTAGTGCACATGGGAAAGTGGCTGGGGAAGGCAATGGGGGCTGGCCCTCCCATGGAGAAAGGCAGACCCATCTGTGGGACTGTCCTTGCCCAAGGACCTGGGTGTATAATGTGTGGGTAATGTGGGAGGATGTGGAGGGAGACCTGATGAGTACCTTAAGGAGATTTAACCTTGGAAGGAAATAATCTGGGATGTGAGTCACATGTTGCAGGAAGCAACGTGGTAAGGATGGCCTGGGAGGATGAAGAGTGAGAGAATTCCACAAGGAGAATGCAATGGTCTGTGTTTCAGGGAGAGAAACATGTGAACAAGTCCCAGACTTTGCATCACCTTGCCCTGGAAACACAGTGAGGAGGAGAGAAAGGCTGGTACCTCTGGGATCGGCAAAAAGTAGGTTTAATCTAGAGGTTTAATCTGGAGGTTCCATGGTTTGCCAGAATTGAGAGAGTCCTCCCCTTTGTGGCCGTAGGAATTATCATGTTGGAAACGGAGCACTTGCATGGAAGCATATGGAACGGAGAAATGGATCTTCAAGTGCCCACTGAAACTGAAGGGCATTTGCATGAGGTTTCGGACACTGAAGTCTTGGTTCAATTACATTGTGATCAATTACAGGTGATTAATCTTCGTATGTCTGTGTGAATATGTCGTCATGCGAGAGTTTTTTAAATGTGATGTGAATTCTTTATATCAGTCTTCATCTGGGACGGATTAAATGTCTTTTTTCCTCCCCAAATCGACTTAGCTTTGGTTTTGCTTGTTATCAGAAATGATTTTCAGAACCCCCCAGTATTGGGTTTTTTCAGGCCATTAATAACTCACCTAAATTTATTCGTTAACTTTGTCTTGGGTTTTTAAACCCTTGACAAACTGGAATTCCAAAACTCTTACTTACGCTATTGGATCATATTAACTGTTTAAACAAACAAATTTGCCAGACTGTTTTGTATTTGTGATATTAGGCATTTATAAGTCAAATCTTAGGCAGTTACTCATCAGAGATGCAGCACCATCAGGAACTATCAATTAGGTTTAAAAACATTTGAAATATTCTTTGTAAAAGCTTGATGGTGTTTTGTCCTCCAGAGCAACTACCTGGTATTTTGAGCCCTGTTTCCTAGAACTATAGATAACATAATCTGCTGATAGGAAGTAGAGATTAATTTTTATTAATTTCCTTTGCTTCTGTGTGGGGCTTTTGCTTTCTGCTTTATTACATGTTGTTTTCTTTACCCAAAGTGAATAAACTTCAGAGTTTTTAATTGATACAGGGCCCAATATCTATGTTCTAAATAAGCAAAAAGGTGAGAATCTTGAAATTAAACACTCAAGGAAAGTGATAAAAATAACAGGTTAACAGGTACAGCCAGGAAAATGTATCATAATCCAAACTCAGTTTGAGTGGCTGCCTGGGGAAAAATGGGTTTAATTCCTTCCAAGAAGAATATGCTGGGATTTGATGTCTCAGCAGACAGGCAGTGGTACCTGCCCTGTGACCACATGTGTGGTTTCAGTAGTCATAGGGTGGAGGCTGCCCGCGTTAGGTCCTCACAGTTCCCTCCTGCACTGCCACTTGCCTGGTGCTTGCTGCAGCCATAACATATGGGGCAGTCCCAGTGACTGCAGCCTCAGCCAAACTGGCATCACAGAGGTGATTAATGGCATCCAGTACTAAAGAGCACCCACTCCTCTTACAGTTCTCTAGTCTGGCCAGTTTGTAATCTTGATGGGCAATGGAATTTTATAGAAAATAGAACATTAACACTCTGCCACTAACAGCTGCACTCTCAAATCCTGTCCACTCAGTCAAGACAAGGCTCTTTGGGGCGCTTGGCAAATTGACTATATTGGTCATTTAATGTCATTCCATGGAAAGGCATACATTTTGGTATAGAGGTGGTGTCAGGACTGACTATGGCTGACTAGTAGTGATGCCAGTGATAAGATGGTTCAAGTGCAGAAAGAGTGGTTTAGTACTTTACCCACTCCAGAGTGTATTGAGACTAATAATGGGGTCACATTTTACAGCCACAGTAGTGCAAGACTGGGGTCAGGAGGAAGGCATCAAATGGGTAACCCTCAGGCTAACAGTATAGTTGAAGAGATCAGCAGTCTGATTAAAAGACATACTGGTATTCCACACCACAACTGGACACAGACAGTCTTCATTATTAAAACTGGAGAAATTATGGAAACCCCAAAATTTGAGCATTTTGTCCAACAAGCATAGACATGACACCACATAGAGGAAATTGAGCCCCACCACAGACAAATGGTGGGGGGCCTGTAATGGTGAAGCTACATTCTGCTGGCACTGTGCCCATAACCCTGACAAAACCCAGAGGCTTATATGCCTGGGAAGCCCTGGATAAGAGAAGAAAAAACAACCATATTGGTGTTCAGTGGATAATTCCTGCTTCTAACCCACAAAGCCCTGTTTCTAATCCCAGAACCAACCCTGTGTTGGAAAATGGATGAGTAGACCAACCTGATGTTTCTATTGGCAATAGTGACAATCAGGACCCAGACAAAAATGTGGTGGCACAAACTATTGTGGGATTCACCTGAGCAATGAAATGGCATATTTTCCTACCCACTGATGAAGCCATGGCGTGGCGTTTGGAATTGTACTGTACTCTGCATCCTGAACATATTAATGCCACTTCAGGATCAGATTAACAAGATAAATAAAATGTCAAACACTCAGAAGCTGTTCTGCTGTTATAGGAAAGTTTTGATGTATTTATATTTTCTTTAGTGGTGGTGTGGCTATGATTATTGTAATTTTATTGTAATAAGCCATATTACCATGGTTGTGAAACCTGTGTTAGTGTTGTGGGGCATTTTCCCTTGAAGCATATTCACATGTTGAATATTAGAATAACCAAGGAATGATGATCCATAGTGAGCATTATGTCTCATTGAGATTGTGCTTCCTTTTAACTTTGAAGGCTAGACCTGACAGTACCAAGGAAATTACTTGTGACTGAGGTCACAGGGTGAGGTTGATTGTAGCAGCCTCCTGACAAAGGCTTTGGCCCTGAAAAAGACATGAGTGCACCCAAACAACCCATGGGTAGTTTATGTTTTGTCTCATTTGCTGCCCTACAGCCTGCTCTTTGTGTTTACCTTCAACTATCTAGAATGACCCCAGGTCACACTCCATTAGGTTACAAGCATAGCCCGGCCAGAGACCTGATGTTGAGCTGGTCCTGGTCTTCCTTGGAGCAACAGGGACTCTCCTCTCAATTTGGGATACTGACCAAGTGATTATTAATCCTACTTTTTGCAAGTAAGCTTTGATTTGGGTATCCTTGAGAAGAAGGTTCTCCAGTGTGTGAGTGCATGTATATTTTGAATCATCTTTTCTTAAAGTATGCCTTAGAATTCAGGAACTTTTCTGTGCATTAGTATATTTCAAACAGACATCTGAATTTGTACATTGTTGGAGTGGCAGGCTGCTCTGGTTGCAATAAATATGCATTTTTCTGATAGCTACTGCAGTCTAATTTTATGGGTCCCTCCAGGACAAGGCTCAACAGTGGGATCTGGACTGGATGGATCAAGACCAATCAAGACCAATTTCAACAAAGACAAGTTCCAAGGTCCTGCAGCTGGGTCACAACAATCCTGTATAATGCTACAGGCCTGGAGAAATGTGACTGGAAAGCTGCCTGCTAAAAAGAATCTGGGGATGCTGGCTGGCAGTCAACTAAATATAAGCCAGCAGCATGCTCAGGTGGCCACCAGAATCCTGGCTTATATCATAAACAGCATGGCCAGCAGGAGTTGACCCCTATACATTTGTGACACCCACGGCATTTGTGAGAGTGCACCTCTGTGCAAAACTGTGTTCAGTTTTGGCAATCTTGGTATAACCAAGACAAAGAGATGCTGGAGCAATAATCAGGGCAGTGAAACTGGTGAAGGGAGCACAGGTTGTGCGAAGAGTGGCTGAGGGCACTGGGGGGGTACTTTGAAAAAAAGATAAGGCTCGAGGGAGATCTCACTACACTCTTTAGCACAGGAAAGTTACAGCATTCGGCATGCTCCTTTGAAAAAGGAGAGAATCCTCTATTTCTAGGTTCCGTTGGTGCTGCAAAAGTGCCTAAAATCTTCAGCATTAAGGGAAAACTAAAGTGAAAAGTGAGGCTGCTCTAGCGCCGCAGGCATGCTGGAACCAGCACATCTGGAGTGGGATGGCTCTTTAGGGACCCCTTTCACTGCTCCATGAAGCGACAACCTGTCGACCTGACCCGGCCTTCAGGTCACTCGCACAGGACCGCTGCCGCGCCTTACCCCACCCCACATGCTCGTCTCTCGGATGCTCTGGTTCCGGGGCCCTGCACTTGATTCGTGTGACACAGCCAAACCTCATCCACACCTGTTCTGCCCCTCCCCTGCGGCTACCCCTTGCTCTGCGCGGGCAAGAGCGGCGGAGGGGCACGCACGCATGCGCATGGGAGGCAGCTGTCATAGGAGCGCGGAGGAAGAGTTCAGGGGTATGCTACCCGCCTTCCTTCTCCACGCGTGTTCTCTGCTCTCGCCTGCCATTTAACTTGGTCCTGGACAGGTGCGGGGCGGATTCCGGGCCGGGCTGGGTGCGCGGAAGGAGGCGCTGGGACGGTCCGAAGCGAGGAGGTAGGGTGCACGTGAGTGGCGGGCAGGCGACGGAGGGCCCGGGCGGGAAGACGATGTGGGCTGTTGAGGCGGGGTCGTGCCGGGGGAGTGGGGCTGGAAAACGGGTTGAGCCGCAGGTTGCTGTGCTAGGAGCAGAGGAGGGTCGGCACCCTGCGCGGAGCTCTGCGTTGCAACTAAGCGGATGGTGGCGGGACCAGTATGAGGAAAAGAAGCCGGCAGGTGCGATGGGGTGCTGTGTCGTGCACCCACTCTTGGCTTGAGTGGGGGCGGCCGGCGGAAGCTATTCGGGGGGTCGAATACTTTTCACAGGTTCCCAGAGTGTCTGGGCTGGGCGAAATGCAGCGCTGCAGCCCGTGCCCCGCGGTAGTGGGATCCCGCGGGCTTCTCAGCTTTCTCCCCTTAACGAAGTCCTGTTGCGCTGATGCGGCTTGCTTCTTTCTGAACTCGGCAAGGCACTCCTGCCGGGTGTTAACTTGGAAGCTGTGGTCTGAGTAAAACTACGAAGCGCCTGTTCTATGTGCCATCGGTCTGTGGGCAGGCACCGTTCGCCGCGCTTTCGGAGCCAGTTTCGCGGTCGGGGCTTTATGCCGTTTCTCGTATTAGCGACCCGTCTCTTTTCCGTAGTTGGTTTCAGCTGGCCATGTGAAGTTATAAATGTATACAATTTTATTTAACTTTTTCCTCTGGAGTGTGTTAGGAGAAATACTAGATTTCCGTTTGCTTCTAAAATATTTGTGTGACCTCAGAGCCTAAACGGCTTCTAGTCTTTCTACTATGAAGCGGCAGTGTGTTATTTTATTATTTCTTTCCTAAGACAATTACAACAGCAGCAACTGAAGCTCTGTGGTGACTCCTAAACGAGCAGTTTTTAAGATGCAACACTTTCCACGAGAAAGAAACTTCCTGCCGACCTACAGTGTTTTTTGTTCGCATTCATAATGAACCAAGGTTGTGGACAATAATAGGATCATAGAATTGTTTACATTGTAAGGGACCTTGGAGGTAATCTAGTTCCAACCTCCTTGTGTAGGCAGGCACTCGCATTTCACTAGACTGTTGCCTGTTTTGGGCTTTCCTTTTATTTTCACTTGAACTGTGATAATAGCTGATGGTATTGTGCCTCAGAAGTAACCGCTAGACACAGAGAACTAAAGACCAAGCATGATCTGTTTTCTAGTACTTGAAATGGTGGTGCATTGAACTACCAGTGCTTATCTTACTCTCAACTTTGATTACTGAATGGTGCTGATAGTTTTGTTTTAGCTATTTTGTTTTAGCTAAGTGCACCTGTGAATGCTTGTGCGAGCAGTTACTTTCTGGGGACTGGCCCCAGGAAACAATATCTTATCAAAATACACAGGCATAAATAGCTTAGAGTACATAAGAGCAAAAACATGTAGTCAGTGTTTGTTTGTTGTTTTTTTTTTTAAATAAATACCTGATTTGTTACTATTTTTGGTCATAGCAAGTATGAGAAAATAGGAAAAAAATTGAGTCTTGTAATTTATAGACCTTATTTATTGATTACTGTTGTATACAGAATTTTGTATCCCGTGGTCTGATTTTTGAGCACAGCAGGAAACCACCAAATCTAAATTACCACAGTAATACATTCAAATCAGAAAATTGTCAAGCCCTAATTATTAGGATCTTCTCAACCTGTTATGAACAAGCACTGTAATTATTAATTTAAAAATTGGTGATTTCATAGCTAATTTTATTAAATACTGAATTGAATATATTTAGGTCTTTCTCAGTTTTAATCCTCTTGACCGGTCTAATTCTTAATTCTGTGATTTAATTAATTTTGATTTTTTTCATTTTCTTCTTGCTGGGGATATATTCTATCAGCAGTGTGCTGAGCAGAACATGAATGCTGGTGCCAGTTCTGGTAAAATTTGGTTTTCAAGGTGGGATTTTTGTCCTACTAAAATTAAGAAAAACTCCTCTAATACATGATGAAACACATCTTTATATATACATAGTGCTTTGTAATGAGTGTTTTACTGCTATTCTGATAATATAAGATGTTTTCAAGGTCTCTGATCACAAATGTTCAAAAGATGTTCTGAAATGTTAACATTTGAGATCTTTTTACTAAATAAAATTTTCATAGAGAAAATTTCTGTGGCGAAGTAAAAGAAAGATGTCTCCATCCTGATAACTTAGTATTTTGTATCTTAAAATGAGCAAGTGATGTGTTGAGTTCTTTCTTTGATTTTCATTTACGAAGTCAGTCTACAAATTTAATTTACTTGAAATAAATGCATTGTTTTGTACTTGGGAGATAGTAATTGCTGTGTAACCAAACAACAGGATTAAGGTGCTTAAAGCAATTTGCTAATTTGAAGTCCAGAGTGTATTATAATATCTCATGTAGTTTTGGTAGGTGGAGTTAGTGTGTACTTGAGATCTTGTAGGTGTCTTGCTCCATTTGGTTAACCTGTTTAACATCATGGAGTTTTGCACAGCAAGTAAATTGTTGACTTCATTAATGTGTGAAGTCTTGTTACTGAATTATTCAAGCATCTAGCATTTGTGGGACGGTGTATCTCGAATATTATACCCTAAAAAATTGAAACAATATATGTAAACAAGAGCAGGATTTGTAATTTAAGGTGTTAAAATTGTGAGAGTTAAAATTCAAAAGACATCTTATGAAGATTATTGAAAATGTCCAGTCATTTTTGCATTCTGATTCTCAGATATGAAAGGATACTTTCTTGACTGCAGTAGATATTGTTAGTTTTACAAATCAAATATGTTCAAATTCCTTTTGTAATATTTCTGCCTGTAAAATGCATAATCACTCAATTGAGGCTGCTCTAGTTTAGCTCAGTGGACTTACGGTTTCCTGCCATGTTTGGCCAAAGAGAATTAAGATGCTAGTTATTAGTGGGTAGCTTGCCCAAGATGTAGATAAGTACTCTATTCACTGTATGTACTGTATAATAAAAACCTGCTGTGCAAGGTAAGGTTTATTTTTTTGCTTAAAATATAATGGGTAAGCTGGTAAAATGGCAAATGAGCTTACTGCTTTGGAGCTGGACAATGTGTTTATAATCATCAAATGCTTTGAAAAAAACAAACCAATGCAGTTTACATTTAAAACTAAAATTGAAACAGGGCAAATGTGTAGAAGTCTGTAAACCAAGCTATGAATAAAGGTGTAGAAATAGAATCAGAATCATTAAGGGAGCTGGGTCTCTTTAGCTTGGAAAAGAGGAGGCTGAGGGGTGATCTCATTAATGTCTACAAATATATGAGGGGTGGGTGTCAGGATGGAGCCAGGCTCTTCTCAAGGTCGTCTAGTGATAGGATAAGGGGCGGTGGGTGCAAGCTGGATCATAGGAGGTTTCATATAAATATCAGAAAGAACTTCAGAGTGAGGGTAATGGAGCGTTGGAACAGGCTGCCCAGGGGGGTTGTAGAGTCTCCTTGTCCAGAGACATTCAAGACCTGCCTGGATGTGTTCCTGTGGAGCTTGGTCTAGGTGATCCTGCTGTGGCAGGAGGATTGGACTAGATGATCATTAGGTCTCATCCAATCTGTAATCATAGAATTTTGCTGTACAAATACTAGTTTTATGGTTCATTTTTACTGGATGTTTTGTGTCACAGAGTGATGTGTCGTATCAGAGCTGCAAGTTCAGCAAGGCACAGTGTTGATTCTTCTTGCTTTTTGTGTCCGTAATAGTACTGTAGATTGGAGCTGTGTGATTGGCAGATAGACCGATCTGTGAATTTGTGTTACGTTGTCTGCTTCTGATACTGAGCGCTATGTCTTTTAAGCGGTCTTTGATCTGTTTGGAGGAAACAGGCTTTTGGTCATGCGAGCAAAAAAAATGATGCTTTTTGCACTGCTGTGAGCATTGTAGCAGACCACACAAGCCAAGTATGACTGCTGTGCATGTGGCTCCTGGTTATGCAGTTGACTTTAGTATGCATACTGCCAGTCACAGCAGCAGAAAGAGGCTCATGAGTCTTCCCTGGCTGCTAGATACTGGATCTGTGGTAATGTACAGCAAGGTGTAAGGGCAGGGGAATCACATGATGTCTTAGAATTACAAGACCTTTGGTGGGAGGGGAAAATGCTCAGTGTTAGTGTTGGCTAGACCTCTTCACAGGTGCAGAAATAATAGTTTCAAGTGTGCCATAAACACCTTGAAGTGGGAAAAGTACATAATTCTGTTTCTCAGACTGTGTAGACTCATTTACATACAATTTTTTTTTGTACTCTTCTTGTTGTGTAGCTGGTAAAGGATTTACCATATGGTGGCGGCTTGTGAAAAAATGACAATTCTTACTGTAGCATATCCCTGAAAAGAATATGGGTGTTCTTAAGGAGCTGTGAAATCCAGGATAGATGTGGGTCTTTTGTGAGGAGATCAGTAAAAGGCAGTTAGTAATATGCCACATAGTGTTAGTGACTTTATTTGAGAAATGTGTTTTGGCAGAAATTACAGACCTGGAAGAACTGTTTGAGAGTTTTTAATGAAGAAGTGATTCACAGTGACTACCTGCTATTTGTATCCCCAGCAATAGTATAGAATACGTTGGGTGGTTTTCCAGTCTTTATGTGCTTGCAAATTAACTTTTTAAAAACTGAGATCTAAGCTGAAACTGCTTTCCTGTCTCCAAGCTGGTGGAACATGGGTTTGATGGGTGGACCACTAGATGGGTAAAGAACTGGCTTGATGGCTGCACCTAAAGAGTGGCTGTCACTGGGTCCATGTCCAAGTGGAGACCAGTGACAAGCAGAGTCCCTCAGGGATCAGTCCTGGGACCAGTCTTGTTCAACATCTTTGTTGGTGACACGGACAGAGGCATTGAGTGCACCCTCCTCAAGTTTGCTGGTGACACCAAGCTGTGTGGTGCAGCAGATACGCCGGAGGGTAGGGATGCCATCCAGAGGGACCTGGACAGGCTGGAGAGGTGGGCACAAGCCAACCTCGTGGGGTTTAACAAAACCAAGTGTAAGGTCCTGCATCTGGGTCAAGGCAATAGTAAGTGTAAATACAGGCTGGGCAGGGACTTGCTGGAGAGTAACCCTGAGGAGAGGGACTTGGGGATGATTTGTGGACAAAAAGCTTAATATGAGCTAGCTGTGTGCACTTGAGGCCCAGAAGGCAAAACAAATCCTGGGCTGCATCAGGAGAAGTGTGGCCAGCAGAGAGGTGATTCTCCCCCTCTACTCCATTCTGGTGAGACCTCATCTGGAGTACAGTGTCCAGTTCTGGAGCCCTTATTACAGGAAGGATGTGGGCGTGCTGGAGTGTGTCCAGAGGAGGGCCACGAGGACAGACAGAGGGCTGCAGCACCTCTCCTATGAGGCCAGACTGAGAGAGTTGGGGCTTTACAGTCTGAGGACTAGGAGGCTCCGAGGTGACCTTATTGTGGCCTTCCAGGGGCCTACAAACAAGCTAGGTAGGAGCTTTTTAGGGTCTCAGGTAGTGACAGGAGTAGGGGGGATGGAGCAGAGGTGGAGATGGGTAATTTAGACTTGATGTGAGGAGGAAGTTCTTCACTGTGAGAATAATGAGAGCTTGGAATGGGTTGCCCAGGGAGATGATTGGGGCCTTGTCCCTGGAGGTGTTTAAGGCCAGGCTGGATGAGGCTCTGGCCAGCGTGATGTGGGGTGTCCCTGCCCATGGCAATGAGGTTGGAACTGGATGATCCTGTGGTCTCTTGCATCCCTGACTGATTCTATTTCTTCCCTAGGAGGGTGACGGGGCACTGGAGGGGGCTGCCTGCGGGGTTTTGGAGACTGCTTTTCTGGAGATGTTCAGAACATGCCTGGACTTGGTCTGGGTGATTTTACTGTGGCGAGAGGATTAGACTGGATGATCTTGCCAGGTTGCTTCCAATCTGTAATTTTCTGTTCTGTGACTTGGTTTAGGTGTCCTGCTGTGGCAGGGGGATTGGACTAGATGATCTTTCGAGGTCCCTTCTGATCCCTGATGATTGTAAATTTGAGGAAGCTAACTAAACCACAGTGTTAGTATGTGTTTGCTTGTATCTTGAATAGAGCTGACAGCTTTGGCACCCCTCTTCACTGGCTAAAAGTATTTTATTGAAACTTGTAAAGATTCAGGAATAGAGATGATCAGATACATGGAATGAATTTTCTTTGAGGACACTTAAAAAAAAGTTGAATGTGGAAGGTCATGATAGGGATCTGCAGGCCCTGTATGATCTGAAGTTAAATAAAAGCAGATGGAAAATTGTTGCCAGTGTGCATGGGAGATGTCCAATGAAATTAAAATGAGAAATACTCAAATCATAGAATCATTAGGGATTGAAAGGGACCTCAAAAGATAATCCAGTCCAGGCCCTCTGCCACAGCAGGATCACCTAGTCCAAGTTGCACAGGAATGGATCCAGGCAGGTCTTGAATGTCTCCAGAGAATGAGACTCCACAGCCGCTCTGGGCAGCCTGTTCTGATGCTCTGTTGCCCTCACTCTGAAGAAGTTCCTTCTGATATTTATATGGAACCTTCAGTGTTCCAGCTTGCACCCATTGCCCCTTGTCTTATCAGCAGAAGACACTCAGAAGAGCCTGGCTCCATCCTCCTGACACCAACCCCTCACATATTTATACACATTAATAAGGTCACCCCTCAGCCTCCCCTTTCCAAGCTCAAGAGACTCGGATCCTTCAGACTCTCCTCATAAGGGAGGTGTTCTACTTCCTTCATCATCTTTGTTGCTATATGCTGGACACCCTCCAGCAGCTTTGTGTCTTTTTTGAATTGAGGGTCCCAGAACTGGATACAGTATTCCAGGTGTGGTTTCACCAAGGTAGAGGAGAGGGGGAGAAGGACATCCCTTAATCTGCTAACCACTCCCCTTCTGATCAACCCCCGGATGCTGTTGGTCCTCTTGACCACAAGAGCACATTGCTGGCTCATAGTCATCCTGCTGTCCATTAGGACCCTCAGGTCCCTTTCTCCTACACTGCTGACCAACAGGTCAGTCCCCAACCTATACTGGTACCTGGGCTTGCCCAGATGCAAGACTCTACACTTACTCTTGTACCTCATTGAGTTTCTCTCTGCCCAGCTCTCTAGCCTGTCCAGGTCTCAATGAGTGGCAGTAGTCTGCTGGGGTGTGGGTAACACCACCCACAGTATCACGGTAATGATAAG
>VZRI01005933.1:0-22971 GCA_013397515.1 Upupa epops
TGTCAGATCATTTCTAACAATCTCATATACAGACAGAGAGTACCACGCCCCACCCTATAACGTTATTTCACATTTACACAAATCAGATGAACGTATTTCACAGGTAGAATAGGAATTCGAGTATGATTATAAAAGATATCCATTGCATTTTCTCACTCTGATTGTGAACCTCAAGTATTCTTCAAATCATCAACATTATAGCATATGGTCACAGAAACAAAGCAAACAGAAGTGCTTTTCAGTCTCTTTTCTCTCTCATTCTTTGTCTCATCACAGCCATGCTTTCCTTTCTAAAATGAGTACAACTTCCCCCTTGAAGAAAGGATCTTTTGTGAAGTTCTTAAGAAAGAACCATTCTAGATTACTTGCAAGTCCACGTGAGATAAACTTTCACTTTAGTGTGGTTATAACTATGTATTTTATCTCAGTAACTGAGTGAATCAGTACTAACTCAGTACTATTGATATCACATCATCTTATTAAACAAAGTATTAAAAAATGTCATTTTACTGAGTACCACTCTCAACGCTATTACAGCTGAAGCATGAGAAGTTCCTTGTATCTCCATAGATTTTATGGAGAGAAAAGGCAAGCTATTAGATACTTTTTAATGACATTATATTACTCTAGAGAGAAACAGCTAACTGTATAAATATATTAATTAAATGTATTTCCCTGGAGAGAAATTTCTGACTGTATAAATACTCATTGATTTATTCTGACTACTGAATAACCTTCACAGTTACTCTTTTTACGCCGGTACAATTCTTAGCAACACAATTTATGTGTGCAAAGAGACAACTATGCCCTCTAGTACTTATTAACATATGTAAATTGCAGATATACAGGGGTTTTGATGCTGTCATTTTGAGAATCATAATGGTAACTAGCTTCATTAAACACTGTTCTAGAGAAGCACAGTATAACCGACTTAAGAAATGACTGCACATGAGCACGTTGAACACACAAACAGAATGCTTCCTTGAGAAGGCACTGTAGAATTCTGCTCACACTCTGCAATAAATACAATTTAATGAGCCAGTTTCATAGAATCCATTTATTTATCTTTAATGCAGGAAAGTATGTAGTGCTGCTTACAGGATGTTAAATCATAATTGCTATTTGCATGGTTAAAAATGGTCTGTGTCTTCAAATGACTTCCCGCAACCTAGCTGCAGTCCATAGGTTTTAATCACTTCATGAGAACTTCTGCCTCCTCCACGAAAATGCAATTGCCCCTAATCTTTTTCTCTTCCCTTCCTCCCCACCCCTCCCCTGCCCCCGACAATACCCACCACCCTTACAACACTTTGCTACATTCACTCATGACTAAGGTTTTAACCAAGAGATCAAGTAATGGCCCTGAAAAGGGATTTACATGCATTTTGAAGTCAGTGTGCATTGTTCGTGCTTCTTTAATTAATTATGTAAAAGAAAGCTGTTTAAGTTCTGATTCACAGGTGTTAGTTGCTGTCTCCAGTTTCCTCCTTTATCCATTGTCTTCCTAATTGTTACTTCAAACAATCAGTGGAGCATTCATATGCTAACTAAGCGGGGTTTGGGCGTGAGAGCTTCCCACCGCTTTTTGAATTTCACATATAGGTCTGATGAACAAGGAGCGATAGCTTCAATGAACAAGAAGAAAAGGGGCAAGGTTCACTTTTTTGGTGCATTACACACTTGCAGGCTCAGTAAATCTTACGGAAAGTCTTTATAAATGCTAGGAGGTATTAGGAGTTCATACACCTTCTCTCTGCTGTTTGCCTATTGTGCTCTCCACAACCCCTTCACAGTGCACTCACAGTCGTGAGCCTTCTCATATCTGCAGGGATTGATTATCAGTGGGTTTACTCTCTTCTGCCTCTTTCCACTACAGTATGTGGCAGATTTCATTTGGGAAAGCATCTGAAATATCATACGCTCCTCTAGAGACATTCAAAACCTGTCTGGACATGTTCCTGCACAACATGCTCTAGGTGAACCTGCTCTAGCAGGGCAGTTGGACTTAGATGATCTCCAGAGGTCCCATCCAACCTCTAACATTCTGTGGTTCTGTGACAGCTAGCACAGGAGTCAGAGAAAAGCTGTGCAGAAGTGTGAAGGAAACAGTTCCCTTCTTGAGCTACTGTTTAAACTGCCCTGGCAAAACATGAGCATTATCCTATGAAGTGTTGACCAGCTAGAAATGTAGAGACCACCTGAAAGGGAATGCATTGAATTTAAAAAATGTATTTAGTGTTAACAAATGTACAACATTTTTCTTACGGTTTATGACAGCAGGCACTTCTGTTTAACTAATGTATTGAGATTCCTTCCATTTAAATTACTATAGAAAAAGAAGAACCCAAAACTGATGTCACATTTGTGGGCTTGTGAGTAAATCTATGATACTGATACTTGAGTTTGACTCTTGTGACACTGCCTAACAACTCCAGCCAATGCCCAAAATAGTTTGAATTTTACTGCTTGAGGTGCTGTTTTATGTAACAAAAAAATCCTTAATGTTCTCTTCCACTTCCAGGGAACTGTTGAACCTGCTTCTGTAGACTGTTGATTTATTCATAGAACAAGGCAGCTCAGTTGCAGGATCATGTTTTAAACAGTTTTATGGTTATCTTTCAAGGTTATCTGTCAAGGAGACATGGACAATATCATTGAATGTTTTCTCTTCTCTTTTTCTACCTTCCTACAAAGCCAACATTTTCTGCATGAGGCTGTGAGGCTTGTTTCCTTTTATATTCTGTCCAAAAAGTGTGCACTTCAGTGCCTGAGGCCCATGAAATCAAGAATAATAGTGGCAAATGCTTCCCTGTTCCTGTGGAGTAGCCAGACCAACAGATTTGTGATTGATCTTGTCTCACATTCAGTCACAGGCAAACAGAGAAGAGGGCATTCTGATTAAAGCATAGTGCTGGAAGTAATAAGATCTTGTAGTTATTTTTTCCTGTTTAAGAAGTATAAATAACCAGGTTTTCTTCCTCCCAACATGAGTCAGGTGCTCCTTTTACATTTGCTGGCCTTGGTTGTGTTGCTTTTGATTTCCCTCTGTGAATGAAACATTCTCATTCTCAGTGCATGTTTACTCATAATTAAAGGTTAAAAAAATGAATGATTGAGAAACAGCTGTATCTCTGAGGGAGACCCACTTGATTTGCTAACCTGTGCTAGGAAAATGAGTCAGAGAAGTAGAAATGAGAGCTTAAACCTCTAAACTCCAGCAGGGAAAATCTTATCAGAGATGCAGAGGCAACAAGGACCAAGTATCCACTAGAGACCCCTCTCCTAAGCCTCAATCAAAAGGGTATTCTGAGGACAGTGCTCAAGATACAAAGCCTATTTGAGGATCCTGGACTCAACCTGCTGCTGCGCTGTGCTGGATAGCAGCTCAGGTATAATCTGGCACTGTAATTTATCCCAGGATGCTGTAATTGAACCAGCTCTTTATGCAAGTCCTTTCTGCCACAGCAGTGTGAAGAGATTCCACCTGTCAAACTCAGGCTTTCACCCCCACTCAGCCTGAACTTGTGAGCTGAACTTGTAGTGAAGCCAATATTTATGAGATTCTGACACTGGAATGACTTATTTATGGGACCCAGGGCACCTCAAGTAATGTGTTTGTGAGATTTTCTTCAAAAGGGGCACTGCCATTCTGCATGTACAGCAGCGGTAGGCTCTGTTAACTATGCATTTAGATTGCCAACACAGTTTGGTCTTGGGAAGTCAGGTGTCACTCAATATTTCCCTCCTCTCCCAAAATCTAATTTGGAAGCAAAGATTCTAAAGTCATAAACATTCATCTAGTATAATTGGATGATAGCAATGCACTACAGTGATGGAGATGAATGATGTGCTGGATTCAGCCTGGTGTTCTCTGGCTAGGGAGAGCATGGGAACACTTGGGATGCCAATGAGGATGTAAACAATCACAGAATACACGTGAAAATTTTCTATTTGAGAAATACGTAAGTTCTCATCTTAAACAAACAGTGTCTCATCAGATCTCTGCTATGTGCACTCATATTACTGGCTTTGCAGAAGCTGGAAGGTGTGCCTACCAGAAGCTTACACACATTTGAAAAATATTTTGAAAATCTGTGAAGAAGAAATCCACAAACACATCTTAAATACAGCAACACCACTATTGTCTCACTAAGTCCACAGATGAAACTGGGAGTGAAACTGGGAAATTCTTGTTGCATATTTGCCTTATTTTAATGCACTTGCCTAGGCACTTGCTATTGGTTACTGTAAGAAACTGGGTTATCAAACAAGTGGCAAAGGGGTTTTAAAATTGTCAAACTTAGAAAGACAAAAGACTATTTACCCTATTTCAGACTTTCCACCACACAAACTGACACAACTCTATTGAAGGCTACTGAGATTCACCAATACATAACTAACTGTGAGTATTTTGGAGGCTGTTTATTCAAACAGAATGAAGTAGCTCAGCTTTTATTCCCTCTTGACCTACTATCTCTGTTTTTCAACAGCACGTTTATACACTATAAACCATTTTGGAAGTAATATTTTTAGGTTAGGATACAAATCTCTTCACTGAAGAACAACAAACTGAAATGTTATGACAAGAATAATGATTATGCAGGGTGGCTGAAAGAAAAATTGTGTATGGCTAAAAAGTGGGACACCACACCAAGTTGCTGCAAAGAAGTCAAAAAGAGGGGACAAACTGCAAAGCTGGCCTGATAATATTTTTTTTAAAGACACATGTGATTAGTGAAATATATTACAGTTTTCAAATACAGAAGGAATATAATTAAATGGATTGGATAGATTTTCATTTTGAAAGTACCTCTGAAAGTAAACACAGAACCTTTAATGCAGCTAAAGCTAAAAAACCACCTCTGTTGATTAATGGAGTCTTTCTTTAATGATCATTGTCTTCTTACTTTAACTCCTTCCATTGACAAGAAGGCCACAGGACCTGCTTATCTATACCTTTCATCCACATTATGATAGTCTAGCTTCATTGTCTCAACTGAAGAAACTGATTTATACTGCTGGAGTAAATGTAAAGATTCAGGGTACTACCTGCTAACAGTCTTGAAGTCGTGACAGGGAAGAACTAAAAATCCAGTTGAGGGAATGATCTACATTTGTCCAAGTAAGGTCTCTCTCTTATGGATCTATTCGATTTTGCAATGGCAAATGGTAAAGGTAAAATGCTTTAATAATTTAACTCTGCAATATATTCTTTCGCCCTGAAGCTGGCGTCTAATCTTTTGTCAAGATGGGTCTGAGAATTCTCACAGGTTAGAAAAAAGTTAAAAATCTATTTTTTACCCACAGCTCCTTCTGTGTAGGCTTATTTTAGTCATCAGTAGATATTTGGGTATAGTAAAGAGATTCAGTTCCCTTCATTATACTCAACTGCAGGCTGCTCATTCCAACATAGTCTGAAAAAGTAAGACATTCCCTGTACTAAAGGTACAGAAAAAATGAAACTCCTCTTACAATTTGATGATGTGTGCATTTACTAATACAAATCATGTTTAAGTAATAAATAAATAAATAAAAATAGGTTTAATTTGAAAACAGTTATCATTAAGCTTAAGTTAATCTGCTTACTTGTCACAACTTTACAGTGAACAGTGCCATGAATTAAAAGGATAATCCCTATGGTACCAGCTAAGGTTTACAAATCCCATTTAATCAAAATTTTCCAGTACATTTATATATGCAAAAGAAACAAGGACTCCAGTTTGACCCATATGTGTTTGGTCCCATTAGAATCTTGCATGCCAGGCGTTTACTGGGCCTCTGAAATTCTGAAACAGTGGATGGAAAGTGGGAGTCATCTCAGGAGATACTACAGGGTATAATCCAATCTGCCTAAATTACCTGCTTCCACCTTCAATCTGACTACAATCAAATAGACAGGAAATGCTAGATGTCTCCTTCAATTTGTGATCTTGAGCACCTAGACACCATCAGAAGATGGAACAAAATGGTCACATAGACTTCAGCTTCCTACATAGCCATTAGCAGTTAGTTGAGGCATTTTCTACAGTACGTTGTAAGGCTTTTCTGGAAACCAGTTTGGTAAGCATTCATGTGTCTACTTGCTGAAACCAAGCTGACAGAACAAGTTTTAGGTTGGAGAGTGGTGCTTATCTTTCTGTGAGGGATATTTCCGAACATGCACAAGTGAGTGAAATTAAGTGCCTGCAAATCTCTTGGGCTAAACACAAAGATCCCTCAAAAACTGAGGAACCTACAGAACTAGGTAACCAAGAAAAACTAGATTACTCTCTTGCTGCTGAAGCACCTATAAAGGTGTCCGAAGTCAAAACCAAGAGGGACGTAAAGGGAGTATAATGACCCCAGAGACGTTACACTATTTATGATAGAAATAGGAGCTGCTTTTCAAAACAGTAGGAATCCAGCAGCGATTCCGAAGACAGGTTTTTAGAAAACTCTGCTGCTAACCAGATTGCTTTCTCCATACCCAGAGAGTCTTCTAATGCAACACATGTAAGTTCATGGAATCATGTAAATAAAAAGCAAATCCAGACCATATGTGAATAATCAAAAATTAAATCAAGTCAGTGAAACTTGGTTTTGAAGTGAATTTAATTCTCTGTTAGCACTACCAGAAAGGTAGGAGAGTCTAACAGAACTGGACTTGTTTGAACCTACATAGCAATATTAACTTAATTGTCTGCATCATCCTCTTCAACAGTGCGGGTATGCTACAAACTTACTTTTAAAATTCTGAATTTTACCAAAATTGTGATTCAAGAAGTATAGTAAGTATAACAAGGAACGAAGAATATGTGCTTTACTACTTACATTTAGTGTGTAGGACTAAAAACATTTGCAACCCCTTTCCAACAAACAAGACACACTGTAATAGACATTTCAGAAGTACAATACACCTTAACCCCTATACACAAAATTTGAGGAGCTCGCATTTAACTCATTTTTGGAAGGATTCTTTAAAATCTCTGTTATGCTTCTCCAGTGCCTCTCCACCCGTTGATATTAACATCTACAGACCAATATGGCTCTGCAGCTTTTGCAATATCTATCTAAAATTCTTACAAACAGACTGTGTGCAAATAATATCAGAGGAATTTTCACTGAAATAAATACACAGTATGGGCTGTGAAGTCAAGATGTCAGAAACTTTCTTTTTTGCAAACAATTTCAATAGTTCAATAATATAATACTATTATAGTATTTCAATAGTTAATTGTTAATAGTTAATAACTATTAACAATTTCAATAGTTAATAGACCCTCATGAACAGCTTTGGTCTGACTCATACAAAAGTACTGAGTGCAGGGGAGGCATTGAGGAAAAAATACACTATAAAGGAGGAACTATTTAATTTTTAAATCTTTTTCTTATCAATTTTTTTGATGCTGGAGTTGCAAATTCTACTTAAATGTTATCCCTTCAGTTACATTCCACTAAGTTTCCTGAAAGGTGGCTCTTTAGGTAACAGCATCTCCTTTTGCTTCAGGGAAGTATTTACTCGGTGAAATTTTTTTTTAGTAATATTGGAAAAGAGAGAGACCGCCATGGATTATTTTTGTATTACACATTTATAAATCTAGGGATTATGCCGCATATTGTTTGTAAGTCCATGTCAAAAACATTCTGCTCCCTTGAGGAAGCTCTACACTTAACTATCTGAATATGTATATATATACAAGAGTTTGTCATACAGGGATATAAGAATGTATGCACATACATATTGCAGTTTCTAATGACTGCATCTTGTTTACTCTTTTCCTTTAGCTATTTCTTTATTGCAACTGATTTCATAAATATATCATTTGTAAAAAGAAAATCAAGTGTGTCATGATTGCTAGAGAAAACAGAGAAAACTATGACAAACACTGGCACGCTAAAAACACAAAATGAAAGCTAAATATAGGCTTGTTTGGGTTTGTTAAATGTAAATTTATTCTTACTAGAGTACAGATATTGAGGGTATCTGCAAAGTCAAGCAACTATTTTTCAGTGCTTTCAGGAACTGGTTAACTTTGGGTTTGAGAATCTGTCTTCTACCTAACTTGCACTTTTCAATCTGATTTCTCCTGCTGAACACTACAAAAGCCTTTGTAAAGTTCACTGTCAAACAGGCTAACCCAAAACTCTATGTGCAGTTTAATACTAACAGAGATTTCAGCCAGGCATATTTGGAATGCATATGGAATTTAACTTTTATGGCACATAAGGCCTATATAAGACAAAATGTACAGGTATACATCTCTCACTCACCTCCTAATGTCTAATTCATGCACATTTTACCTAACAGTCATAGGAGACAAAAGGTAGCTTTGTGTTTTCAGAAAAAAACACCACATTATTTTGTTAGTTCATATTTGTTTCAGTTCTTATCCCTGTTGAATTCTGTCAGCAGACATAAATGTACCTGAACACCGTTTGACCCCTTATGTAGAAATAATAGTCCACTAAGATGATAGTTGCATGGTTTAATCCATCATTTTAAACATGAAATTTCACCTTACTGCAATAATAATTTTCCCATACAATCCAGCCTTTTACAAAGGCAGTAAAAAGCTTTTCCCAGGTCTCAGGTGGTGGCGGCACTCATGAAAAGCTTTAATTTGTGCACTGAACCACAAAATGGAGGTTCTGACCTCTTGTTACTTGCAATCCTACACTAGGTGTATAACACAGTCTGAACTGAGAATCTCACTGCAGCAGTCCTCCTAGGTTCACATTAGTTCAATATAACTGAAAGTTCATATATTGTGGCAGCCAGCTGTCAACACTCAACAACTAAGTACAAATTGACTGTGACTTTCTAATAGTAAGGAATTAAATCTTTGAACAAAAAATTGTGAAGCCTGACAATGTGGTTGTGATTTATGGGCAAATTTTTACTGCAGAGTGGTGTGAAGAAATGAACCTAAGTATTACATTTGTTTCCAGTTAATTGTAATGACTCATCTACCAAGATTAAAAGATTTTTATTGCTAATTAATAAAGTAACAAATTGCTCTGTCAATTAATGGCAACAAGAATCAGGGGAAAACATTATCTAAAAATGTATAATGAGGTAATGGTTTGAGAATGCTTAAATCACGTAAGTAGGTTTCAGAACACTTAGTGACTTGTGAATTTACAACAGAACCAATAAAGCCATTCCCACACTGGGAATTCACCTGCCTGAACTCCTTGCTGGTTTGGATTCCAGCTTCCAATAGAACTAAGGGGGTTTGGGTCTTAAGTGATGAAGAAGTAGTTGTAGAAGTGGATTGTAATACTGGACTCCCATTGCAGGCTTTGAAGATC
Organism: Upupa epops; assembly: GCA_013397515.1. Lineage (NCBI taxonomy): Eukaryota > Metazoa > Chordata > Aves > Bucerotiformes > Upupidae > Upupa > Upupa epops. Next base: position 9,292 of record VZRI01005933.1, read on the forward strand.
CTCAAAGCACTTCATAAACAGACATCTGTCCTTGGTCTAGGTGCAGAGCATTAAAGTCTTGGGTAAAGGCATTAATTAGCAGCCTTTGAAGCATGCCTGCCTATCTCCCACTCTCTTATGAATATTTATATGAAGGTTTTATGGGGAAAAACTTCAATAGGCTGGATTCAGAGATTCTTCTGTGAATATCTTTTGGCCACATAATTAGTATGTTTTGTCCTAGGGCCATTTAGACATTTCTGCCATTGTGCTCAGGAGGAAGCTCAACTTACACATCACGCCTAGTAATGCAGAGATATGAATAGGGGATGGCCTGGAAGTTTACATTTAGACTTAAAAGAAGCTCTCTCAGTGCCTGTTTTATTATTAAGTCTTCCAATTAAGAGTGGAGGCCAAACAGAAAAAATGAACAGAGTGTTAAAATTCCCTTCTTTGAATGAGGAGGGTTTAAACTTCCAGACAGGGGTAGCAGGATGAAACAATCAGCACAATGTATCAAACTGGTAGGATTTCAATGACCATACGTAAAACGGCTGAATGGCCTGACGGGACAAAGCTTAGAGAAACAAAGCAGGTTTCTCTGAAAAGTAGCTCTTGAACACAAATGAGCAGAGGCCTTTCTTGAGAAACTCATATAACATGCACAGCAGATAGGTCACCCAGAGAAAAGCAGATGAACCATTAAAGAGTGATGACTGCAACATCATTAAATTTGATATTCAAGGGACAGTGAAGGTGCCAAACCAGCACGCTGATGCCAGATTTTAGTAGATAAAATGCACCAGTCTTGATAGTAATGCCGCTTTTTAGAAGCCTCCAAATGTCTACTAATTTTCCTGAAACAGAAATTCTTAAATGAAAAGATTGAAGAAAATATGCCACAATGACACGAATCACTAGTCATTTCAGTTATTCAGATCTGTTTCAAGGTAAATGTATAACTAAATGATGCTCAGATTTAACAGATGTTGCAGCAAAAATATTTTTAAAAAAAAGGCACAGAGAAAAACGAAAAGTATTTTCATGTCATTGGGTTTTCTATTTATAATATCAGCTGGACAACTAAAGTTCTTCATTCAGTGTATAGCTGGAGATAAAGCAGAAATTTGAAAATACGTCAGAAATGGGGAAGAAATAATGTTACTGGCCCTTAACACAAATTGTCAGTGGCTTCATCTGGAAAACCAGTATTCTGTGCTGGTCTTGCCTTCTCAGAAACATTTAGCACAGTAACAGGGGTGAGAGGAACACTGATGAAAGTAACAGTGGAAAAGTTCAACACAAAGGGAGACTGAGAAGGTTAAGAATGCTTATTTTGGGATGAAAACAAATATAAAGAATAATGAGTGTTGCTAAGATGAAGACTGTGAACTTTTGTTCTCCCTTTCTCCAGAAGAACAAGAACACCCGGTGGCATTAATGAGAAGGCCGAAAGTAAGAAAACCAGTGAAAGGATACACTTTTTTCCACATCTAGGCAATTATCACTACAGGAAACTGCTGATGCTAATAGGTAAATGAAGACTGGATCAGCTATAAAGATACCAAGAATATTTGGAGTTACCACAGTACACGTAGAAAGGCACCTAGCATAGATGAGGTGTGTGAGGTAAGACCAGGGAAGTTTCTCACTTGTTCCTCCTGGGGGATTTCATGCCTGTGCTTCTGAAGCATCCAGAGTGGTCTCTGTCAGACAATACTGAATTCAGGTATGATCCAACATGGCTATTCCTGCTATTTGCATACTACTGTCATTGTGTGATTTAATTGGCACACAATAATCAAAACTAGGACAACTATACATGAATGAATTTGAAACATTTGAAACAGTCTTAGATGAAGGCAAGTCCTGGAGCTACTGTTAAAACTGAACCATTGCTTACTGTTTGTGACAGTCACTCTACTTGTATCCATGCATGCATCAGGCTTAATTTTGAGAAGTTGGCTTGAGCAAGTGATATGACTGACTCTTCCCTTGCCCAGATTCAAGGGAATGTGTCACTAGATGTTTTTAGGAGTGTGTTTTCCTCAACAGTCTGAAATTCCATCAGTAACAACAAAAGATGATTGTGAATTGACATACAATTGCAGCTTCCTTACAGAACTGGGGACTGTGTGTTTTACTTCTGTGTTACTATACCCACCATGTTCAAAGAGCAGATGCTGGGTTTAGGCAGTACTGCCTTTCACTTCCTTTATACCGGCTTTGGCCTAACTAACACTGCAGAGTACACCTTTTGTAACTTCATGGGCAGGGGTGCTTTTAAACAGCACAATTCTGTCATTCCTCACTGTACAGTTCATTCTCAAAACATGACGTTTCTACAAAAGCTTATGTAGGTGACCACTGCTATTACCAATATTGCTTTTTCCTCTGGACAGTTTCTAGATATTCTGCTTTATCTAATTGTGCTTGACATGGAGAACCAGAAGAATAACTTGATCTGATCATTGATCTGTATGTCTCCTGTGAAGTCAAGAGATACTCCTTAAAAGTAATCTTTTTTCTGTTCTCTTATTTTTTTATTGCAACTGGTAGGAGAATCTTGCTTGTTACTGTCTGCTTCCATGCAGAAGGACAATTTCAATGTCCAGTAAAAATACCAACCATTACAGTACTTACCTACCTGTTCTTCCTCTCTCTTGAGGAGTCAACATTGTTGCTTGCACTATGATTATCCATCAGCAGTCTTTTCCTTTATGCCTTGAGCAGTTACTGTTGTTTCCCATTATAGTGTTATGTTCAAACATCTCCACTGATGAACACACGCAGAGCACAGTAACTCTTATGAAAATAATTCCGGGAACTTACAGCTCTTTAATTGGATTAGGGGTAAGTAGCAGCTGTTTGGCTGCATTAATTCAGAACTGTGCATTGAAAGACCTGCCTCTATCCACTGGAAAGCTGTTGGGTAATGGCATTTTCAAGGAAAGGCAGGAAATGTAGTTATAATGCTCTCTAAATGCAGCTTCACACAGCAGTACAGATTATTAATTTAGCTAACATTGGAGTAAAATGTGCGAGTAGCACTAAGAGAAATACTGTAAAAAACCTTATATGAATTACAGACACAAGTTTTTATTTTCTTACAGTAGTTGTTATTTCTAACCTTGTCATCCTTATCATCATCAAAAGCAAGTCATCCCTAATGCAAGTCCACCATTAAACTGCAGAAATGTCCTGTAGCAAGTTACTCAAGATATGGAGTAGAAGGATCTTTTTCTTTCACTAGTTGAAACAGAGGAAGCCGAGACAGGTATTACTTAATTTTGGAGATTAGAAGCCAAATAGCTACTATCACAGGTTGCCTAAAGCTATGCTTCTTTACAGCATAATATAATTGAAATCTAGGAATAAAAACAAATAAGGCTGCTATGTGCTATTTCTTCAGGTAAAGGTAAATATAGTTTGAATCACTGTATTTTTACCAGGAGAACCATTTATGTTTGAGGAAAAGCAAGGTGAAAGAGGGACTGGACTCTTGTTATACATGTATATATCCTAAATACATCGTTATGTCCTCTGAAGGTTGATATAATACTCTAAATCACTGTGTTTGCTCAAGTCCTTTAATGTCTTGCCTCTTAGGTGTGTTGGCACCCCTGTGCAGGCAGAACTCCCACAACACCTGGGTAGGCAATGAGGATCCGTGCTGCTGAATTTCCAGTTCCAAAGGAACAGTGTGTAAATTCACTCAGCTCCCAGTGGAAGAAGGCAGGTAATGAGCCAGGACAACTACAGCACTTTCATGCCTAATGGAAGTTGTAAATAACAGCAAGAATTTTTTTCTTTATTTCAGGGATGTATCCATTCTTCAGATAACTGTTAATTTTTATGCCCCTTTAGAGATAAATGATGTATTTTGACTGTAGCAGGTGACCAGCATTAAGCTCTTTCAATGAGAAACCCTTAAAAAACTCCCATGTTCAGCTCCAATTAAGTTGACTATCTGAATTCAAAGCATGTCTTGACTGCTTTCCATGAAAACAACTGATCCTTTTCATGGGTTAATGCCATTGTTACTTCCTCTACACACTGAACAGATTACCATGGACACAAATTCAGACTCCTTCCATTCACACAAGGTCCCTAGAAATTTACATAAGTCTGCAGAGAAAACAGGCAGCCAAGCTTTCACTAGCATGAATTTTGTGATGAAACTTTCAAACAATACATACTTTTGTCTGCTAAAATACAGTTTACAGTAAAAAACTGCAAATAAGTTAAGCACTAAGGAAAAAAAAAATGTTAGCTAGCTGTTTACCATGGTCTTTTAAAATACGTAATTACTATCCTATTACCTTCAGTTAATTTTCTGCAAGATGAAATAATCTGGAACTATCCTATGTGATAGAAAAAAGCTATTCTACTGGACCCAAAATAGTGAGCTTTTTATGTCAGAAAAGTACTCTGCAAGTCACAGCAGCGCATCTGCACCTATAAAAGAAAATGAAGATATAATATCTTCAATAAGGTGCCTCTAATACAGTTTATCTTTGCTGACCTTTTTAAAAACAAGAGGCATTTTTAGCATAACCAGATTTTTGCAAACATAAGGAGGGTAACTCTACTCCTCCCTAGACCCATTCTTAAAATTTTGTTTAAAAAGTTTCACTGAAATCAGTTTTGGTCCAGGAAACATGGATAATTTTCCATTCAAGGGTTTTGAATGAGGAAAGGTCATGACAAGGTCTCTCAGATTTATGTTTATATATCATTATTTGGAATTAATTTTTAAAAATAACTTGGGACATTACAGTCTTCCAAATTCAAATGCTCCTACTGCGTATTGTGCACCCTAAGTGACATGAATTCCTTTAAGAATGTTTCTCTGAAAAGCAGCACTGCACTTTCTATTACAAAATGACTCGAGAAAACCAGATCTTTCTGAGAAATCTGGGTCAGTGCCGTTAGGGTAACCACCTGGTGAATTCTGTGTTACAGCATGAAGGTCAGTGTCTTACTTGAAAAGGTTCTTAATCCAAAAGCACTGAGGGATCCCAAATGCTTAATCTTATAAATCTAACCTTATTGCCATCTGACCCTTAGTCCTCTCAACTCATTTAGGGCTAATCAATACTGTGTCTTCCCTCTACAAAACCCTCCCTCTGCTGGTTTACAAACCTTTGGCAGCTTCTGGTGTTTTGCATACATGCTTGCCATAGATTAGATCGAAGGTCTAAATTGGTTTGGGTTGGTGCCTGTAATCCAAGCACAGCAACCGGTTCTAACCAAGAATTCAACAGGCAATGAAGTAACTTTGTTAAAACGAATTTATTGAATCCATCAACAATAATAAATGGAAAATACCTGCAAATAAGTAAAAGCATTTAAAAAGTAAAATAGAACCTGTACCAAAATGCCTTTACACACACTCTGAGAGAAAAGGGAGACACCTAACATATTGGGTTTTGGCTTCTGAAGAGGGCCCTGGTAAAAGGGAGTGTAGACTAATACTCTAACCAGAAGGGGAATTCAGCCATCCCCTCCAGCCATAGAACTCAGTAGGGCTCCCATGGCCCTCTTACGTCATGATGCTTGTGGCTTTTTCTGGTCCTCTTGCAGATGCCTGTGGTGAGGACAGAGGCAACATGACACTGGTCACATGGGGTCACACCTGTTGTGGTAATGCTCACCTCTTTCCTCTTTTCTTCTCTCAAGTTAAGGCTCCAAGGAAGGGAAAGGGTTAAGAACTCACTGCTGTCTAGTATCTTCAAAGACAATCAGGCTGGAGACTTCTGGAGAAGCAGTGTGTGGGGGCAGTGACCTGATGCTTCAGCCCTCTGGGCTGGCCTCTGTATCAGAGATGCAGTGATTGCCCTGCAGCCTGGCCATGCTCTTTCTTTGTTTCACCCTTCCATGGCAGGGCTGGAGCGCCTGGGCCTTCTCACCCTCCCCCCCACCCTAAGAGGAGTAGGGGCAGGGAGGGCTGAGCACTGCTCCTAGCAGAGCTCCTTGTCTTACAAAAGAGAAGAAGAAGTCTTACAGGAGAAGAAGGCAAGAAAACAGGAAGTCAACTCCCTTTTATAGACTCTGTCCACCAATCAATCACCTGTAGGGTGAGGACACTGACCCAGGGGTCTGCTGGGAAAACTACCCCCAACTTCACAATAAAATGCTTTTTTGGCATAAAAGGACCAAAATTAACACTGGAAAATTTGTCAGTTTTCAAACCACAATAATGCTAAAGGATTTTCCAGTAGAGAAATAAACATTTTGGGTATTTTTCCTAGCAGAATCACACTGAAGTTTTAAGATGACCAACATTTTCAAAGTAAAGCCCTTTTCCATCTAACAAAAGCCTATGGTATTACTCAAAGGAACTCTAATTTTCTTCCTTATCTGGAACCTATTTCTACAGCTCATAAAAATAATTACAAATAGAACAGATTTCTCTTTTATACTTAAGGACAGAAATTTTACAGCGTTCACCGTTAATTGCTAGTTTCTCTGACAAGCTGTGAATTATTTTTAAGTCAGACTACCATGTAACAATTCCAATTACAAAGCCCTTTCATCTCTCCTTTATGCACCCAGACCTCTCCATAAGAAACTGTAGCATCATTAAAGGGACAGTAAGTTTTGCTACTGATTTTCCCAAGGCCATTAACTTAGGTGTGATCTGAGAGAACAAAAACCTTACAACATGTGCTTAATTCAAATAGCTTGGAACACAGTTTCCACAAATGGTCTAGAAGAAACTCATCTCTTGCCCTATTCTTTATTGTATGCTTTAAATTATCTGCATGGTTTAACAACAATTTCCAAACAATAAAATGCACATCTCAGTAAAAGCATTTAGTAAGAGGCATTGGCTATTCTCAGGAAATTATTAAATCTTCTGTCTGAAATAGATTTCTAGCTAAGTAAAAATCTCAAAGCTGACACCAATAATCATGCATGCATGCAGTGGCTGCCATTGTGGGACTGTAGAGCTAATCTCAAGGCTCTACCTTAAATTCTGCTTTTAAGATAGATCCAGAAAGAAATCAAGTGTCCTCACACTCAACTGATAAAGACAAGAATCACAAGGGTCTAGGTGAACTTTGCCCAAGGGCACACACAGAAGAGATGATAGCTGGGAGAAAAAAACTGTGAAAATTGCAAGAAATGTATTTAATGTATTCACATGGTTCAGCATTCGGTACTTCACACACTATGTTCTGGTACTGCATATAATTAGTAAATTCGCAGATGACACCAAGTTGAGGGGGAGTGTCAATCTGCTAGAAGGGAGGAGGGTGCTGCAGAAAGATTGGAACAGGCTGGATCAAAGGGCAGAGGCCAGTGGGATGAGGTTTAACAAGACCAAGTGCAGGGTCCTGCATTTTGGCCACAGTAACCCCCAGCAGAGCTACAGACTAGGGGATGAGTGGCTGGAGAGCGGCCTGGTGGAGAGGGACCTGGGAGTACTGGTTGACAACCGGCTAAATATGAGCCAGCAGTGTGACTGGGTGGCACAAAAGTCCAATGGTATCCTGGCTGGCATCAGCAATGGTGTGGCCAGCAGGACTAAGGACGTAATTCTCTCCCTGGACTGGGCACTGGTGAGGCCTTCCCTTGAGTACTGGGGGCAATTCTGCGCCCCTTGCTTCAAGAAAGAGATTGAGGGGCTGGAGCGGGTCCAGAGGAGAGCAACGGGGCTGGAGAATGGAATAAGGGGAAAGCCTGATGAGGAGAGGCTAAGGGAGCTGTGGTTGTTTAGCTTGAAGAACAGGTGACTCAGGGGGAACCTTATCCCTCTTTACAAGTACCTGAAAGGAAGTTGTAGACAGGTAGGGGACAGGCTCCTTTCCCAGGCAACTACTGATAGGACAACAGAAGGGCCTGAAGCTGTGCCAAAGGAGGGTTAGGTTGGATGTTAGGAACCCTCTCCTCACGGAAGGGGTGATCAGACATTGGAATGGATGGTACAGGGAGGTGGTGGAGTCTCCATCCCTGGAGATGTTTAAGAAAGACTGGACGTGGCACTTAGTGGTGATATAGTGATGTCAGGTCCTGGGCTGGGCTGGATGATCTCAGAGGTCTTTTCCAGCCTCAATAATTCTGTGATTCTGTGAAAATTTGTTACTTCAGCTTTATCATCAGCATTCAAGGGACTTCCATCAAAATAAGTCTCTCCATAAAAAGGAAATGCATCCCAATATATACATTATACACTGTTTCATTTATGGGAATTGCAAATTTACCAAGCTACAAATGTTAATTATTTGAAGTTATATATAATCAGTGATGAAGAATACTGCGTTTTTCCAAATCACAGGTTTCTGCACAAATACACTAAAGCTAAACTACAGAAGAAAATGAGAAATCAAACCTTTTTTTTTCACTCTAAGAGACCAACGCATGGAACAAAGCAGAAGTAAGTGCTCTCTTTGGAGAAGGCGTAAAGCACAACTCTTGTTGTTGTGCTGACCATGATCTGTGTTAATGGTATCTTCTGAAAGTTCTCTTGAGGCGTAACAACTTGGACCCTGGTGACCCACAAAAGCAGATGTTACTTCAGTCCCCACCCTCCAGCATTAAAATGGAAACCAGATAAGAAGCTTTAATAGCTGTGGACATGACCATGGTTTGCAATAAAGAATGAGTGCTCATACAGGGTGACTCTCTCAGGAGTCTGGCCCCTACAAATTGATAGGCACTGACAATATCCACCCAAGAATGTTAAGACAGCTGGTTTATGTTGTTGTGAGATGCCTCTCCATATACTTTAAGAGGCTGTGGAGATCTGGGAACACCCTAGAAGACTGGAGGAATGATGTCAACCCCATCAATATTACTTCAGTCCCTCGGAAAGTTATGGAATGAATCCTAGGGACCATCACAAGTCAAATGAAGCACATGACTGGGAAAAACCAGGACAGATTCACCAAGTGCAAATTGTTCTGGACACACCTGATCATCTCCTATGACAAAGTACCTCGCTCAGATATGTGGGGTGAGTGGTGGACTTCATGTACACTTCAGCTTTTCAAGTGGTTCGATACTGGTCCCAATTCTCCTTAGTAACTTAAGTGATCTGGATTATGGGATCAAGTGTACCTGATGGATTTTGCTAATGATATGAGACTGAGTGGGGAAGTGGACATTTCAGAAGGGAAAGCTATCCTGCAGTTAAAGCTGGATAGGCTGGAATAGTGGGATAACAAGAACTTTATGAAGTTGAACAAGTGTAAGGTCTTGTACCTGTGAAAACATAATCCAGGAGCGCAGAATTCCTATCTGTCTGGGAAGATGCTCTGTGGAAAGGGACCTGGGGGTCCTGTTGGACAAGCTCAATGAATGAAGATTGTGCTGCAGCAGCAAAGAAAGCCAATGGAATACCGAGTTCTGTCAACAAGGGCATCACCAGCAGATAAAGTAGATGTTATCCCACTCTACTGAATACTTTAGTGTCATGTCTGGAATTCTGTTTAGCTTTGGTCCCCACTATACAAAAACGATGTGGACAGGCTGTAGAAGGTCCAGAGAAGAAGCACAAAGATAATCAAAGGACTGGGAAGCCTGAGACACAACGACAGCACGACAAAACTGTTCTTGGTCAGCCTTGAGAAAAGAAGCCTTAAGGGAGTCCTTACCACCATGCTCCAGTTTTAAAGAGTGGCTATAAAGTAGGAGACTCTTTTCAGGAGTCAGCATAGACAGATGGTCAGACTTTTTTCCAGATTTCTAATGTTTTAATTGTTCTGTTTAATCTATTTACATACAATTTACTGTGTAAAGGTCAGCCCAGTGGGCAGGGCCTTCATCTGCTGCTGGGGCAGGCTCATGTGTCGCTGAAGAATCAATGGACGCAATGGCTGAAAGACGGTTGCAGTCATCAAAGACATCAAGTCAGATCATTTTTCCTAGTGTCATCTTGGAAGCAGACCAAGAGTTTTTTTTTAACGGTCAAATTAATTGCTTTGGCCTGCTTTTAGTGGATGTCTGTATCCCAGAGTAGGCAGACACCTAATTGTGAGCATGCATGGCATCAGGCAAGTGCATGAGCCCAGTGTGATAGGAGCAAGCTTCTCAGCCCTGGAAAAGTGATGGGTAAGGGCAAGCTGTTGCCATCAAATTAACTCCCCAGGGAAAGCAAGCTGCCAGCAGTGGGATGAATGATGGATGGATTGTTCTCTGAGGCTGCACATAAAGCACAGATCATTGCTTGAACATTCCCTTTCCCTCCTATCAAATTGAAGTTACCCTTTTCACCTATATGTTTGTGCATCAGCCCACATCTCAGATTTGATTTACCCATCATTATCTTCCTAGTCCCCAGGGTCTCATTTGGATTTCACAACTTAACCTTATAGTTGTTTTTTCTCAGCATACTCCTCTTATGCTGCTGATTCACAGGCTAAGCCCTATCATCAGCAAAACGAACTCTTCATATCTGAACCCCATCTTTATTGTCACACACTTACTTTCTCAAGGCTTGTCATTATTGATTTTCTCATAATTAGATTAAGGTTGAAGGAAGATCTTACTGGTGCTGAATGCCAGGTAAGTGCAAACTAGCACTTTCACATGACTGGGAGTTTTTGAGCAAATAATGGAAATTCTATCACTATTAATTCTGCCTACTATGAAGGTATGCAGTGAATGATAAAGAGTATAAATACAGAGAAATCACATTCTCTACTCTCTGTCTTGTGCATGTTTGCTCATTTGATGTCAACTAATTGCTAAATCAAGCAATGATGAAAGGGTTTCATTTAAATTTATCCAGTAATGCCTGGCTTGTTGCCAAATGAATGGTGCATCTGCTCTTATACTGGCAGTACACAAGTTTATTTATGCTAAGATTAAGTTTTATTCATTCATTAAAATATATTTGGTCTTTTATGAACTCCCTATTACCATTGGGAAGAATGAAGATGGAATATAGATAACTGTAGGAAAAAGGGTTCTTTTCATTTTATCATTGGTATCTTGATTTCTACTGTTATCGTCATAGTGCTTGGGAGGCTGCATCAGTGTGTGTTGAATAATGGGTGGTTCTCATTCAAGCCCTGAGTACATTTTTGGACATATTTGACTGCTTTCCTACATTAAAGAAAGCAGATGCTCATGTGCATATGGAACCAATACTCTTCTTCAAATTTACTTGGCTATAGTAATTTTCATTAGCAGTTAACTTTTCCTAATTTCTTCTTGAGCATCTGATGTTGATGCAAATATAAAAGCAGCTCCTAGATACTAGCTCTTACCCTAATATTAGCTTACTCTTACAAATTTCTTCGTTGCACAACACGTCAGAAAATTGTAATGCCCAATAGATGTACATCTGTGACAGTGTGCTTCTCCCTCCATCAACATGATCTTTCTCTCCTGTACTCTGTCTCTGAGCTAATGATGCAATTATGATGCCTCTGGGTGTGATGATTGCATCCTGCTCAATATGGATTCAGGGGAAAAAGGTAACAGTACAATAGACAAGGGCTGACTTGAGCAATAAGCTCAAGTGCAAGTTGTGTATATAAATATGACTAGGAGTTAATCATCTTACCCCAATAAAGAGTAGGCAGCCTGAGAGCCCTTTGAGCTCTCCTGAATGGCAGTTGGCTGCACACCAGGTTCTCCACTTGGACAGGGATGCCTGTCAAGGGTACTCCTTGAGGTTGAGCAATTCCTTGCTGCAACAGATCTTCAGTAAGTGACTAATAGCATGTAAAACCCTGAAGCTTCATTAAGGTAAAAAGAGCAGTGTCTCTTGACAGCTTTTTCTGACCATGTCCTCCATGTAGTAAACAATCCAGTGTATCTCCCCATCAAATCTTGTTAAAAAGTTTCATTTGCTAATCAAAAATTGTTAAATCACTGTTTTGTATCAATAAATATATTGTTAGTTCTCTCTTGTGAGTGAAGTAAATAATTGTGTGCGTGACAACATCAAAAATTTTATGGACATAATGCTGAGTAGAACAATTTCTTTGGATCAGGATTTGAACTAATATGCCTTTGTTCCTGACAATATAAACTTTGGTCGGTGTGTTTGTCTTAATTTTTTTCCATAGGAATTTTCTGTCCTCCATAAAACAAGGATATTCATCATAGCCACCATGGAACTATGGTGTAGAAGAAAATAAGAACAAAGCTTTTCTCCTTACAGCTGTAAGCAGAACATGAATTTTATTTTCTAGAATGAATACAACCCAGTCAAGCATGTCTCCTCATGACTAGAACCTTGGGTGGATTTTTAAAACAGAGTCATGGGTAAGTGATTGGACCAGGGGAAATTACAGCAAGCTGTATCAAAGGAGGTGTAAGCTAGATGTTAAGAAGAATTTCTTTATTGAAAGTGTTATCAGACACCGGAATAGGCTCTGCAGGGCAGTGGTGGAGCCACCATCCCTGAAGTTATTTAAACAACCTGTGGACCTGGTGCTCAGGGACATGGTTTAGTGGTGACCTAGCTGTGCTGGGTCAAAGGTTGGACTTGATGATCTTAATGGTCTCTTCCAATCTAAGATATGTGATTCTGTAAAAAGAATTCAGAGTTGTTTCCTGCAATTAATATAATTGTGAAATTTAGCTGAGCTTTATTTCCTGTTTACCTGAAAAAGAAACTTATACACCACAGCAGCCTGTCTGTTCCCCCTCGTATACTCAACTATTCCTGGCCACAGTCCTTATAAGTCCAAGGTTTTTACCTTCTCTTTAAATGATCCCTTACAAAAACAGTCATAACCAAAGGTCTGTGCATTTTGGTGAAAACCAGTAAGACCCCAGCTTGATCTGTGATGCATAACGAAATTCTGTCCATAGAGACAGCAGTGTGCTATGCTCAGAAAAACTGTGAGGTTTACCATCAAATATTGGTTTCACATATTGTGCAAGGAGGCAGCATTAGGTCTTGATGATTCACCATAAACAAAATGTACTATTCCAAACAAATGACATTTCAGCCTCAGAACCACAATTTTCCTTTGAAAAAAATAAAGCTCCTTGAATTTTTTTTACATTAAAATGGTTATTGCAGCCTGAATGTCACTATCAACACTTGCTTATTGACAAGTGTTGTTAAGATTTGTAATATTTGCCAGAACAGCCACAGAACTCTGCATCAAGACTGCATGTTGTATAAACAGAATTTCAAATATAACTCAGATATGGATCCCTGCCATAGACAGTGAGTGACAGAATCTCCCTTGTCAGAGATATGACCTCTCCTTGCCTTCAGAAGGACAGGAATTTTGAAAAGAAGACTGTGTCACATTCACATGTGAGGCTGAGAAAGACAAGGATTGGAAGGGAAGCAGAGTATATGAGGTCTTCTAGGAGATGAAGAAGACAGAAGTGGGGTTGTGGGCATGCACAAAGAGAAGCCAAGGCAGCATGGAAGTGTGGGTAAGGGAGGAGAGTAGTGCCTCTTCCTTCCCCAGTGCTCTTCTTGTTGCATCACTTCACCTCTCTTTGCAAGTGACAACAAGTGCCTTGCTAGAATTTGTTTATTACATACTTGCTAAAGATATGAATCTTCACAGATCACTGGTAACAATGCCAAGAAAGTCATATCACAGAATATTAGGGATTGAAAGGGATCTCAAAAGTCCAAGGATCTAGTCCAATCCTCCTGCCAGAGCAGGATCCCCTAGATCGAGTTGCACAGGAACATGACCAGGCAGGTATTAAATGTCTCCAGAGAAGGAGATTCCACAACCTTCCTGGGCAGCCTGTTCCAGTGCTCTG
>VZRI01005933.1:23016-37789 GCA_013397515.1 Upupa epops
GCCCTGGAACTGGACACAATACTCCAGATGCAGTCTCACCAAGGCAACAATAAACAATTGCTGTTCTAAGCAAATATATAAGGACTCTCACTGTCACTCTGAAAAATTTTTTTCTCTATGAACGTTTCATAAACTGCTCTGCAATGAACTCAAGCTAGCTGCAGGGTTTTTTTTAAATAAGAAGTTGGTAGTATTACCCTCTTCAATGTCATCACTCTGAGGAAAAGAATAATTTAAAACAACTGAGACAGGAGCTTGGAGTCCAGTCACTACATCTGATTTCTCTCTGGGTTTGGTGATGTGATATCCTGCAGAAGTCACAGCAGGAGTAATATAACTTCCTCCCCCGTCTCCTTTTCTAATATTACAAATTACAAAATCAACATTTCTTTCTGAATTATGAGTAACAGACAGAAAAAAGTACCTCCATAAAGACAGAACTGAAGACAACAATAATGCAGCAGCACACTGCGGTGTGGTAACTGACAGTGAACACCAAAGCATGACCAGTAACCCATGTCCCTTTTTACTTGACAGTATACAGGGCGTAAGAGAGAAAATCATGAGAGCACCAGGGACTAGGCAACATGTGTTGCCATACCTCACTGAATTCAGATGGAAACTAATGGAAAACAGGTGCCGCCAGCCACTGGCCCTATACAAGTCATCTCCGAAGAATGAAGAAGGATGATACAAGACAATATTATTATTAGTATCATTATTACTACTATCATCAAACATGACATGTACTCAAGCTGTATTGAATGCTGCACATGGGAAAATGTAATTTTTTAGGACATTACAACTGTGTGTCTTTGTGTGTCCAGAGAAGGATAATAAAGCCAGTGAAGTATCTAGCGCACAAGTCCTATGAGGAATGGCGTTAATAAACAGGCGATGTTTAGCCTGGAGGAAAGGAGGCCGAGGGGAGATCTTATAATTTTCTACAACTACCTGAAAGAAGTTCAGGTTCATCTCTTCTCCCAGGAGAACACCTTTGAATAAATATTACTACCTCTACCCTACTGAGACAGACCCAGTAAACAATTCTTTGAAAACTCTCACTCACAGCAATAGCTAGAAAGGATGTGACATATTTTTTCTTCACCACTTCAACTGCTGTTTATATTATTTCATGATTTTTCATAGTCGCTCTTCCTATCTTTTGTCCTATCAGCTTCTCTAAATTCCCTAGGGTAGGTGTCATACTCCTGCTCTGTGTTCATACACTGCCTTACACAATGAAACCCCGGTCACTGACAAATGCATGCAAAAGTAATCAGTACATAAATAATAAAATATCGATTTTCCTGATCATACAGCATCTCCACATGTCACTTTAACCTCAGATCCCATTTTCCTTTAAATATCCAACATGTATGAAAGCCCAGGCAGAGGAGTCATCTGCCCATGGAACAAGTATCATTTAAATGGCTATATTTCCCATAATGAGTTATATATTTCTCAAATATGTGTAAAATATCTCAAGCATATTGGCATTGCACCTACAGACATAGTACTAACATTTAATCCCTCAGTGGAAATCCCACAGACAAGCAGTGAGAGAGTTTTCCCCTCATTCTAATCAGTTGAGACTTTGTTATTATGCTATTAGATAATTTCAGTAAAATTGTTCCCTCAAAAAGCAACTTGAAGAGTATTTTTCACTCACTCAAACACGTATTAGGAAGAATTTATGAAGTAATTAATCAAAGTAAATACAATGTTTCTGAAGATGCCTTCAACATGTACATATTATTTGCACGTGACAGCACTACACTAGCTTCAAAATACTCACATGCCCTCCAAAATAAGAGTTTTTATTTTCTTAAAATGTCTTTCTTTTCTTTCTTCTACCCATGAATAACTGGAAATCATTTGAGGAAGTGTGAAAAGTATACAAGCAGAGGCTATGCTTCTTCATACCAAAGAATCCCTTAAATTTTCATTTCCTTATGACAAACCTACTAAACTAGGATAACAGTTTGGCAAATGTCACTGCTGAACCCACAACCAACAGAAGTCAAGCAAAGACTTTTGCATGTTTTTCTCTTGGAAAACATGACAACAAGGCAAGATTCTAGGTTTCTTTACAAAACATTCCTACCCTTGAACCAAAAAGAATATGCTTTCGGACATATTTTTAAGATTTTTTTAAAGTGATAAAAGTACTAAGAAGTGTCTCATTTGGAACGGAAGACAGGATAGGTCAGCATATTATGGGTTAATTTCTAACATCGTTTCAGAAAATTCTTCAATTAAGTCTTATCTTTGGACTGTAGGTACATATGAGTGCAGACTTCCTAGGACTCAACACTCATTTATGCAGTATCAAAACACTGAAATGACTTCAAACCAAGCTTTGGAAGCAGCAACAGCAAATCTTCCTCTGGCTCTCTGCCATGCCACACTATTAAGCACTTTACCCCTGTTCTGTCACTGTTTCTCTCCAGTTTCAGTCATGCATTTATTTCCTGCTCTGGAGTGATCAAAGCTTTTCTAAGACAGAACATTATAATTGCCAATTTCAAAGGTTTTAAGAAGTTCCTTCATAGATTTAAAATCATTAGCAACAGCCTCAGTGCTCATCTAGTGAGTTATATCTTTTAAGTGTTACACAAGCATTAATTAATTACAGGTTTTACTAAGCCTTTAAAGTTTTGGCTGCACTGGGAGTGGTGTTAAATCCTCCACCTCAGCTAAAAGCCCTAGAGATACGGGGATGTAGGGATGCTTAGTGACTCACTGGAGAAATGAATCTGTTGTCTCTACGTCATCTAAAGCAGCTGATTTGCTACAAAATGGAGCACATGTTATATTTTCTTTCAGGACTGCAGCTACTGCTTACTTGGCTGCCATACCTGCCTGCGGCAGAAAATCTGCTATTCCAATAGGGGTGGGATTGATGCTCTTTCGAGGTCTCTTCTGATCCCTAATGATTCTATGATTCTAGAAATACACGTGTATTTCCTGCACAGACTCATGATACTGCTACAGAGTTGTCTTTTCTAGGAGACAAAATACTCTTTTGTGTCTAACTAGTTCAGCTTCTGCAACATAAAAAAATAGGAACTGGTCCAAGACTGAAAGATGTACAGAATTCATGGATCCAGGGTAAGTAGGTGGCTATTGAGAGATGCCTAGAAGACCTAGATAAGCATCAGACTGACCTATCCAGGAGATACAGTTGCAGTCTTGAGCAGGTTTGAAAACCACGGGTGACCACAGAAATCCAGGTGGTTTTTACACTGGACAGAAGCTAGATAAAACACAGAAATAATCAAACTGACAGGGACTGGAACCCCATGTCTCACACCTTTCACTGAAAGACACAACCCAGCATGGTCTAATAGCTAACCCAAGGCTTTAATTCAGTGTACAGAACAGATTTTCTGGCCTGTTTCCTATCCCCCATCACAGACTGAGTGGCCCTTCCAGCAGCACAAGCTGCTTCTGCAGCCAAATGCCTTTCTCCACATTTATATCCATCCCAGCAGAAGCACACTATTGCAGCCATAGAGAGACAGTGATTTGGGGAAAGGCTGCTGGACCACCATAACTCACTCCTTAGGTTTAGTGTTCCTGTTTTCAGCCTGGGTAGAGTTCAACATTGCTGCCCATCCACAGCTGCTGTGCTGTGGATAACACTGCTCTCCACAACTGTGGTTCAAATGCCCTTACATGGTAAAGGATCAGGATTGCCATCTTCTGCTTCATTGGCAAGAAATTACAGTTTCATTGTCCTGTTAGATAATTATGAGAAGTCTCCAGTATCAGTATCTTATGGCTGTTTTAGGAGAAGTAATTTCAACAGTTCTGAATTCCAATTTTTGTACGCTCCAGCTATCTAATCAAAATGTTTCAGCATAGTCATTCCCAATATGTGGCCATAAGAGGTACCTCTCAGTTTTCTGGTTTTTATATTTTCCTACCCACAGTGATATTTATTTTACCAGCCAGGCTTGCATGGCCCCAAACTGGATATGCTGGCTGCTATGCATCCCAGTTTAGGTACCTGTAACTTGTTTTCTGTACATTACAAATGGGATCATAGAATCATTACGGACCGGAAGAGACCTGGAAAGATCATCTAGTCCAATCCCCCTGCCACAGCAGGATCAGCTAGACCAAGTCACACAGGAACACATCCAGGCAGGTCTTGAATGTCTCCAGAGAAGGAGACTCCACAACCCCCCTGCCTAAGCAAGCACTTAAGTTCCTCCACAAGGTTACTAAACCTCTTCTTCAATTTAACAGTAAAGCTACTCAATGGGTCCAATTTCCTGCTGCTTTCAAATGGCCAGCAGATTTCAGGGGCCTAGGGTTTCATGTTTAGAAAAGCTCTTGCACATTCAAGATAGTATTTAACAAATAAATGCTAAAACTCCTCAATAATTATAATTTCACGAAAACCTGGATTACAAGTTTACTCAAATTCACTCCAAGATTGTGATAGAATATGTAGAACATATTAGAAAAAGCTGATTAATTCATATCACCATATTCACCAAAACCAGGACTACATTTTCCAGTTATTTCATGCACATGTTCTTTTATCTCACTTAACTGCATGTAACCGTAAGGCAGCAATTGTGCATCACTGCCTTATTAGCTTCACTTGACTTAGTTGAACCTGTCTTCTCCCATTAAGCAGAGCAATATGAGTACTTTTCATCTGCTCTAATTTGCACTTCCAATTTGTTGTAATATGATTAATTGCTTTTCCTACTGTAAACACTTAAATAGTTGCAAATGCTAATCAGATCATTTAAGACGTGCACATATTTCAAATGGACAGTATATCTCTGTTCCTGTTGTCATTTTTCCTTCTGTGAGTACAGCCACTATGCAGAAAAACCTTCAGCAGATTTTGTCACAGTCTTACCGCCTCACACAAAAGGGTTGGAAATTCCCATGCAGACAGTGAAGACTATGCCACATGGAAACATATTTTCTCTGCTACTTCATGCATTACAAAACAGGAAAGACTGAAGAATACTCAGATCCAAGGATAGCTTCCCATAATCTTTTTGATGGATGCAATTTTCACTAATGGATTGAAAGAATTATTTTTAAGCTATGTATTCCTGAATGAATTCTGCTCAATGTAGTCCTGATTTGATCTCTGCTCAGATATAAATATGTATGTGTATGTATGTGTGTATATGTGTATACACACACACATATGCATGTTTATATGTGTATACACACACACATGTATATACGCACGTATATACATGTGTGTGTATATATATATATGTATATGTTCAATACAGAAATCAGTTTTCTGTCTCTCATCAAGATACCCAAACACTAAACCTTTGACTGATTAGACAATTGTGTGGGAAATAAAACTCACAAAGAAAAAATTATTCACACTTTTTCATCTACTGTTCAGATAGTTCTGAAACACATTATATTAATGCATCTTTGAGTTTTGGTTTTTGGTAAAAACAGTAAGCAAAATATTAATACCTTTTTCTACTTCATTCTAAATAGAAACAGAGAGGAAGTTAGTAATAACACATGAAGAAAGAGTGAAGATGAATTGTATCAGATATGTAAGAAGTACACATTAAAAGTAGACCAGAAACCCATCAGTGAAGACCTTCACAGTTGTAGGGGCAATTTTACACTAGTAGACTAACATAACTCTGCCTATGTCTTTGGAGAAATGTGCACGTGCTGAAGAGAGACTTCACCAGGCTACCAGGGAGGCCAATCCATTGACATGAGAATGCCAGAGGAGGACATGAAAAGAATTAACAGGAAATGGAGGGTTGAACTTGAGGATACACTCAGAATTCAGCCAGTGTAAAACCTGACACAAAGATACAATGAGTTGAAGTTTCCTATGGTCATATCATGTGAGAAAGTGGAAGCACTTCTCAAAGATTCTCTAATGCACTAAACCTTCTCGCTCCTGAAGTCATACAACCCCCTGGGATTTCAAACACTTTTACTTAAAAGGTTTCTTACCTTGTTTCTGTACATGTGATCTTACTCAAAATATCAAGCTGTCAACAGCCTCAAAATACAACAATTAAACCCAAAATGAGTATTTTTAAGTCTCCTGACTTTATATTAGACTTTATATTAGACTTTATTTCTTTGCAGTTTGAAATGCTCATCAGTACAGGAGATGCCAAATGACCAGTCAGTCCCTCAGATTACAGATGTGTCAGCCTGTCATGAAGAATGGCTGAGTTGCGTTGGTTCAGCAGTGGGCACAGCTGGGTGACACAGCTTGGTGCACACTGCTCAGTTTTCTTATTTAGCACCATTGAAACTGTACTATGGTACTCACTAACAGAAATTCCTAGATCATTTATATGGTTATTTCATATTGTAGGAGCCATAGAATCTTACCAAGAACATGGTACTCTATTCTTAAAAAAATAATGGCTTGTTTTTTTCCTCCTCCTCCTATCACTGGAAGGAGGTTCCATTGCTATAATGGTTAGGAACCATCTTCTAATTTTCTGCTTAAATTTGCACATTTATATCTATTTGGTTTTTAGTTAGGACTATATTAAAACTTAAATAGCTCTCCTGGACCTTTTTCTCCTTGATGCTCCTCAAGGATTTATTCACACACCATTCCACTGATAGGAGCCAGGATTTCTACTGTGATTTGGGTATCTACAGTTATACAGTAGTTTTAGGGGTGTTTTACTACAAATCTGAAGTGTGTTAAAGGAATTTAATGAGTTTTAACAAAAATGAATGTAGAGTTCTTCACTTGGGAAGGAATAATAGGATGCATCAATACAGACTGGCTAGTGACCAGCTAGAGAGCACCCCTGAGGAGAGGGATCTTGGAGGTTTTGTCGATAGTGAACTACAAGTGGATCAGCAATGTGCCCTTGTGGTCAAGAAGGCTAATACGGTGTTGGGATGGATCAAGATGAGTGTGCCTAGCAGATCAAGGGAAGTTACTCTGCTTTATTCTGCTTTAGTGAGTCCACACTTGGAATACTGTGTCCAGCTCTGGTCTACCCAGCTCAAGAGGAATAGAGGATTAATTGCAAGAGTTAAATGCAGATCTATGAGGATGACTGGTGGTCTAGAACAACTGCCTTATCAAGAAAGATTGAGAAAATTAGGACTTCTTAATTTGAACAAAAGAAGGCTACAAGGGGATTTAATTACTGTCTATAAATACATGAGGGCTGGATGTTAAGAAGAAGTGAAGACTCTCTTTTTAGTTGTGTCAGACAGGACAAGGGGTGACGGATGCAAGCTTGAACACAGAAAGTTCCACCTCGATATAACTAAAAACTTATTTACAGTAAGGGTTATTAAATATTAGAATGGGTTGCCCCGGGAGGTTGTGGAGTCCCCTTCTCTGGAGATGTTTCAGATATGTCTGGATGAGGTTTTGTGTAGCTGATTTAGGCTTTTAGGTGATTATGCTTTTCAGTAAGTTGATCCCGCTCTAGCAGGAGGGTTGGAACCGATGGCCTTTGAAGGTCCTTTCCAACCCTAATAAACTGTGTAAACCCAACCGATCACATAACATAAAGAAAATAAAAACCCTCAAAGAGAACCAGATTCCTAGGGGTTTTTCTGCCACATTGCAAGATACATGAAAAGCAAGGTTACTGTCCCAAACGCAAAGATTTCAAAGAAAGTAGTAGGCACGGGCCACAGAGGATGGGTGGATGGGTTACAGGGGGAGTACAGCATGTAACATTAAATGTTCTGCACACTTAACGGCAGTGCTGCAGGTACAAGTAGAAGGCTCCTTGGTCTCCCAGGAAGTCACAGCCTGCCAAATTTGTTAAATATTACCTACAAATACCGACCAGAGTAGGAGTCACAAAGAGCTATACCTGACATCCACTTGTAACAAAATTAGTTTTCTGACTGACTAGAAATAGATGAAACAAAGTTGGCCAGTTTGAGGATCAAAATAGATGAAAAACTGCCTGGAATAATATTAGATCACTATTATAAAGCCAGCTGTTACTATGATCAGCAGCCATTTAGTCTAAGCAAGCAGATGTTTTTTCTTTTTGGGAACTTCTGCCGAAATTGTGGAGTTCAGCATATAAAGCCACTGAAGAATGAAGTCTTTTTTTTTAACACTGATTTTAAAGGCTTCATTTTTCCTCAAAATACTTGGCTTAGCTTTCAAAATGCTCTCAGCTTCCTCAATATAAGCTGTCCCTGCCAAACACTAGAAATTTTGCCTTTTCAGGGCTTTGACAGCATTGAAAAGTAGCATAATACCTGTAAAACTGTATTTTGAAGAATTATGACATAAACCACCCTAAATCTTAATGGGGTCACTAAGTCCTTCTATTTACTGAATGAAAAGATTCAATTTGGCCAGGCTAGCTTCTAAAAAAATACAGAAAACCTGCCCCTGTCACAGTTGACAAGGAAATTTTGAATGGGTCAGGAATTCTTTGTCAAATTCTGTCAGGACATTTACTGAAACAAAGGCCTTCATTCACTAAGATACATTTGATTAATTTACTGTTATGCAGTATTGTTTATTTACAGCATTTCACAAACACCAGTTTTGCAAAATTACTTCAACACAGGTTCCCTACACCTGTCTTATTTCACCCATTCTGATGTTCAACTCTCTGCTTCCTTTGCTGTTTTCTTATCTCAGCAGAGAAAAATAAGGCTGTGAAGACAGATATATCTTCATATGCTACCTGCTTTGACTTTCAAGTCTTCAGGTATGTTTCAGAAACCTTTTGGCAACACAGAAGACAATTCGAAGCCCAAGTGCTAACTAATAGACTGCTCTTGGAAACTCAATAAAAGCTGCTGCTAGTCATGTTAGCAGTCCTGGTATCTTCGTACCGAAACACACACTGCTGAATGCTGTCTGGGAAGTAGTATCTCTAATAGTCCAGCGTCATACAGACAATTTTCTACAGTCTGTAAGTTTAGTGAAGCATGAAGAGCTGCAGGAAAAAAATGTTCCCTTTAGTCTAACTGGATGCTATAAAAATACTGATAAGTAAATATTGCTTTTTATGCACCAAGTAGCCAAGCTATGTCTAGCCTTCATCTTTTAGGTGCTGAATCTGAACGTGTGGTAGCAATGGATTCAGGAGCCATACCTTTGCCATATGCCAGATGGCATTTAGCTGAATCCCTCACCCACCTATTAAGCACTAGCAGTAGGCTTCAAGACCCTTGAAATTCAGGCTCCTACGCTGTCTGTAGGTCAGCCCAGACAGCATTCAGCTGCCCAAGACAGCTTAGGATGAGGATGAGTTGGAGGGAAAACACTGGTACTCTGCCTACTTTTAGGGAGGTCGGCTTCTTCAGAAGTACAGCCTAGAATCCTCTTCTGAGAGTAGTATCTGCAGCTTTCAATGACATGACACAGAAAGGCAATGGTAGTGATTTTGCATTATATGCAGCAAGGGTACAATGAAATACCTAGTAGGAGCCAGCATAAGAACTCTTATGTCTTCTTTTGCTGTACTATCCTAGCAATTCAGAGTCCTGCCTCCAAAATCTTGAAGCAGATGCTTAAGTTACAGTAAGTAAAAGGCAAGCTAAGGTGATATGCTTGAAAGTTTCCTCGCAAGCTGTTTCAGGCTCTATTTACAGTTCCAAGAATTCCTGAAATGTACATGGTTTCCATCTGCTTCACAATCCTCAAAACATTTTGCTCTCAGTGCAACCTACAGCAGAGTTTAACCTGTTGCAGAAAGAACTACTCTTTAATTTGTTGTAAAACAAACCATCTTCATTTGCTGTCCTCTTGCTCTTGTATCAGAAGAGTGAATGAGGAGTCTAGTTCCATCACTTGTGAGTGTATAATGTTCTACAGAACAAACTTTTAAGTTGTTCTGGAGAGAGTTCTAGCTTATTCCTGGAAACTGCCTGTTGCCATTCTCTTAATTCTTCCCAGTCCACCATACCCTTCCTGAGATGAGTGGAGCATAAGCAGACATGATATTTAAGAAGTAAGTTAGCTATGATTTTATGCAGTGGCGTAATGATGTTTATTTGTTCTTCTCTCTAGTCCTTTCCTGTAATTGTGCTTTATGAAGAGTCCTCTCATTTGACAAAATACTGTTTGGAGACAGGAGATCTAGATTTAAATCCCTGTAGCTCAAGACAAGTCTTCTCTCTGGACTGTCATTCCTTCGTAAAATGCTTCAGTTACTGGGTCACAACATGAGAAGGTGGCACAGCCATCACCTCATCTTAAACAGAAGTAGTAACAGCCAAGAGGTCAAGACACTTGATCACATCAGCATCTACTTAGGAAAGCATTACCACCTTAGTGATCAGGGAGAATATTTTGGTTTAGATCCCAGTTAAACTCACAAGGAAGAGAGGCACTGAGATGCACAGGATAGGGTCAGGTAAAGCACACTTAAAAGAGGAACTGTGCCTACCTGATAGCTTCCTTGGAAGCTTTACATACTATGAGCTGAGCCAGGAATTCAGGAACCCAGGTTGCACTGATGTCCTACTTTCAGTGCTGAGCTTTCCTTATCTGATGTAGCATAGGGACTTTCACCAGAATAAGGATTTCTGAATTTAGCTAAT
Source organism: Upupa epops (assembly GCA_013397515.1). NCBI lineage: Eukaryota > Metazoa > Chordata > Aves > Bucerotiformes > Upupidae > Upupa > Upupa epops. Next base: position 33,553 of record VZRI01005933.1, read on the forward strand.
TCAAACAAGAGCTTCTAGAGTCTGACTAGTAAGGAAAAACACTGGTTTCTGAGGTGAAAGATAGGTATTCTTTGATTAATGAGAATAGCTAAGTCCAAGAATGGACAATAAATACAAGACAATAGGAGCTTTGGAGAGGCATGCTTCATCTAGAATGATCTATGGAACTTTTACACAATGGTCTTTAGAATTCTATTATTTCATCTCATCCAGATAATGCCACGATATCAGCGAATTGTGCAAAGTATTTAAAATAAACCCTCACTTATTTGAAAACTACCCAGTAATTTCCACCTAGGCCTCACAACTGAATTGACCAACATCAGTAATTTGTATTCAACAGGCAGCCTGCATCATACCTTTCTACAAAAGTACTGCACAAAAGTTCCTCAACAACCTGCTGCAGTCAAGTTCCATTTAGTCCCATCCACTTTGAAAAAAATTTCAATCTTTCAATGTAGTGGATTTTGTTTATGTAATACTGCAAGCTCGTTTCTTCCTGTTGATTTATCATTCTAATGCAAAAGCCTTGACGTGTATTCACAAAGGTAACTTTTGTCTTTATGGGAAAAGCAGCCAAAGGATATCTTGTACAGGAAAGCCACATAAATGGTGCATGAAGCTGTGAGAATCAAGCTGTTAAATGGGAGCAGAGGGATCCGGAACTGCCAGACTTCTAGGCCCTAGGGGAATACTGAGAAGTACTGTACATTTGAAGAGGAATTGAAATTGTCAGTGAAAGAACAGAATCTGTTCACCCTTAAATTCCTAATCACCGAACTCATAGTGGGGAGTAATCATTTAAATGACGAACACAAGAAAATGAAGAAAATCACCTTCCTCAAGGAGCAGGCAAGTGCCTACATTCATAAATTAACATCCTGATTTACAACCCAGATTGTAATTATAATAGTTTCAAATTACCACCGTATTTATATATATATATTATTTAGTTTCTCTCCAGGAATTCAGATAGACGATTTTACTTTGGGATGAAGTAATGCCAAAAACAACTGACAACTTTCCTTATACATTTTATTGATTTAACGTTGGAAACTACAGCTTTAACTATTTTAAATATGTCCTACAAACCAGTGTTCTGAATAAATATCAGGCTACAAAGACATTAATTTTTAAAATGTCATTCCTTTCAGCAGAACTCTTCATACCTGCCCGTACAGGAACCTAAAAACTGAAATGAAAGAGCAACCTTTTCTAGATAGTGAAAAATGAAAGTGATACACAAGTAATTAAACAATTCATAGTTTAATTAGGTGCATTATGAAATGCAAAACCCTGGCTGAGGTCAGACCCAGTCATACTAAGCCATAGATGCGCTAATTTTGGGGAGGTGTTTTACATTATTTAGGGGAAGTAACTGTACATTTTGCTAGTGAGGGGAGGGAGTATTTTGTAAGCCTTGCCTAAATATGTACACGGCTTTGATTTAAATTTAGCCACACATATAATGTGATTTGTTAAAACATGGTCTACTGAAAAGATACATTTTCCGTAAGTACAGTGGGTCAAAAGGTACAGAAAGGACAGATCCCATTCACTTTGAAGAGGTTATATGCAACACAGTGGTAAACCAGGGCATTTCAAATAATATCTTCATCTCAAAATACATTTAGGTTGAAGACTACAGATTCATATATTTCTCATTTAAAATAAAAATGTAAAAATAGCAAGTGAATTGTCCACAGAGAGTTTTTCCTCTAATTTTTGTCACAGAAAAATCTTCATAGGAAATATCTGTTCTCACAGCAGTGTCCACAAATAATCACACAGGACTTCTTATGTGCCCTTACTTGTGACTGAATAGCATCTCACTCCACAAGTAGCTCCATTGAACTTCAATGAATAGCACTCACTGAGAATACTCAGATAATACCCTGCTCCATAAATAATTACATCAGTACTTGGCTTCAGTAACACTGTGGAGGAAGGTGCTATTCATATCTCAGCAGGCATGTTAGAATCAAGCCCCTAAGCGTTTCTTCAGGAACATAGAATGGACTACTACTGTCGCGTTATTCCCAAAAGAAGTTTTTGCTCCATCTGCTGTAATAGGTTTCTCTTCAGCAAGGTTGATTTGACCACCTTGTCTTTTCTGAACATGTTTAAGACTGAGATTTTCCTGCTGAATCTTCCAGAGGCAACAGCAAAACACCCAAACAGATTCATTAGAAAGGACCTCCTATAGAGCTCTGTAGATGAACAGCTGAAACCTCAACATTTTTTGATACTACGAACAAAAAAAGCCCGAATCTACATGTTGCCTACCCTCAAACTAGGAAGTGTAGTCTCCAGATTGCAAAGGCAGACTGACAAGTGCTTCAGCAATGTCCCATTCACAGGGTCCTGGGTCTGACTTCTTCCATACCAGAAATACCTAAGGGAAGATCCAGCTTGCCTGACCCAGTCCTCCTTGCTCACCTTGAAACTGTACACTGGTGGAATGCAATCATCTATTTTATTTTTTAATGAAAAAAACAAAAGGAAATACTAGTAAAATATTTATACCTATAAACTATCAAATTTACCTAGTTATGGAGACATACTAAACATACTAAAATGAAATGTGATAAAATCAGTCCAAAAACCTGTACAGGATATTCATTCTTGGTACCAATCATGTGGTTGAATACACAGAATGGTCTAGCTCATGAGTCTTCAGAATGATCCACCATTGAGACCAAATCATCCTTCACATCTAGGAAGGATGTTGTCTTCAGATCAGGTGTGAAACAAGAGTGTTTCCGTTTAAAGGGATAGTAGCTGCCTTTACATGCAGCTCACTTACACTGCGTGTCTGTGTAAAACAACCTTCTTTTCCCATCATGTCAGATCTTCTAAATTCACAACACATAACACAGACACTCACTCCTACCATTGCTCTGAGTATTACATTATGCAAACCCTCCTTAACTCTAAAAAGCTATGAGATTATTAAAAAAGCATAGGTTTCATTACATGCTATGCTTGTGCCTTGCATTGATTGCAATGTGATAGGATCACCTGGACATGGAAGCTAGCCTCCAAAATTAAACTTCATTATTGTATTGCATTATGATTGATCTATACTCGTACATTTTCATACACCTCCACATACATCTACAAACATCTACTATCTTTTTTTCCTTAAGAAACAGGCTGGCAGTGTAAGCACCATGTTATGAAAACTTATCAAAAGTTTGATGATGGGTTATTCTTTGCCAAACAAGTGGAGCAGAATTAAATAAAAATAAGTACCATGTTTTCAGAAATGGGTTAGTTAAAAGGGACATGAAAATGCCACTAAAGCTCTTACAGAGATCATGCATGTTAATCAATCATTTTGCTATACTTTCAGAAAGGAAATACAGATATTTCCACAGGACACATTTTAAGAAGCAGTCTCCTACGACTAGCAGAACTTGGTTCAAAATTGCTTTTCACTCCGGTAACCTAACACGGATCTTTGTTCATAGGGCTTCATGGTTTCAGAGGCAGCACCACCTATTGGGTGAAAAATGTAGGTTAGTGCCTACTTTATCCCGGGAGACCCAGTATAAAACTGGTTTTGTACACAACGAGCTGAAGGTCCCAAGTCCTTCATACTGAAATCCAAGCAAGCAACTAGCATTTTCTAGTCATCTATTTGATAGAAGCTTCTAAATTCTAAACGATCCTTCGGACCGGCACAGAACCCAGAACCTCAGTTCCCAACACTTATTTGATAAAGTATTTAAGATCGCACTTCTGGCAGCATCCACAGGCTTACGCCAGTTACACCAATAACTACCACCACACCAAACAGCTGAGCGAGCACTGTGGGATTCTGAGGACGCATCCCGCTCACAAAGATCTGAACCAGTTGAAAATTAATTTGGTTACGTAAAGTAGTCCTCCTAAAAAAATCTGAATCCATACTCCGTACGCAGTGTCCAAAGGAGAGCAAATGTATTCTCCTTTTCGAGCTATCATAACGGTTACACCTTGATCCGGGGCAATCCCCGATGCTGCCCGTTTTCGGAGGACGGCTCTTTTTCGGGGGAATGAAATGTTGAACCCATCCCCGCTTCAATCCAAACCATTAGCGCGAGAAGCTCCAGTACCAGGCTCGTATCCCACGCCCACAGAGAAGCTCCATGTCGATACTGCTGGCAGGTTCTCTGCGGGAGGTGGTGGGGTTCTCTCTCTGCCCCGTGGATGTGGGACCCCCAGGCCGTAGAGCTGCGGTAGGTGGGCTACG
>VZRI01005933.1:38260-77485 GCA_013397515.1 Upupa epops
CGTGTAAGTGTGTGTGCGTATAAGTGTGAGCGTGTGCGTGCGGGATGCGAAGGGGTGCGGAGGCGCAGTGGTGCGGTGCGCGCCAGCGGGAGGGGACGGACACTCCCCACCCCTACAGGGGTGAGGTGGTGTTACCGGTCCTCTCCCGCCACCTGTGCGCGAAAGAAAAGTTTATTTCGCTGAGAGGGGGATGCGGGTTTTGAGGGTTTCGGCGGTCTCGGAGGGCAGCTAGGAGGCGCCGGCCGGTGCGGTCCTAGCGATGATTCACGAACCACGGAGATAACGGCGCGGAGCTGGGGAGCGCTGCCGGTCCGCGAGTCTGTGGCGTTTGTGGTTGAGACCGGCGCCGGGAAGCGGAGAGGATGCGGCTTCCCTGGGAACTGGAGCGGGGGAAGGGGCTGAAGCGGCAGAATACCATTATCCGCCGGGGAAGTGGGTCAGGGCGCAGGCACTAGCACCGTTTCTCTGGGAAGACAAAACAAGAGCAAGAAAACCAGGATGCGAACCCCAAACAAACGCCGAGGCACCCAAACAAAAAGTGAGGCACTAAAGGAATGGTCCGGTCCCGGCGTGGGGAAGTGTCGCGGGACAGCCAGCGGGCGAGCACGGGAAAGCGGGCAGCCACTTGTGGGCCCGTGGGGGGGATCCGGCAAAACACCCCGGTACGGGGGAAGCAGGCACCCACCCTACCAGCACCGTCTGGACCGGACTTCCCACGTCCTTCCTGCGCCGAGCTAGGCCCGCTTGGATGTCACAGTGTGAAAAAGTGGGGGGCTGGAAACACCCTTGAGAACGCTCTAAATTTCATGAGCTTAAGATGACCTGCACGATCCTCCCCATCATCCCAGGTTCACACAAGCGCAGCCGGAGAACTGTGTGAACGGTTTAAATGTTTGTGATACTGTTCCCATCCGAGTGAAACCATTTAGCCAGCGTGGATGTGAGGTGACTTCTAATGCCACACAACTTCACTGTCAACACAATTCGTGCTTTATAGGTACCCAGCTCTACCAGGCCTCAGTTATTGGGCACTGGAGCCAGATCTTCCAGCTTGTCCTTCAAGGAAAATAAAGCAAAACCTCCCGTGTCACTTCATTTCCATGTCCATCTGATTTACCTGGCTTTTTGGGATGTTATGGACATGAAGCAAATGGAAAATTTTTGATTGAACAACAGTGAGGGAAGGTGATGCTGAGATGCCCAAGCAACTGACTGTGTTTGGAAAGCAGATTGCAGATGTGTCTTCTCATGCAAGGCCAGTATGTTTCAGGGTACTACAGACTTTTCTTACTTTAGAGGTTGGTTCATTAGGAAAGGTATTAACTTTGAGTGACAGTTCTTGTTAAGCAGACTTCTGGTATTATGGGAAGAAAAGTTGAGTCTATTGAGTTTATCCACTGATAAAAAACATTTTTAGGATTGCCGTAACAGAAAATGTTGTTCAAGATTGTAGTCCCGTTACTGAAAAACTAGGTGCTGGGAAAAAAACAGCAGTGATTTCCAAATTCATACGCATGCAAACACACACAGGCATACTGATCCGCATACACAAGATGAAAGCCTACTACTGCAAAACCATTTTGCTGTTGGCTTAGTCTCTGAGGCAGAGTAAGAACTATACAACATTGCATAGCCACGTATACAGGTGTCATGCAGTATAAAACCAATGCCTGCAAGGACTGTGGCAGTGCATGGCTCTCAAATGCGTACCTATTCTATGTAGTTTTTCTTTTGAGCTGGGTAGGGTAGACATAGCTCAGTTATGTTGCCTGTGAGTACACCTGAGCTTGCAGCAGCTTCCCCCTTCCCCTCTGGAGGGGACTAACTTTTGAGCAGTTTGGTGCCTTTATTATCTCCAAGTTCACAGTGTGGACAAAGCTCTGAGGCTGAGTGACAACTTTAAAGTCTAGCAGCTACTAACTTGGTTACCTGCTCAGGTAGGTGCTGAAAAAGCTTTAGATAGGTCAGTGTGCTCCCTTTGTTACAAGTTTTCTTTAAGAAACCTTGCTTATTTATACTGTGAACAGCTTACCCATCCTGAACATGCCCATACCGAGGGGCAACCACAGTGTTCACAGTGGGCAAAGCTATTTCTTAATTTTCTGCAGTAATTTACTATGCGGAGAGAATCTGGTCCTGGCATCATCAGGATAAAAATAAAATGGTAACATCCTGCTATGACTTTACAGCTGCTTTGCACAAGTGGCAATGGCTCACAGAATACACTAAGCCAGGGGGCAATTCCTACAATACCCCTCTGGTTCTTGTGCTGAAGAAAGACTGGTGAAGAAGCTCTTTCTATAGTCTAAGAAACGCTTGTCTCTGCTAGGGTGACATTGTTCATCAGCTGGCATGTCATGATATTTTAGCTTGTGCTGCATCCAGGCAAATTCACTAAAATTAATTTGGAAATGAGGAAATCTGTCAAGTAAATTGATCTGTTAGCTCTACAACATGATTTCTAATACTGATCCTGCTTTCTCCTAGATGAAGTAAATGACCCAGAACATGGCACAAAAGCAAGCAGACATAAAAAGGACTCATAGCCAACATTTCAGTTTTCTATTTCTTTGAAATCTTATTGATGACTTAGCACCAGAAACATGATTGTTGCAGAGTGGGCTCATGCAAACTGCATGAGGTTCAACAAATCCAAGTGCAAGGTCCTTTATCTGGGTTGGGGCACCCCACTGGGCACTTGATGAGTGGTAAATGATTTGAGAGCAGCCCTGAGGAAAGGGACTTGGGGATGTTGGTAGATTAGAAGCTCAACCTCAGCCAGCAATGTATGAGTTCAGAATGGAAGGCCAGCCATATCCTGGGCTGAATCAAGAGAAGCATGGCTGCAGGTCAAGCGAGGTGATTTTCCCCCTATGCACTGCTCTTGTGAAACTGTACCTGGAATACTGTGCAGAATTTTAAGAGTCCCCAATATAAGGAGGACATTGAACTGTTGGAATGAGTCCAGAGGTGGGTCATGAAGATGATCAGAAAGCCAGAGCACCTCTCTTATGAAGGCAGTCTGAGGAAGTTGGGCTTGTTCAGCCTGGAGAAGGCTCTGGGAGGACCTTATAGCAGCCCTCCAGTACCTGAAGGGGGCCTACAGGAAAGCTGGAAAGGAGCTATTTATGAGAGATGCTAGTGACAGGGCAAAGGGAACAGTTTTATACTAAGAAAGCATAGATTTTATATTTAGATTTGAGAAGAAATTCCTCATTGTGAGGGTGGTGAGGCACTGGAACAGGTTTCTCAGACAAGTTGTGGATGGGGCTCTGAGCAACGTGGTCTAGTGAGAGGTGTCCCTGCCTTTGGCACGGGTGGTTGGAACTAGATGACCTTTAAGATCCCTTTCAACTTAAACCAAAACCATTGTATGATTCATTCTATGATTCTATTTTCATTGCTACACCCTTTAGTAAGTATTATGCACATTTACAGAAAGCTTCTATTTAATTTCAAAATGCTGCTATTTGTCTTCTCATAGAGTGTTAGTAAGTCTCAAGAAACTGGTTCCTCTTTAGTTTCAGTGATCACATATTCCCCTTTTTTATAAGCCGTTCCCTTTTTACTTTTTAATTTTCATCCTTCTTTTACTCATCTCAATTGATACAAAATATTTTCTTCAAAACGGCTCTTTTTATCCATTGTTACATTTTTCTCAGTTTAAATGAACCTCTTCTCACTGTTGATACCGTGTTTTCCTTTGTATTGTGACAATCTTGTTATTTTCCAAGATGAGTCATCCCATGTCTTCAGCTTTTTTTTTCTTGTTGCATTTATCTTCTGAATCTGTTGTGGTAAATGTTTTACTGCTCAGTGCTCTCTTTGATATTTGGCAAGTCTGGTTGTTTTTGGTTTGTTTTTTTTTGAGGGGGGGTGTGTGTTTTTGTGTGTGTGTACATGCAGCTTTTATTTTTCTTTCTTATGTGAAGACTATACCACCAGTGTCTTTATATGTATGCTGCAGTGTGTCAACAAAGAATCCAGTGGGCTTCCATCTTTAGTTTCTCATTTCCTGGAGAAACGAAAGTGTAAATCCAAACCAAGTTACCCTGCAGATATTTATAACTACCATAATTAGGAATACACACAGACACACAATACGATATCAAACCCCAAATTTATTAGGTGTCATGCTGAAGTCAAATGTGTCATATCTGTCTGGTTAGAGCACTGTTTTTTTTCAGATAATTTTTTACTGAGAGTATTTAGTACCAAATGGCAGAATGGAGGATTACTGTTTAAGGATTTCAATATTTTTTTGGGTAATATTAATATACAAAACCAAAGTGAACCGAAATCTTTTTGTCTACCTCAAGATGTTTGTCATGTTAACCAATTAGTATTACTAGCCAGTAAATAAAGACTGTTTTAACAATACTTTAAGGGAGTTCCATTTTTTGCTATGTGAAATATTCTTACTTTCATTTTTGGGATTGGACTGAAGCATCAGTTGCCCAAATTGCATGACCCTAAGAACACAAAAATAGAAGAAAACCATAGTGACATTGAACTTCTTATTTGTCCCTTTGCTAAACAGATGTACCTCAACGGCTTTCAAAGCTAACACTAATAACAGTAGATGGTGTAGTGTACATTTTCCTCTCAGAAAAACAAATGAACATGACAGTTTGATAGCAGCCAGGTGCCATCAGACCCTGGGAAGAACTAGGTGACAGACAAAGTCTATTTGTGTAGTGTGGTTTCATTATTTTAGTTCTCGGTAAGAACCAGTAGAAAAGGACTGGGCAGTTAAGAACATTAAAAACAACAAGGTTTAAACCTGTCCTTTTCAGCAACAATCTGTCTGGCTTAGCCTTGGAATGGTTTTGATACTTTATCCTCTGGCAAAGCAGATGATCTGATGAAAGGTTTGTGGGCTAGAAATTTTAGATACCTGTTTTTTTCCAGCTTTATCAGCTGATCTTGAAATAAAAGTCCCTATCTCTTCTGACAAAACCAGTCTGTACTTAGCTGCTTCCTTCCATGCCAAAATGGCTGCAGAACAACATTCTAACACTGCTTTACTGAGCAGAGTATGAGAAATCAAACTTTGAGCAGATTGGTTTTATATATATATATATGTGTACATGAACACTGAGGCAAATTTGTCTGCTTTTTCTTCATACTCATTTGTGTCTGTTCAGTGACAATTTACCTCTAGCTCTCTAACACTACTATTCAACACAGTGCTGCTACTCAATGCTTACTGCAAACAAGTGTTTCCAAGACTTTCCATGAAGGCTGGTGCTATTTTTCCAAAAGAAACCTATCTGTAAAGAAAGTTGCACTGCTGGCTGACATTCTGACTGTGCCTTCAGTGATGTGAGAGTCAAGACCCTGCTGTAATATGTTCTGAATCCATCTGCAAATCCATTCCTAAGTTCTGAACAAACTGATATGCCTCTAGGGGCACTCGGCTATTTCCCCTTCTGCTATGCAGCAACACAGAAAATGAAAATAATATTTCATACTCCTATTTAGCATTCCTATTAATTTCTGCTTGGATTATTAAATGGAAAATTTGGAACACAAAGCACGGCTCTGACCATACTAGCACACCGACTCACTGCATAGTTACCTGTTAGCAACACAGTAGTCTCCCACAGAGACAGATAAGTCTAACCCCTGAAATGATAAATGAAGAACAGGCAGAACTCAATTATTAAATATCAGATTCTTCCCCAATCCCCAAACACAGGGGAGCATGACCTTCTCTCAAGTCTTATTTTTACTCATCTTTCTGTGAAGGGGCAGGTGAAACTAGGCCTGCCTGAATGCTGGGGATGGTGCTCAGCTCCTCTATAGCCTATCCAGGTGCAGAATCCACTTTGAGACACCTAAGAAGCCCATCATCTTTTGTGTCAGCCACAGAGTGATCTGTGTGTAAAATTTGCTGGGTCTCCTTCTCCTCTAGCTCTTACCACTGGTAAAGCTCTCATGACAAAGTGCAAAGAAGCAGTTTCTATCCCAGTAAAGAAAATTCTTTCAGTTCAGTAAGTGCAGAATAAGGCACTGTTTTCAGTCATGTTGATGATTAAAAGGCTCTTTTTCTTCTGTCTTCTTTTTAAAGATGGTGTACATCCTGGCAGGAAGTTCGGAAGTATAAAACCAAAATATATACTTAGAAAAGCAGCAAGCCAAAAGAGAAAGCTCCAGTGCATGCTTAAGCTATGTGCTAAAGGCATGCCTAGAATCACACATTTCACAGTAAACAGGCAGTTCCTATATAAACGGCAGAATTTAACAATAGTCCATTTAATGGTAAATAAAAACGAATAACTAAATCCTCCTTGCAACCAGTCATTAAACTGAGATCTGCTAGATCAACTCCAACCAAAATCCAGTTGTTTTGACTTATTCATAGGTGTAATTAAACAGTATTTCCTATATTGACATCATGTTGACCCTTTTCCCCCTCTTTCATTTGTTAATCTTCTGGTCTTCTTATAGCAGTAAGTGCTGACTTACAAGCACAAGAGATAAGAAGTCTCTGGAACAGTTTATCATAAACATCATGCTTAGGTAAACATTGTCAATGCTGCTGCACAGAGGAGTTTTCGTTTAATAGTAGAAACACTTTACTGCTGTCACAAATAAAGTACTTTTTTTTTCTTAAGTGCATATTTGTCTTGTTTTCCTCTTTCTCTCCCCCTTGTAGCAAATAAGATATGTTTTAATTTTAACTGAAACTAAAAGCAACTTAGGAAGTGATCTAGTATTTGACTGCTATGACTTTCATTGCTTTTAAATAAATAGTATTTTTGGAATCTAGCATTCTCCTGGAGATAAAAGTAAATGGCAACAGAACAACAACTAGAAGAAGGGTACATTGGCATGCCATTGCTCATCTCAGAAATAGCTACTCTTTGTCAGCATTCAAGGTATTCATGACATAAACTATTCACAGCTCATTCTTCTTTTGACAATGCCATCAATGGTGGTGGTACATTGATAGGAAAAGAAACAGAGGCAGAAATGTTGGTTTCTACCATGTAGGAAAAAAAGACATGTTTCTCAAGTAGAGAAATGAGTAAGTTAGTAAAAGGTATTTCTTCTTAACATCTAAAAAGATTTAAGGTTGTCATTCGACTGTAATGGCTTCAGAAAAAGATTTCAGAACATAGATTCATAGTATCTTTTAGGCTGGAAAAGATCTTTGAGCACCGAGTCCAACCATTAACCTAACGCTACCAAGCCCACTGTTAAACCATGTCCTTAAGCAACATGTCGCTAGAAAGAGTAACTTTTACATTTGAATTAAATTTAATCAGAAAATATGGACATATCTTAGTTTACCATTAAATCTTCGGATTTGCCTGTCAACTGTGGCAACCAAGATACATAAAATTATACAGAGAAAAGAATCCTAGCTCCTATTGGAAAATTATGAGAAAGGAGATTAGTTACAATTCAGGAGTGAGACTTGTAGTCATGATAAATAGTAGTGTGAACATATTCACTCGGTACTTGGTAGATGCCAAAAAAAGACAAAAAACATTCTTAATAACCATTAGAAAGTGAATACAGAACAAAACAGAGCACATTATTAATTCTACTCTATAAATCCCATCTTGCAATCCCATCTTGCAACTTCTAACTCAGTCTGAATACAAAAATGATTCTTTAGGATATCTATCTTTCTTCCTTTTTCCCCCCTCACTGCACACAGATCCTCAAGCCACTTCTCAGAAGAACAACAAGGGTGATCAAAGGTATGGTGGGATTGCTTGTATGTTTTTTAGGAATGAGGAGGAATATATTTGATGAATTTGAGGGAAGAAAAAAAGTTTGGGATTCCTTGCTCTGGCAAAGAATGCAATCTGTGAGATCTATAGAACAAAATCAAACCATGGAAAGCGTAGATGGGAAATGAATGCTCACTTGTTTAACAGAAGAAACTTCCGGTAGCAAATGAAGCTAGCATGAGGCATGTCAAAAGACCCCTCCAAAAAACACACCCAAATCTCTTCCTGTGATGAGAGTCAGGCCTTTGGAGATCCTTTGCAATGGCATTCAGGACAGAGTGAGTTTATGAAAGTTCAAAGGGCAGAGCAACAAGATTTTACGAAGAAAGATTAATGAAATGCTACTAAATGGACATGTGCCATCGCTTTCAGTAAATATCCTGAGGTCAGATTTAGGCAGTGGCTGCAGCTTACTTGGGGAAAGTATCATACAACAGTCTTCTTTCCTAGGTATCTGCTAACCACTGGAGAGACAATTGCTGATTTTTCTGAGCCAAGCAACACTTTTGGATTGCAGTGTTATGAGTGCCTTCAGCATAGGTGCCTGAGACCTTTAGAGGTCTTGTTAACTCAAGGTATGGTCCGGGGAAGGGATAACATGAACTACCGAACATATGAATATACCAGAAAAAAACGCAAATGGCAAACAACAGAACAATAGTATTTGCCAGCAAACCTTAAAAATTATTTAGTCATCAATTAATGAATGTATCACTAGGTTATGCTTTTACCAAATGTCTTTGCTATCTTTAAAACACAACTGGAAAAAAAAAGGTAACTATTTCCATGGAACTCAATTTTAGGAGAAAGCAACCCCCTAAGTTTAAATCCTATGGTGAAGACAATGGTTAGGGACCAATGAAACAAAAGGTAAGCAACCAAGTGTAAGGCCTGTGTGTGTGTGCATGGGCATGACCGGTGCCTGGCTATTGAGGTTTATTGAGGGTCAGCCATTGAACATGACATGAAACACTATCACAGAATTAGCACAGAATTATTGAGGCTGGAAAAGACCTCTGAGGTCATCAAGTCCATTATGAAATGTAGTGAATGCAGGAATTACAATTAACTGTGTTTCATAGTAAGTTGAGAGTGAGTTACATGAGAGATGTCCAAATATCACAATGATTGCAGGGTAATAGTAGGGACTTTGGGGCAGAAGAACTTGGAATGCTAGCACCATCTAGGTAATGATATCAGGAAGATGGAGAGAAAAACAGGCTGTTTGCATGACTTGGTTTGGGAACTGATTGTGTAAGTGCATTACATGGGGAAGGTGGACTACCCAGTACAAAACCTGGAAAATAGTAAGATTGCAGAAGTGCTGGAGAGAATGGAAAGCTGTGATACTTGCATGGCAGAGAAGGAAGATAAGGACTGTTCTAGGGCTTGGAGAGGGGAAGCATAAAGTTCAGTACTTTTGTGAGGGATGAAAGAAATAGACTACTTAAAGTAGATGTGGAGAAGGCTGTGGCAGATCCTAAAAACAGATCTGGCAACCATGGTTGCCAAGGCTTAACTATCTAAGTCTAAATAATTTCTCAATCTCAAGGTACTGACAATTGGCTTGTACCTCAAATACAGCTGAAGAAGGCAATGATCACTTTTGTGTGTACTATCTGAAGCTCTCACATAGGAGACTCAGGTCCTTTGCACACCTCAATTGCAAAGTGCTCTGCTTCTTTTACCTCAGAGTTTGCCTGAAGGTTCTGGGAGCCAGTAAGTTGTGTAAGTGCTTTTGTGGGTTCTGATTCCTTGCTTTTCTGCTGTACAGGTTTCTGTCTGCTCAGGAAAGAGAGCGCATAAGAACTCTGCGAACAGACCAGAACAGGACCCTATCAGAAAAGCATAGTCTTTGCAGCACCTAGTGCAGATTTTGGTACTCTGAACTCTACTTAGATTGAAGACTTTGTGAAAACGAAGAATATTTTCGAGATCCTGTACCTGTATCTAGCAAATTTATATATGAAAGCATGACAAACCTTGTTGAAACATCCCATATTTAGTCAAATTATTATTAGTAGGAGACAGAGTCTTAATAAGTGGTATTAGCACACATGAGTGGCTACATTAATGAACTGTTAGCATAAATGAAAGACTTTGAACTTCCATCATTTGGAATAAATAAGCTTGTTCTTCTCCTGAGAGATTTGCGAATATATCAAAACTAATACCCAACCTTTGATGTGCAAGATAGCTACTTTAATATGAGAGTGGAGAGAAGGGTGGAGGATTGTGTGTGTACATGTGTAGTACAGCAAGCTCCCACACGATTTTTTTTTTAAATTATAATATCAAATTAGCTTTCAGACCTTAGCAACAGTCAAGAATATGGGAAAAAAACCCCAAACTAAGAGATGAGAGGGTAGCTCAGTTTTTTTTCTTACAACTAACTTTCACCACAGTGCTGAAAGTTGCTTCTGCATTTCAGTTCATGCTGAAAAGTCCTGAGCTGGACAATTGTTTTGCTAAGGCCTCCCTTTAATCACTAACTGTCATGGAGCTGGCAACAGCCTTAAAAGACTCTCTGCGTGTAAAGTTGTGGCAATTCCGTAACTAGAAGAGGTATGACTCAGAAAAAACTATGTCTTTTCTCCTTCAAAACCTGCCTGGATGTGTTCATATGTGACCCACTGCAGGTATACCTGCTCTGGCAGGAGGTTGGACTACATGATCTTTTGAGATCCCTTCAAACCCCCAATATTCTTTGATTTTGTGTGTGATTCTGTGATTTCTGGAACACATGCTGAAAGCTTCCACTTAAACCAAAGAGTGAAATAAATCCTGCGGTCTGTTGTGCCAGCTGCTCAAATAAACTGAAAATGGACAATCTGCTCCCACATGTCAGAAAACAGGATCATAATTCCATATTTTTTATTAAGACCAAGGTAAGAATTACTACCAGCTTATGATACTGGAAAGTATATTTGTAATTAAATTAATGAGTTCTTAAAACTCGGATCTTGTTTGGATTAAGTTCAGTTGTCTCAGGCAACAAATGTGCACTAGCTATAAAACATCTGGGCTTTTTCCTCGAAGAACAGTTTCACAGCTTCGAGCTATACATAGTAAGTAAAAAACCAAACTTGAAATATTTTCCATTCACTCTCCAAATTTCTGGGGGCGTACATGACTGCTGTACTTGTCAACTGGCTGTGAAACACTACAGAAACATAAGCCATGGTGCTTTGAAATGCCATGCTACTACAGCTGTCCTTGGTCACGTGTGTACTATGGGCCAGTTCAAAATTAAAAATGTCATTGTTTTCAAGCTTGCACCACTGAACTGTGTCCACCCTATCATAGGACTTGCTGTAAATGATTCTGGGAGGTGCATATATTACTCTTTACCAAGATAGGTGGATTTTTGCTCTGTACTGTGTAACATTAAAAAGCTTGATTCAAAATGCCATCGTCCATCACACATATCTCCCCTAGATGCCAGGTGACTGTTGTTAAAACCAAGCAGTCCTTCTGACATGGACTGTAGCTTTGGAGTGCTGTCTCTAGACTAAGCCTGAGATAAGATTTCTGAAAATATAGACGGTCTTCCTCTTCCTGACATTTCCCATATTATCCTATATAACCCTCCTGTATGAGGTGTATTTTCACAAGGTTCAGACAGGACAATGACATGGGTAGGATCCATGCAAATGAGATATTTCTTGTCCAGTCCCAGGGTATATCTGTAAAAAATGGAGGATAAAGGTTTAGGCATGGGATTGCTAGGGCTGTAGCAGTACATCCTCCCACTGCAAATCTGTCTTAATTTCCATTCAGATAAGAATATCCAGTATTTTCAGAACAAGGTGCATCATTCCTCTTTATGAGGACAATTTAGGCTCAGACTATATTGAGTGCAGAATTTATAAATCTTTTATGGGATGCAATGAAGATAAAGTCTTGGTCTTTGGTGGAATCAGTGGCACAGTTCCTATATTTACTAGGGTTTGTGGTTTAGTACAATTCCTGTACTTGGGAAAATACATCTGTGCACTGCAGGTTCATTTTCTTCAATACTTAGAGATTCCTGCTCAGCTTTGAAATTGTTAGTACAATAGGTGCTGCCCTCATGCTTTTAAATCTTTCTGCCTTTGGAGAGTCAGGTGTGAAAACCAGGCTGAAGACAGAGAAATAATCTCACCAGAACAATGAGAGAGGAAAATTTATGAATATAATGAGAAGTGTTGTTCTCTAACAGCAACAAATGAGTAACTGTAGGAAAAACACCAGTGGAATAATTAAAGCATATAGCATTCAACATAAAAGGTATATTATCCAACCCATTTCCACCCTGAGATTTGCATGTCTCTTTACTGCAGTAGCTCTTAAATACTATAGACAAACAGTTTTATCACTTTTTTTGGTTGTGGGGAGGTTGGTTGTTTGGTTTTTGTTTGTTTGTGTGGGGTTGGATTTTGGTTTTTGTTTTGATTTGGTTTTGATGTAGAACCATGTCTTTAGCTGCATTCTACCCTGATCCAACTGGAACTCTGCACTGATCTTCCAATACAATTATGAAACGCATCAAAGGTCAAAATAGGCTTGTGTTCATGTCTTAAAACACAGGAATACTGAAAGAGATGAAGGCCCTCAAAGTTTACCCTGAAATGTTTGACTATCCCAGTAGCATTTGTCCTCCGGTGTGTAATTTGTCTGGCATGCATAGTAGCTTCAAGAACACACAGAAAAGAGCTCTTGAATCAGTTTCTGTCCTTTCACTGTAGGGACAGCTTTAAAAAATTTATCTGAACCATGTAATTCTAAAATCCCTGTAAATTTATGAAATAATTAATTCTTGCTAACACTGAGTGAAGAAAACGCCCTCTAGTTGATTTTTATGTCAGAAAGCACGTTGCTTTGCTAGTGCAAATTATTGATGTCACATTTTGCCCAGGAATATTCAGTTGTGTTGTTTCTCTAGACATAATGGGAAATATTTTGGAGTACCTGTGAAATCTGTGCACATTTCAGAAACAGAATACAAATCATAAAGAATTTCAGAAAGATTGGCTCAGGGCTCAAGGAAGAAAATGCAGTAGATTGTTTTTGAGTGTTCAGACTTAGAATAAAAGTTAAGGTTATATTTTCTAAATTGAACATGATTTCACTCCTGTGTACACAAGCGCATAGAAAAAACATGCAGGTAATTTATTCGATTTTCTCTTAACTGCCTAGTCTGAATAGAATTAGTGTTAGGGAGATGCTTCAGCTGAAAGTCGACAAATGTGTCTTTTTTAAACCCCCTTCTCACTAGAGGCTAAACTGTGAAACTCTTTCTCATGCTAATGAGAAGTTGAAGTCAATGGGACTTGACATGTAAGTGCTCGACTACTTCAGTAAAGGCTTCATAATCTGGCTCTAAATGTTTTTGCTTTGGTAGTTCTCTGTCTCGCTGTCTTGCTGTCTGTGTCTTGAAAACATGTTATCTCTCAAACTTTTGCTGGTGATGTATTGTGAGAAGAGAATCTCAGCAGGCTTCTTGCCACTTTTGAAACAGGTTTTTGAAAACCTATTAAGAGTATATATTAATTACTGTTTACTCCCAACTTCATTATAAATATAAATTAATGCTGATCTGGCAGCTCCATCTGACAGTACCAAGCACTGTAATAACAATTTCTACAGCATCCATCAGCATGACTGACACACATTAGACAATTGTGCTTTTTATCAATGAAGTTCCTGTCTCTGGAAATACTCAGTGCAGTGCAAAGCCAAATAGAAAGCAAATAACTCAGTGTTGTCTACTAAAACATTGAAAAGAAACATCTTTTCTTACAAGCATGTAGGTATTTTTGTAGACTAGCTCTTTGATCTTCCTAAGAAGGAGGATAAATATTTTAGTAGCCAAGGAGGGTCCTTGAGAGGAGACAGGATCTTTCTGGCCCTGAACCTATATGTTCCTCCGACAGTGATATCTATGGGGTATAGGAGATAATAATAACTGGAAAAATGAACCTGAGTAAAATGCACACAGTTAGATATCATGACGTTTGTTAACTGATAAGACTCTTCCTTCTGGGCACAGGGAACCAAGCCCTACTCTGCTTATGGAAGGACAGTTCAGTCTAACTCACAGGACTAAGATGGTGAGAAAATGAAGGTTACTTCACTGCTAGAGCCTGCTGTTAATGCATAAGCATCATGTCTTACCACACAGCTTGGGCCTTCACGTGCAGATAGCAGTGTTGCACCTGTGTGCTGGGAGCATACAAAGGTTTTATAAATCAAATTATAGTAAAAAGGCAATCTTTCATTTTATAGGCTACAAATGACATGCATCTGTACTTCATATTTTGCACCTAATTCTTAATGCAGGGAATAAATGGTATCTGTGATATCAGGGAGAGTTTTTTCATTATGATGTGGTTCAGTCTAATCTCCAAATGAACATCAGATTCTTGGTCTCTCTGTTTTTCTCCTTTCATGGATAAAACGGGATCACTGTAGTTCTGTCACTGTCAGTGCTTTACCACCCTCTTCATACTGTGCAGCAGGAGAAAGAACTCACAACCACACTGTAGAGCAGCTCCAGATGTGTTGTTCTGTATCCACTTCAGTAATGATCTTCTCTTGTTCCCCCCCCTTTGCTGAAAAACAAAGGTATAGATGTACCTGTATCTCCAGCTGTGGTCATCTCTTTCCCAGTCCTGCTGAAGGATGTATTGTCAAGCCCTGGAGACATGGACCTTGTACAGCAAATATTTGAGCATATTTGCACTGCCAGAGGTGGCTGGGTCGAAGCAAGAGGTGAGCAGGGCTGTTGCTGATGCTCAGCAGAGTTTCCAAGCTAATGCCACTTCCATGTGAAACATCTGCTACAGGCTGTAGTTGCTGGGGATTGAGGCGTCACAGAGCAACGAGATTTAAGGATTGATATAAAGTGGGTGTCTGGTCTCTGCCTCACTAGAGGCTAAGCTGTGCAGCTTTCAAACCAGTTTGCTGTCCAGCTCTATTCCAATCATCCACATGTTGCGCTGACATGTGTTGTACAGAGATTGATACATCAGCTACAAAAGAAACATGCGTATTTGTGTGAAAAGACTTTATAGAAAGGAGATAAAGTACCGTGGGCCATGATGACTTTCTTTAAAATGAAAACTTCCATCTTTTGACAGTTCACTCCAAAAAGACTAAATGATGCTGTATTTTTTTTTCTTAAACAAGACATTAACAATTCTGTAGCAGATGTTTTTGGTGTATTTGATACTATAGTTTAAAAACTCCCTATTTTCACTAAGTTTATCTAAGTTTAGCTTTACTGGCTAAAGTGAGGGCAAAACCTCCACAGGTGAGGCTCTGCCTGCCCTGCACAATGTACTGATATTCTCTGTTCCATCCTGTGTCCCAAGATGTCCAGCTATCTTTATCCTTTCCACTGGAAAGCCTCATAAAGCTGCCATTGAACTGCAGAGCAGTGTATCTGTATTCTATATTTACTTCTCTAATCAGAAGCTGATTAATTATTTTAATAGCATGTTCATTTTCACTCAAGCGACTTCAGGATACTCCTACTGAAATCAGTGGATTTACTCCACATAAACACCAGCTGAGCTGGCTGAACTGTTTTATTTAGAGAGGCTTCACATGTGGAAAGCCACAGTAAATTGCAAGCAATTATGAGTCCAATGTCATTCTCAATAATATTGTAGGTTGTGCAAGCAGTTGATATGAAAACAGTGAACCTAAAGGGGAAAAAAGGCTATATTTATCAGGAAACACAACCTAAATCTAAGGCATTGTAAATCAGTAATATTTCAGAAGTTAGACAAGAAAGTAACTATCTAGTTCCTATTCAACCTCTTGGGTTTCAAAGAGTGAAGGATAGTGCTGTCTTTTAAAACATTTTCTTGAAGCAGTGTAGGACAGTCAGCAGCAAGGCACTTCCATTCATTGTAGGATGCCAAATCTACACCTCTGTTGATTCCACTTTATATCTTAGGCTTAAGTCTTCTGTTAGAAAGACCCACTCTAAGAGGCCTAGCTAGTCTCCTACACCAAAGCTGAGGCGAGATTTAGCTGTAGCAGCAAAACAAAAGGTTTCTCTTTCAAGGATGAAGTGCTAGACAAGAAACAGCACAGTAAATGGGGTTTTTTGTTGATCCTGCAGGGAAGAACAGGTGAGTACAGAAGGTGTCAATTGCTACCTTTATTCCCTCAAGGTGAAAGCCACTGGCCTGGCCAAGTATAACTCAGCTACTCCCCAAGAAGATGAAGCAAACTGTTTCTTAGAGACAGGAAAAAGGAAGCAGAACTCTGTTAATTTGCTGCCCCATGTAATTATCTGTTGCAGAAAACTGTTTACCCTTCCTGAACTCATTCCAAGGAGAAGTGTTCTCTGTTTTCATGGGAAACTCCATCTTGAAACTTGTCTTTCAAAATTACATCAATTGTTTTCTTTGTAAGGTAAAAAAACCAACAAAACCTCTCTTCTACGCCATGTGCATTTCTGAAAGTTTGATTAAAGGGTGTCAGGAGATTATAGGGTCTGAAACTGGACAACATGAATGGCCTGAGCATTGAAGAATATTTCTGATTATTGTATATTTGACTCCTCCCAGAGTTGGGCGTCAATGGGAACTTTGTCCACCTGATAGTTCAGTGAAACAGTAAAGTCAAAGGTAGAGCCCAATTACAAATTATTTTCATTAGAAGTTCACACAAATAAAGTTTGCCTCATCCATACTTACTTAATAATTTAGCAACCGAATATTTGCATAAATCTCAGGTAGAACTATTTCTATGAATAATCTTCACAATAGCATCAGACATCTCTACTAATCCTAGAGAACATCAAAAGCAATGCTGGCTGCTATTCAGCTCAGGGTTCAGTGCCATGACAACAGATGGAATTCATGGCTGAGGGGTAAAAAAAAGAAAGATTTCCATCCCCCTGTCACTTTTTCTAAGAATCCCTAAAGAGAAAATTATGCAAACTAGTAGAAATTGAATGTAGAACAGGAATGCCTGTAAACATGTGCTATCTGCATTTGCACCAACCAGCTTATTTGTGAAACAAGTGGTAAAAGTAGATATGGAAATCTTATTTACATTCTTGCAATGGGCAAAGAGAAGGAGGGAGAACAGGCTGGATTTCTCTTCCTCTGAGTTTGGGGGGAGCAGGCAGAAATTCATAATATTATGGTCACAGGCAGATGCCATGAGAAAGACTTTTTGATGTTGTTAAAATGAATGTTCCTATGTTTTCTGAGGACATCATTCCGAGACATTTTAATCTAAATATGGATGTTTTGTAGAAACATTTATTTGGCAATATTAAGTGATCTTTAGATTGCTCACTTTGGACATTGCTATTGGAGAGTCCAAGAAAACCAGAAACTGTAAATGAGAATCTAAAAGTTAAACTGACTCATCCATTTACATAATTCATTAACAAGAAAAATGTTGAGATGAATGGGAAGTACCAGCATAAAAACCCAAGACATGTTGGACTGATTTTTTTTTACTGGTTTTTGGGTTGTTTTTTTTTCTCTATCCAACAGCTCACAGATTTAAAATGATGAGTCAGATGTGTCTACTATGCAACTACTGGGACCACTCTTTGTTAAAAAAAACCCTAGGCAGTCAGTCTCACCAAGTTTAGAAGACAGAACAGCCGCATTTTCTGATGCACAAAAAAGCCAAGTAACAAAAGGCTCAGTCTTCCAGGTACAAATCAGAATTCTGGGAACTGAGATGAAAGCGATAAAAGAAAATGGAGTCTTAAGAGCTGGATCCAGCAATATATTGGTCAAAAGATTTTCCATTTGCCAAGATGTTTGCATTATCAAATAGTATATGTGGAGCAGAATATAGATTAGAAATAGCAACTCTTTAAATGTAATTTCTGATTACCATTCCTCTGTCTAATAAAATCACCATGTTCCAAAAATAGATTTTACAAATTCTCTTCACATTTTCCTCAGATATAAAAACGTGCCTTTGCATGATGCTGTCCATCAGAACCATCTGTGTTCAGAACAGAAGCACGAGTGATTTTTTTTGTGCAAGATGGTAGGCAGAACTAACCATATGGTTCTGCATTAATTTTATTTTGGAATGCTTCTTTAGTGCACTGATTATCAGGTACTGCCGGAAAAAAAGGAGTGTTTTTAACATTGCCTGGCCCAGCTATAAGGATTGCAAGCAAATTTACACTGGTCTGCCTGTGCAAGAAAAATAAGGAACAAAATAATTTGCTAAAGCACTTATGCTTGTAAACTTGATCTTTGAAAAAGTTTGTCTCAAGGTCTTGTTTTTCTGTGGGCCTGACAGAGTATCACTGAGAATTTTCTTTTATTTCGTTTTCCACGTATGGTGAAAAGAAGCATCTAGCCTTCCCTAAGAACACAGAATTGTTTCTTACCGTAGTTTGCTGTTTATTTTCTGATTTGTTTTCAGGAGTTGTGATTCTGAAATGTCACTGTAATATTTTGTGAGATACCTGGTGTTTCTTCCTGGTTCTTTGATCTAACCTGTAGAAAGGAAAATGAGTGAATGTGAATGACTTCTGTGTTCAAGCAGTGTGATCGGGTGCCCAGCTGTGCATAGGTTTGCATCCAAGAGCATGCAGTCGCAGATGTTAGATTTGAGGAGCATTTTGAAAATTTAGTCAAGAGTACAAAGTATGTGTTGGCCTTGTTTGAGATTGCCAGTTTCCATCCTGTAAGGGCATTCATTTGGCTTTTAGTAAACGCTGCTGCTTCTCCTGATGTTTTACATAAAATTTAGTGTATGACTAAGTTCGCCTTGTTAAAACTAGCCATCGGCCAAGCTGAGACAGAAATTAATCATGATAGACAAAATTACATCTTTTTAAAGTGAAGAGGGAATTCAATGTGCTCATTAAGCAAAAATATTCACTAACAAAGTTAACATCCTCATACAATGAAAAAATTCCTAATTGTGTGATACACAATGGAACATCCAATTTAGAAAGGGTCAGTGAGTTTCAGAGGTCCCTTTCCTTCTTTCTGGTGGGAATACGTTCTTTGGAAACGTACCTTTTGAGGAGAGGGTGGAAGGCAGCAAGACCTATTGAGATGACAATGAGATCAAAAAAGGAGGAGTGATTATTCAAATCCCTCAGAGAAATAAAAGACTGAAATAAGAAGAACTGAACCCAAAAAAGGAGCAGACAGGGTGGGGAGCGGCCAAAGGGGAATGAGAAGCAGAAGATGAATGCAGAGGGCAAGGCCTGAATGGGAAGCAATGAAAGAATTAGAAGTTGAAAAGTGAAGGAGGAGGGGAAGGTAGGGCTGAGGAAGAGAAGAAAGCAGGAAGAGGCACGTTATGGTGATTGAAGCAGAGATGGAAAGTTTATTCTTCTCAGCCTTTAGTAGCTCTTTCGAATACTTTAGATGATGGATCTATGATCCTAAAACACAGCTTAAACATATTGCTTGCCCTGAGGTCAGATTTATCTAAGTTTCCATTTTTACATGTTGTCAGATTTGGCCACACTGGTGAGTGACAGGTACTGTAAAGTTTCAGAAGGCCATGCGACAGCACATCCAGTACTCTACTTGGTTGCCTAGATACACTAATGAATTGTATTAGGAATTTCTCACCTCACATTTGAACTCCCCTAGTATTGTATTTCAGATAATAATACGAGCAGACTCCATGCATGCAAAAATAAACTCTTTTTTTTCATGAAAAGAACTACTTACAGCAGCATTTTATGAGACAGATTGATTTCCTCATCGTTTCTCCAAATTATTTTGTGCAACCTCTGCTCTTTCCTCTCAATACCCTATAATAGCCCAATTCTTGACACACTGCATGCTGGAATAGTCTTCAAAACTAAATTAGAGCAAGTTTCAAACCTACGAAAGGATATATCTGATGATAGTTGCGTATGAAAGGGGGTGGTGATTAGCCCAGCAAAAAGAACCAATATCATCACTGTTGTAGCTGTGTGTTGCTATCAGAGGAGGAAGCATGTAACAGGATGTGTTGTGGTATGTCCCTAAAATTTGCTGTTAGCCTGAAACTGGGATATTCACATTAATTTTACTGGGAGTGTCTCAGAAGTGGCAAAGCATTTAAGGTTTTATGTGTGGGGTAACAATGTGGTCAGAGAAACGCAAGCAATCAAGAAGTGTGAGTTACTCGGACAATGTCGTCTTACTCTGACAAATATACAGATTATACAGTGCAAAAATGATCCGCACTGATGGGTGAATATTAAGCACTTCTTTTTTAACAGCTGGCCCTTAACAGAAATAAATGGATTTAGTTGGTAACAAGATAAAATCAGGTTATCAGTGGAGACACATTAGTGGGTTTCTTTCCAAACATTTCCTAATTAAGGCAAAATGCTGTCCATGTATTTATGTCCAAATTAATTCAAAGTTCAAAATCTTAAAAAACTTCATTGCACTTAACTACAGAAAAGCTAAATTTATCCTATCTTAATTCTCTTCTGCTCTTTGGGCCTAATAGTCCAGATGCAAGTGCATTTTCCCTCTTAGTGTTGGCATGGAATAAGGTGGGAGTCAGTGTCTTCTCAAAGGATGGGCTGTAGCTTATAGGGGCTCAACAATCTGCACATTAAGATGTGAGCAGAATTAGCAATTTTTGCTTTATTTGGGCATATTACATAATTTGGATCAGGCTGAATCCTGCTTTGGCTGCCCAAGGATCTGTGAGAGTAGAAATGACACTCTCACTGGTCTGAGATATGAATACAGCATAACCTGAGATGTAAATGCAGTATAGCCCTTGAAAAAGAGCAGAAACTTTAACTTACACCAAAGTGGAAAATGGAAGAGGAGTAGGAAGATGAGTAGGAAGAGGAAGAGGAGGAGAAAGGAAAAGAGAAGAGGGAGCTGTGCATTTGTTCCAATTAAGGTTTACCAAGAAAAGATACAGGGAAGATCTTTCGGCAGTTTAAACCTCTTTTGCACCTAAGTGCTCATGTTTTATTATGTTCTAGGAATTTAAGAAAATGCAAGAAGGGAAACTGTTGTGTTCTCATTTATTTATTTGTGAATACCTTCCAATCACTGAAAGGGGCCCTTGAGAAAGCTGGGGAAGGACTATTCACAAGGGCATGTAGTGATAGGGTGAGGGATAATGGTTTTAAGATAGAAAAAGGTAGGTTTAAGCTGGACATTAGGAAAATTTCTTTAATATGAGGGTGGTGAAAGATTAGAACATGTTGTCTAGAGAGGTCCTGGAGACCCCATTACTGTAGACATTCAAGGTCAGACTCTGGGACAGTGAGCAACCTGTCCTAGTTGGAGATGTCCCTGTTGCTGTAGGGGGATTGGACTAAATGACATTTGGAAGTCTCTTCCAACCACATACATTCTGATTCTATGATTCTGACTGTCAAGGCTGTAATGTTATATACTAACAAGTTAGACATAGATGTTAAATATATTAATATAACTGGAAATAATGAGATAAAGTATCTGATTAAATATAGTCTCTGGATGAATAAGGTAACTTGAACATCCTGTTAAAATCTCCGATATGAAGGAAGGCAATGAACAGCGGTTCTTGAAAAAGAAAAACTAATTCACTGCAGAAAAAGCTGGAGAAGTAAAATCTCCCACTCGAAAATAACTCATAAAGTCAGCTTAGCAAAAGATAATTTTACATGAGAATAAAATATAGTTTGCTATAGATAAGTATAAATCCTCCTGTGTTCTCTAAGGCTGAGGAATTTGTCCTCCAAATTTAGTTCAACTGCTTCAAGATATGTCATGCAATGAAATTCTACAAAGAAACATTGAGAAACCTGTGCAACGTTTCTGCCTATTTGAGATTTCTGAATGGGATAGTAGATGGCTACACCTGTAATTCTTCTGAGCTTACTTGTAGCAAAGCACAGATATCACTGTTCTGCAAGGGGAAGTGTGAGAGATTACAATCTGTGGACTTTCTCCTACCTGTTAAAGAGGATGACCTATGTAATAATAACAGTTCCAAAGAAATGAGTGAGTTCCTATTCATTCCTCTTCTCTCCCCATAGAAATGCTGTACTCAATGTCCTTCTGTATCTGGGTGTTCATAAAACTAGAAATAGAGAAACCTGCCAGGGACTCCTAAACAGTGTTTAACTGCTCTTTCTTAGCAGCTTATTTGACATATGCTTACATGAAGCCATAGCTCTTAGTAGAAATAAAAAAGAGCTTTGTCCAGATGTTTCAAAAAGTATTTTTTCTCCCTTTTCCAGCAGAGTGTTTTTATTGTTTCTTTTCTATTGATAGCAGACATTAATAAATGAGTGACTAATACTTGCCTCCAAAGAAAAATTCTCCTAGTAGAATTCCCCATGGCAAAATCACTGCATGCCAAAAAATCCACTGGCATTGTTCATACCAGGTGTAAGACTGCTGAATGGTCACTCTGCAATGGCAGCAACCACCCTTCATTGTATGTATTAACTGAGTCTCACGGGCTTGATAAACTCTACACAATGAGGCCACATATGTACAAAATACTTCAGTACACTACTGAGTTGGTTTAACATTTGGGTTCTTCCCTGAGCCAGGAAGCAGTTTAAACAATCCATCTTACCCGTCCTAGAGACATTCAGTGAAGATATTATGACTCAGAGCTTCCGCACCCCATTGTGTTACTAAATTTAATGTCAGACTAAGGACTAGCAGAGCAATAGTAATTGTCTATGTACACGTTCTGGGATAACAGCAAAAAGAAGCTGGAGTTGGATGAGGCCATTGTGAAAGAGATGCAAGCTAAGATGAAACACCTAATGCTTGCCCCAGGATCAGAACATGTGTCCTGACTAATAACGCAGTGCTTGTTTGGTGAGTGAAGACCCATGCAGCTGAGATAAGCTGCATGTACATCCAAACCCTCAGAGACGCTACTGTTCCTCAGCCCATTCTTGGCTCTTGGAAGCAATCCTCTGCAACTTCAAAGGATGTATGGATGATCTCCTACTCTGGCCTCTGAGGGTAGGTGTGGGGCTCTAAAGCTGCAGTCCTGTTCAGCCTGTTCACCCTTCCCTGCTTCAGTAGGAAAGAACATTATGGTCTACAGCCAGTCTCAACTAAAAGCAACACAAAAAAAGGGATCCCATTATCTAACTCAGCTGGGTAAAGGTACATCTAACTTTCAGAAACTTTCTAATATAGAGCAACAATTTCCATCATTAGATTACATAATCTTACTTGCTGATTAGCTCTTACTTCTAAACAGTCTTTGGTAAACCCAGCTTTCCTGTTTGAGAGTGTACACGTAAATGTCAGCATTCAGAAAGAAGTGCTGAAGATCTGTGTGGAGTTGTTAGAGACTCGAGGCAAAACATATGGTCAAGGATTGAAAATTAGGGAAATATTTACCTAATCCATGGGGATTTGCAAGCCAAAATGGAACACGTCTGAAGCCAATCAAGAACTAGGAGATAAAAAATTAAAGCAAAATGAAGACAGTCATGAAAACAGAATGGTTTGAAGAAAGAAGAGCTCCTAAGGAAAGAACTATTTTCATGACTGTTTTGTATGGTAGACAAGTACACAGGACAAAGTATGCAGTTGGGCTTTTAAAAACATACTCCTGGTAGGATCACCACACGAAAAAGGTATGTAGCAAGTAATACAGTCTGTCTTTCCTGTGCAACTTCCATAAAATCCATATTCAGCAAGCCTTGCTTTCTATCAAACAATGGGACATTCAGTTTATATGTGAGGGGAGAGAGCATTCCAGTGAAAAGAGAGGGCACCGAATGGGAAAAAGAAGCAACATTGGCACAAAAGAGCCGAAGAATGCCAATTCAGAAGGCGGTGTGAAAGTAAAATCTGCTTCCATGCCTGCTACAGCATATATTACACAACTGGCACTTACTTGGCAAATCACCCCCTCAGGCACTGACCTTGGCAGCATCACAGGGATAGCCCCTATGTGAGGAAGGACTGTTCTTCAACAATGTCTCCAAAATGTTTGGCACGAAAACACTTTTTTAAGAAAGCAAGCATTTCTTCCACTTCGCATTTCGGTTGAAAACCAGCGTTCTCTTTGGGCTGCAAAGGAAACATCCTGTCCGTGACTTTTGGTATATTCCTCGTATGGTGTTCCAGATTATTTGATATTGCGTACAAACGCTCTTGCACAACCATCCCATTTTGTGAATGTTCCCATGTTAGAAAGCAATGGGTGTATTCAGAAACTTGCTCAACTCAAATGATCTCCTTGTTAATTATTTGAGGAATTGTGACAGACTGCTTGGGACTGAAATGCCCCGGTAGAAAGCCTGCTGAAGGAAAAATGGAAACTATTACCAATACTTGAGATGTATCTCTTCCACTGACATGCTATCTCGTACACAGAAAATATTGGTGATGTTAGTAGAAGCAGCACTGTTTTTATTTCTTTAACTAAGTAAATCCATTCACTTCAATGGTTTGCTAGAGGTTATATACTTATATCTGCTACTCGGATCATGTAGAAACTTGGTGCCCAGTTCTTCAAACACGAGAGTCAATGCTATTAATTTGTGTATGTATATATTAATTTGTGTATTGACAGTATGTACCTTTTGCATGGTTACTTTAAAAAGGAACGGGATAACATAAATCCTAGAATGAGATTGGGTATGAGCTTTTAAATACACTTCAAGGATGAAAATCAGCTTTCTAATAAGGTATGGCTCTCAAAGAAACTTGGGATTAGTTGTGAACATGATTTGAATGACGATTGCTAGGAAGAAACAAATATTTTAGTTTTTCAATCTGCAAAGAAACATGACAGCGAGCACAGGCAGAGATATTTAGTACAATGCAGATGAAGCTGATTCCTACCGGCTTGACACTGATTTGCATTTGATCTCTAAAGAATAACCAAAGCCTTTAAGTTAAAGTAAATAGTAGGATGTCTGCTGTGCACCACAAATTCAAAGTCTGAATCAGGAGAACAAAATTCACATATAAATATGTAGGTATCGAGATTTACAATTTATTCGGTGCCTCCCACAGAAAGCCTGTTTAGGCAGAACATGGACATTACACTTAAATGACGTGGGTGTAAATACTATTATGTGTTATAATGGATATAGTCATTCTGGGAATTACTCTTGCTAGGAAAGATTGAACCAGGGAACTAGCAGATCTTTGCAGTTAAACACTTTAAGAGGTCTTTTAAATAGTGTTTTGCCCTTATGTGTCCCCATACTTACTACAAGATGACATAAAAATGGCTTGAGTGTTGATCTCTTTTTCACTTCTGTTGTCACCCACTTTGCTGCACGGCAGCTCGTAGCCGAAATTACAAAAGATGACAAATGCCTGGGGTGCAGGTGAGGAAACAAGGCTCAGCTCTTGTCCCAGTGTGGCCATATTAATGATTGTGGGAAGGGACAGAAACCAAGTATGATCAGACGGGATCTGCAGCCGACCTTTCTGATCTGGAACATTCTGACAGACATTCGATCTGGACAGACTCTTTCCTTGGCTGTTGCCATGTCTCCATACTCTAAGGCTGCAGTACACCCTGTACTGGGTGCTGGCACATCCCAGACTGGCTGCATTAGCCTTGAATGTCCATCACAGCCTGAAAGGGTCCAGATTTCCTGGAGGGCTTCACATAACAGTAGTTGTATTTTATAATCTTTAAAAAAACCAGCTGTCTTCACAAGACCATGAATCACATAGGTAAAAGGATTTTTTAGTGGATGGTGAACAGGCCACAGAAATTGGGCTGAAGGGCCAAAATGAAGGAATTCTTAAAATTTACAATTTTTTCAGGGTGAAGATTTTCTTTCTAGCTATTGGAGACATATTTAGCATCTCTTCCTCAGTTTGTCTGCCTTGGAACGGAGAATCATATTTCTCCTACCATGGTTCACAGGGTGATACTGGATCTCTTATTTTAAGTGAGTAGCACTTAACTCCTTGTAAGTAAGAAAATCCTGCTTGTATCTCACATCAAAGGGTCTCTAAATAGTAATGCTCCTGCATGCTAGTGTGAACACTACTTGCTAGGTAAATCAAAGAGCTTGCTCTCTCACAGTTGCATTGCTGTGGCTTGTAACTCTTGCGCAAAAATCTTAAAACAGAAGCTTTCTCTACTCTGCCCAAAATATCCACTGTCAGCTTTCTGGATTACAGCTGAGATGATTGCTTCACAGCCTAACAGCCACAGCAAACAAAATTTGAACATGAAATTCAACAAAAGTGTTTGATGAACAGACATCAGCAAGTAACTATATATCTGTGAACATGAGCGTTTAATCTCACTATTTAAAGTTCTTGGACTCCTTTATTTATAGTGTCTTGTCGCTCTGGTATCTGAGTGGCTCACAAGAATCCCATGAGCAAAGCAAAGAATTATCCCAGCTGGGGGGAAGGAGAAGAGGAGGCTGAGAGAAGTGGCAGTCACGTGAAGCATTTGCAGAACAGCCAAGATCACAACCCATCCTTCCTCTCCTTTATGAGTTCCCCGTCCTTCCTTCCTTTTACTAGACTGTTGGCCAAATAAATATGTGCCTTCTATCCAAAGGTCTTTCTCCTGGTTTTATCATCATGATCGAGCTAATTGGGAGCAGGAGGGTAAATGAGGCATAGCTGATGTGCATGGCATGATGCCAAGTTGATGCTACTATTAAGCTGATGCCGGAAAAGTTAGGAAACCATAGCCTAACACTGAATAATAGGGCTATTGCAACTCAAGTGTGGGGCAGAGAGAGATTTTCCTGCAGCTGGCACCTTGTCTACAAGTGGTTTTCAAGAGGAAGCAATGAATGACTTGGCTCTTTATGTTTTCTACATTCATTTTATCGCAATTCATCAGGCACCCGTGAGTCTGACTGATGACTCCCTGTAAGAAAGAAAGATTTCCCTTAAGAGAAATGAATGACAGATGAAGAATATTCTTTAATTATAATCTCTCTTTTCATGGGTTAGGCTGGCATTTCAGTGGACTGTGCTCATTAACTGATTTAAGTGACAATACCCTGTTTTTATATCCAGTGTGAATATCTTCGGATCAAACATTGCTTGTGATGCAGGATAACAACTAACATCATAAATAAGAAGCACTGGAGATAAACTAAACTGTCACTTCAAAATTAATTTGCTCCATCAAGATAAGTTACCTGGCTCCTCACTCAGCACTTTTTCCATCAAAAAAATCCCACGTTTGCCCAAAGGGGAGCATCTGTTAATATCACTGCTGCCACATGGAAGCCTTTTCCCATATGTACTACACACAAAATGAAATTAGGACATAGCTTTTTTCATCACAAATAAAATGTCTGTGTCAAGCAAAAGAGAAAAACAGCAAGTTAAAAGCCTGATGAGTAAGGGAGAAAAGTTGCCTTTTCTCCATCTACAGTCTCCAAAGATGTTATGCTGCCTGCCTGACTTTGCAGGGACGAGGTTAAGCTTTGTAGATGAGTCAGTCACATCACCAAAGTTTTTAGAAGTCTTCAGAGATGACTTTATTGTGGGCTTTCAGTATCTGAAGGGGGCTACAAAAAAAGCTGGGGAGGGACTTTTTAGGATCTCAGGTAGCGACAGGACTAAGGGGAATGCAGCCAAGCTGGAGATGGGTAGATTTAGGTTTATTTCCTCCTTGATGTGAGGAGGAAATTCTTCACTGTGATAGTGGTGAGAGCCTGGAATGGGTTGCCCAGGGAGGTGGTTGGGGCCAGGCTGGATGAGGCTCTGGTGAGCCTGGTCTAGGGTGGAGTGTCCCTGCCCATGGCAGGGGGGTTGGAACTGGATGATCCTGTGGTCTCTTCCAACCCTGACCAATTCTCTAACTTCTTACCAGTGAGGGTGACGGGGCTGCCTGGGGGTTTTGTGGAGTCTCCTTTTCTGTAGACATTTGAAGCCTGCCTGGACTTGGTCTGGGTGATCCTGCTGTGGCTGGAGAATTGGACCAGATGATCCTTCCAGGTCGCTTCCAATCCATAATGTTCTGTTCTGTAACTTGGTCTGGGTGGCTGTGGCAGGGGGATTGGACTAGATGATCTTTCGAGGTCCCTTCCAATCCTTGATGATTCTCTGATTCTATAGAGTTATTAGTGGGCATGTTACTGCTTGGTTCGAGAGGGTGATGATTTACAGGAAACTTGTGGATAAATAAAGGCTGCATAGAGTGGTAGTCATTAAAAAGCAATTATTTCCTATTGATTAGCATATTATGGTGAGCCTAATTAAACAGAGGAACAACTTATTCAGTGTTTTGATGGGTTTGCCATTGCTGGCAATTTTCTTTAAGGTTGGTTGCTCTTCCGAAATATGTATGCATATTCAAACAATAAATTACAAGTAAAATACTCCTACACTCACTTTTAAGGGGTGACATTTTAAATAGCAGTGTCTCCTGTTTGTTTCTTTCTATGGGGTTTGAAATGCTGTAGGTTTTTGCATACTCATAACAGAAGCTATTGCAGCATTCATTTGGGTGGAGCATTCTTTAATGTTAATCTGTCTATATCTCCCTCACCACAGGTAGCTACAACCAGCAGGCACTCAAGAATGGGGGCTGAGAGCTGACTCATAGCTCCTCTGCTCTGCTCTTAGTCAAGTGTCACATCTAAAACACATTCTAGTTGCAGAGCTATTCTAATAGGGAACTTCCAGATTAGATCATAGGATCATAGGATCATAGGATGTTAGGGGTTGGAAGGGACCCAAGAGATCATCGAGTCCAACCCCCCTGCCGGAGCAGGACAAAACTATCTAACACAGATCACAGAGGAAAGCATCCAGGATACAGAACTGGTTCTTCAAGGTTATTTTCCTGCCATAAGAGCAGAGTCATCCCCTTGTAAGGATGGAAGGACAAGGGACAGACACATGGCAGAGCCATGTAAGAGGCTCCTGGGTGGGTCCAGACAATTATAACCAGGAAAATAACTCTATGACCTTGCACCACTCCAGTGCAGAGTCCAGCAGTAGCAATTAATCCATGTTCAAAACTTTAAAAAAAAATATAGCAGCATGGGCTCGTGCCACAGCATCACATTTTTCTATTCCAGGGCTTTTTTATGGCTTCCATGTCCCCCAGTGCCTTCCAGAAGTTGCTGCTGCTGCTATGGATTTGCAGCTGCTCTTTCTGTGTGGACTCTTCTGGCATATGGCACTGTAATTCTCCCTTGCTCAACGCAGCTCTGCCCACTCTCCTAGTATCCATGGTGTTATTGAATAGTACGTCACTTTGAAGAGAACATTATGTGTTCTGCCTATTAGTCATGAATCCAGTATTTTCATTCCAAAGACCCGAAGGCTTAATTAAAGCAATCCAATTCTTTTTTTTTTCTCAATCATCACCCATTTGCTGTTGTATGTGGGATATTTTCTTGTTTGCACTCATCCTTACCTTGTCTGTAAAGGTCTGATCAGTTAGCAAAACGATTTCCCCAGATGTGCTATCTCTGGAAAGTACAGTTTTCAACAAAACTATCAGAGATGTTTAGCTTTGTTTAGCCGGGCAGAAAATGTTAATTCAACATAGTGTTCAATGAAATCAAACATCTGTGCTGTAGGCCATCTGGGGTCATCTTTCACAGTTTGGGCATGTATTTAGTTCTCTTTAAAGTCTGTGACATCACAGAATTACAGAATCATTTTTTGCTGGAAGAGACCTTTAAGATCATCAAGTCTAACCATTAATCCAGCACTGCAAAGTTTACCACTTATCCATGTCCCTAGCAATACATCTACACATCTTCCAAAGTGACTTTTATGTGACTCCACCACTTCCCTGGGCAGTCAGTTCCAGTGCTTGAAAGCCTTTTTGATTAAGAAATTTTCCTACTGTCAAGCCTAAAGTAGCCATGGTACAACTTGTGGCAGCATTTCTCTTGTCCTATTGCTTCTTACTTGGAAGAACAGATTGACACCACCACCACCACCGCCCCCTGCGAACCTCCTTTTAGGGAGTTGTATAGAATGTTATTGTCTCTTTTGAACCTCCTTTTCTCTAGGCTAAGCAATCACAGTTCGCTCAGACAGGACTTGTGCCACTCCAGGACTTCAGTGTCCTTCTTGTAGTGAGATGCTGAAAACCGAACACAGTATTTGAGATGGTCTTACCAGAGCTGACTACAGGAGAGTGACCACTTCCTTACTCCTGGCCACATTATTCCTGATACAAGCCAGAATGCTGTTGACAATTGTGGCTACCTGTGCACATATTCAATCAGCTATTGAATACCCCAGGTCTATATGTCAGGGTGCTGTGGGTAGGCAGGTTGATTTGTCTGTCTCTGTGTGGGACTTCAGGCTTTTCTGCAGAACCTCAACATTCAGAGCAGAAGTCGGCTAGAGAAGAAAAGAATAGGAGCTTAATTTTTATCTCTCATTCTTTAACCTTTCTGTTATGCTCCCTGTCCATGTCTGCTGCATGTGTGAGCTGTAATGAACCTTCAGTTTCTTCTGCAAAGACATCCAATTAACAAGGCAGCTGGATCAGGCACACAGGCATGAGCTTTTCCTGTCAATGGCAAGCAATGCTGTTCTCAACCTGTCACATGCTAATGCACTTCTCTAGAACAGAGAAGACACTGTGTACCTTTAATACTACCCATCAGAAAAACAAAGCCTATTATTCCACTAGAGAATTTCTTTGGCTCATTTGGTCACCTAATGTAAACTATTCACTAAGCAGAAAAAGCCCTGTTAAGCCAAGAGCAACCTGCCTGAAGGCCCTGGCATTGAACAGCTACACTTTTCTATTCAGAGCTGCAAGATGTTAATTGATAGCATCTTTGGTTTCTGCTTTGTTGCAGTGTGAAGTGCCTCACACAGAAAAGCAGGATGACATATGAATAATAAATATTGCTGAGTAACAGCTGGGGTGTCTCAGGGTGCCTCTGTTCCCCTTGGTGAAATGCTTCTCTGGATAATTTACTAGGTGGCTCTCATTAAGCAGAGATAGTGTCTACAATTGCGGTGAACAAAACAATACATCTGAACAAAAAGGGTCACTCCGTTGCCTAGAAACTGTTAGTCTGACTAAAACTGAGTGCCTGCTATAGCACCCCCATGTTACTTTGTGCTGCTGGTAAGCAGGAGTGGCTACGGGAACTCAGCCTGAGACTGGGACACTTGTCAGCAGGAGGAACCCTACCATAGCTGTGAAGGTCTCCTTGCTCCGCATGCAGGGTCACCTGGCACAGCACAATGCTACTGGACTGGGACAAATTCCAGTGTCTCTGTATGGGAGTGAAGGGACAGCATACATGCTGTTGGTCCTGTAAAACTGTTCTAGACATAACGTGTCTGTAGGGAGTCTGTTCTGAATGATGTTCCCTTCAAGAGGGGCATAGCAGCAGCTACAAACTCTGAGCAAGAGGCAGGAGTTTAGCCTGAGGATAACTTTTGTGAATATATTAATATGCTTGTTTCTTCGGTTCAGTGGTGGAGGAGCACTGAGGAATTTTCCCTATGATATAATGTCACAATTAGTTGTGAGAGCCACTGAGCCTATTATAATGGACATTTCATGCCATCATGTTTGCTGAAAAAAATTTTCATGCTTGCCAGAACAAGAATGTGTACTCTATTATTTTTAGAGTGGCAATTTTCTCCCTATAAATTTAATTAGAAAATTAATAAAGAGAAAGCAGCTTATTTATTTTTGCTTTTCTTTCTTTTTACAAACTCAAGTTTCCAGAAATGAATTGCATCAATTTTGCTGCTTTGGTAGCAAATGATGATAATACTAACAACAATAACATCTTGTTCTTAAAAGGCCGGGAAGGCGTTTGATGTAAACAGACTCAACTGCACGGAAGCTCATGGATTTTTGCCAAGTGATACCAATTTAGAATCAGTCCTGACCTTTCCTTTGGGGATATAAAGTACCCTGATGGCAACAACAAATTCTGAAAATGGCAGAGCTCTTTTAAGATGCATTTTAAAGAATAATTGAACCTTGAAAAGAGGAAGACTCAATGACATAACTTCTATGATAAATGTGTTTTTATGGAGGTGGGGGTGGGGTGGCAAAGTGAATCGCATTTTCTCGAAGGCCACAACTCTGTTACTCAGGCTTATATTGAACTCAGTGTCGCTATGTGAGAAGCAATGACTGGTTGTGATGGATTTGCTCACAGATCAAGGTGCTTGTTCAATGACAGTTAAGTTGGCAGAACTGGATATTGTGATAAATACAAATAAAACATTTTTGTGAAAGACAGATGAAACAGGGTAGCATCTTTCCAGCCCAGCTACCTACAAACCCTTTAGGTGCTGAACTTCCTCAGCATGTCATTGAAATAGACCTTGAAGAGACCCCAGTCTTCGTGTTCACTGATGCTGAGGCTGTAGAAGGTAACCATTTCCTACCCTGAACTGTAATGAGTAGTCATGTCCTCTGTACCATATGCTGACAGTTAATCCTCATTCTTGGAAATAGGAAACTCTAAATCAAAGTCTTCTTTATCTAAGAAGGATTTGGTTTCTTTCAGTCTGTATCAAAGGGTGGTCAGACCCACAGCCTTGTGGTCACCTGGGTAACAAGGAACTTCACTCCCTTGGAGCTAGACTGTGCAAAAGGCAGTGCAATTTGCAGCAGGCAGGAAAGGCTAATGATCTCCTCTGTGTAAAGGGGTGTACCCTTCTGCTTCTAGGTGTTCCTCTTCTGCTCCCACCTGCTGGTGACAGGCTCCCAAAGTGGAAGTGTGTCTATGCCTGTATTACAATCCTAAATCAGGTTCTTAGTCTCTATATTAAAAAGGGGATGGGACTATACTCTGTATCCAAATGTTCTATCACTCCTCATATTGCTATATTTGTGATTAGGAAAGAGCTTCATGTTGTTCCTCTGCGTGAGCTGCCACCACACAGCAACAGAGATTGGTGTTTGATCTTTCTCCCATCTGCTTTGTTTTTCTCTCCTGCAGTAAACATCTTTGTTCCCTTGTTTATTCCTACTGCCTCTGCCTTCACCTGGGAATTTCTGCCCACATCTTTCCTTAACAGAACATTTCTTGCTTGTGCCATTCTGCCAGAACTACTGCCGACTGCAGCCCCCATGAACTGCTTTTGTAGCCCTGCTTTGGATACCTTGCTATCATGGGGTTATCACTTGGGTGGTACCAGCTCTCAAAACATACCGCTGATTTGCCAATTATAGCCAGAGCCACTGTGAAGTTTCTCCTGTGGATGCATGTTTCCATGTGTGTTCGATGTCTCTTTCCTGACCAGCAGTCATGCTGAGGCCATGCAGCTCGAATGGGGTGGTCACTGATAAGTCTTATGCTGCTAATAATTCTAATGTCACATGCAGTAAGGAGGCAAGAACTCCTCAGGTTCAGGTCTAATGATCAACTATTTTCTGATTCCTGGCATATCACACTAGACACCAAGGACGGTGTCTAAATGAAGTAATGGAATGCACATAACACCCTTTTCTTACTTTGCAAGCTATAGACGCAAAACTTGTAGAGGCTGTGTTTGGTGAGAGAA
The DNA here is from genome assembly GCA_013397515.1 of Upupa epops. Classification (NCBI taxonomy): domain Eukaryota; kingdom Metazoa; phylum Chordata; class Aves; order Bucerotiformes; family Upupidae; genus Upupa; species Upupa epops. The sequence continues at coordinate 71,406 of VZRI01005933.1, forward strand.
GCAAGATGAAACCAATGGGATACACTATGGAAAAGATCTACCTTAGCTATGAGAGGAATTGCATAATCAGTTAAAATAATCTGTATTTTCAGATAAATGCTTGAATAAGCACCGTATGTGGTTTGGAGTTACAAGTGATTCTAAAGTTCTGGATTTTGATCTCAAAGAGGTCTGTTTGCAATATGACTTAGATGAAGCTGAAAGCAGAGAAACTAAGTGTGGCAAGTTGTTGAGTGATATTTAAATGGGAACTAAATAAATAGGTTATGAGTAGTGAGCAACATTAACTGGGGAAATATGCAGTGGACCAAAAAGGGTCTGTATTACACTATCATCTGCATTACCTTATCAAAATATTTAAATATAAGAAATAATGTGGCACATTGAATATAAAAATTAAACAAAGCACTGTTGTAAAGCTAAGATGTTAAAATAGAGTAGTATATTTATTACAAATCAAGCAAGATAGAGTAAAAAAAAACAAGGAACAAAGAATCAGTGTGGTGCTTCATAAGCAACCATTGATTTAGCTTGCTCCGCCTTAACATCGCTCCAAAAGATCAAGGAAAAAAAGGAAAAGATAAAAAAATCAGGTCTTTGCATATGTAGACGTGAATGCAATTTAACAAACAGGCTGAATCATGAATTTAATTAGACAGCAAGCGCAAGTCAAGCACTTGTAATGCTATTATGGAAATGTGACTGTGATAAACTTGTTCATGTTACATTCTGTTGCTAATTCAATTTCCATGCACAAGCCCAAAATGCTGGGTTTAGTTCCATCACTATAGATATAAAAAACACAGTGTAAAGGAAGACGTGTTTGGTAGCAGTTTTAGTGGTTGTATATTAAAAAAGCTGTGCTTTCCTTCCCAAGAAATGCTATCTTTAAATTAAACAAACAAAAGCACAGTTTTTTACCCAGTTTTTAAATCTATGAATCTTAAATACTGCATTAAAAAAACCTGAAGCATTCCTGGTAAAATTGTACTCACGCGTGTACAGTATGCTTGAAGAAAACCTCAGGGACATTTAGGAAATCCATGGGAATCATACAATCATAGAATCATTAGTGATCGGAAAGGACCTCGAGAGATCATCTAGTCCAATCCCCCTGCCACAGCAGGATCACCTAGACCAAGCCACACAGGAACACGGTCAGGTGGGTCTTGAATGTCTCCAGAGAAGGAGACTCCACAACCCCCCTGGGCAGCCTGTTCCAGTGCTCCGTTACCCTCACTGTGGAGGAGTTTCTTCTGATACTGATACAGAACCTCCTCTATCCCAGCTTGCACTCATTGCCCGTTGTCCTATCACCAGATGACCTTGAGAAGAGCCTGGCTCCATCCTCCTGACACCCATCCCTCACATATTTGTAGACATGAATGAGGTCACCTCTCAGCCTCCTCTTCTCCAAGCTCAAGAGACTCAGTTCCCTCAGCCTTTCTTCATAAGGGAGCTGTTCTACTTCCTTCATCATTTTTGTTGCTCTACGCTGTTGCTTGTCTGACTCTTCTGCTTTGCATTGTTATCACAGGAGTATTTCTATACCCACACTTCATAGCTACAATCAAGCTACTAATTAAAATGCTATTAACTTCTTGAAACGAGTCCACCTATTTCTCTTTGATTCTGTGCACTAAATGAACTGTAACCACTGACTTTACCAGTCTTCAACTTTCGTTACAGGTTAGTGAAATCCCTGGGAAGTTTATGCTGTAATGATCTGCTTAGTTCTAGAATCGGCAGCTTAAGATTCTGACAGCATTTTGTAAAAGTGTGTAATTTTTTGCCAGAAGGTAACTGGTTTAAATGCATTTAGCTTCATCTCTTTTTCTTTTTTCTAAATTTCAAAGCTGTACAGTTGGATAAACAACACCAAGTAAGAACCTGCTGAGAAGAGGAGAGCAGTACATTGCTGCTAAATAACCCACATGCTCATGAGCAAAGAGTGGAAGAGAGGACTGCATTCTATGTGTGCATAGGAGGTAGCTGATGTTGTTAAGCCCTTTTCCTGGGATAACTTGTCTCATGATAGAATGGTCATACCATTACACCCATCTCAGAAATCCCTACACAGCCTAGATGTTGGAGATACTGTAGACACAACCTAGTACCATCACAAAGTTGCTGTTGGTGTCTTGCCAGTTGCCTTTATCCACTTTTGGTTTTAATTCTGCAGTATTTCCAGTTGGATTAATAAAAGCCCTGGTCCCTTGGCAATGAGGTGAGTACAGGTCATGGATAGGTCTCTATGAAGAACACATGTACAGACTTTCCATGTCAGTATAAATCTTCTGACACTGCATGATTGGGTAGTGAGGTGAATTGTGAACTGGCTGCAGGATAGAAGTTAGAGAACAGTGATCAATAGGACAGAGTCTAGTTGCAGGCCTGTATCTAGTGGAGTCCCCCAAGGATTGTTACTGGGTTCTCTTCAATCCATTCATGAATGACTTGGATGAGGGATTAGGGTGCACTGTCAGCAAGTTTGCTGATGCCACAAAGCTGGGTGGTGTCACCGACACCCCAGCAGAATGTGCTGCCATTCAGCAAGACCTGGACAGGCTTTGTGTGTGGCAGGGGGATTGGACTAAATGATCTTTTGAGGTCCCTTCCTATCCCTAATGATTCTATATAATTTTCAAACTGCAACAACATTAGCAAAAAACTTTATTGAAAGGGTCATCAGGCCTTGAAACAAGTTGCTTAGGGAGGGAGTTGAATTGACATCCCTGGATGTATTTAAAAGTGGTGTAAACACCAAACTTACAGACATGGTTTAGTGGTGGGCTTGGTGTAGTTAGATTAATGCTTTGACTTGGTGATCTTGGAGGTCTTTTCCAGCCTAAACAAATCTATGATTAATTCTATCATCTGTGAACTGTCATTTGGTCTGATCCCCTGGTTTGCAAGAAGCAACAAGTGTGAAAACCTCAGTTTTAAACATCAGTTCAGCAACACTGAAATTCTCAGTGTAGCAGCCTAAACCATTACGTAACTTATCTGGTTGGAGAGCAATAAATGGCCAAGTTCTGTACCCAAAGAAACCATTTTTGACAAAACATTTTGACATTTGGCAATAGAATCCATTTTGAAGAAGTAAACATGACAGAAATGTTCTATTGAAAATAGTTGTTGGAAAGCCCTGGTAGTGACAAGAGTTAGTCACCTGTAGCCCACAGATCTGTTGTACATGGCTCTCAGAAGGAATGCCAGTGATACCATGCACACTACCCAGGAGATCTAGTGATCATCAAGGCTGGAGTCTCTTCCAGCTGTTTGGTGATTAAAGCTTGTGGCTGGGCACAGGGGGTCCTGGGTCCTCAGAGCAGGCTCACCTCACAAAACTATCTACCAGTTGGCTTTAGAGGAACTGCACAGACACACTCCCACTCCTATGTGACTTTCCATAGTGGTTGTTACAGCCATTGTGTCGCTGGAGGTGGTGGTGGAGGATTTCTGTCATTTGCTGTGTAGTCCCCAGCCAACTGGCCAAAGAAAACCTGGTCGGACTGCAATAGATCATCATTTGCCCAATGATCATACCAAAGAATTTATGATTTTTGCAATTTTTGAAAAGTAATCACTGTCACTGTCACATGTGCCAACATGTGAAATTGCTGTTTTGTACTTCTGGCTCTAAGTGTTGATGTATTTGTGTCTTTCTGACCTACAGCCTTTTTTAGTTCACAATTTTCCTTCTTCCTCATATCTGTCCAGACAGATGCATTGTTCCAAGCCTCACCCCAGTCGTGCCCTCACATGATGATTGGTCAGGCTACTGTGACAATGAAAGCTTGTCCTGAAACCTAAGTGCAGTGAGTTGGTCACTGTTGCTCTCATCCTTAGAGAACTGTGTTGTATAGCAAAGGGTCTGATAACACCAGTCAGTGAGCTCTTCCCCTAAATTACAAAGATGCTTCAATCAGTAGACCCAAAAGAAAAATCTTGGGGTCACAATCATGGTTTTGAAAGTTTTCTTTTTATCTTTGTTGTGTGTTGCACAGCCCCAATACATACAAGGAGTCTTACAAAACAAAGCTCTCAGGTCAATATTTAGCATAGGTGCTTGGAAGTCTAGATATAAAACATCTGCTGTTAGTGAGAATACAGGCTGGCAGAGCTTTCCCCAGGGAGCAAAAAAGAAATAAAACTGAATTTTACCTAGGTATGATAAGGGAAGATTCCTCTGCAATGGGAAGTCTTGTGATCATCTTTGAGAACATATTATTTGTGAGACTTCTGAAATGACATTGTCAAAAATGATTGTTTTTTCCAACCTATTGTAACTTTCTTTTCTAGCTTTACAGTGAAAATGTGCTTCTCTTCTGAATTTTTTGTGACTCAGATATATCAGGAATTTTGCTGAGACTTTTCACGCTGTTAAATAATTCCACCATGCAAGAGTTGTTGCTCTGGGTAAAACAGGCATGCATTTCTTTCTGGAAAAAAGGAATTTTCCAGTCTAACAAGAAGAAAACACCAGGCAGTGAAGGGTATTATCACTTAACCGATCATTTAGGAGGAAAATTGTGGCTTTGGACACATCCTCATGAAAGCTGATATCAAGGTTATCCTTTGGCTAAGGTGGGAATAAATGTAGTCCAGATTTTCTACCCTTTAAACAGGAAAGAAAAGCTAAGGTGAAGCTCTGCATTTCAGGAGTCATTCAAAAACACAAGCAATAAGCACAAAAATTCCTATGCCCTGAAAAAAAAGCTACTTTTTCCCCATGCCTTCAAAGCAAATGTCTAAAGAAAGCAGCAAAATACTACACTGCTCCTCTTTTCCATGCACACATTAAGTGTAGATAATGCACGTTGTTTGTAGTTGGAACAGAAGGTATGATACAGCATATAAGCATTTATTTTATTTCCTTCAGCCATTCCCCTTCAGGTAAATTAGGGAGCTGTGTAGTCAGCTCCTTAGCACACACATTGCTCATCCAGTTGCATGTTTACAACACTATCTGGGCTTTTTATGTCATCTCAGCACAAAAGAAGCTGAAAAGGAGCTAAAGCAGGCACTTGTATAAAAAGCTTAGTAATACACACCTTATCTCACAGTTAGCATGAAGGAAGGTAAATAACCAGAAGTGAAGTGGAGATCAGATTTTCTTCAAACTAGAGTTTTGAAAACATAATTATAAATATTTAAAATAGAATATCCAAGGAATTCTTTAATGAAGTCTTATTTGTGCATATAAATATATACTTCCTCATTCCACCCTGGTTAAAGGAGAACTATGGCCAGGGACAAAGATCTCAGAAATAGGTGAATTGATGAACTAATACAAATAAAGCAAAAAATAGGTTCAAGACTATTAATCCAACTTACTTGAGCTTTTAAAAAGGGTGAACATTAGTCATGGTTGTTTCAGGATTCACTTTAATACATATTTGATGAGATTTGAAACAACTTAGACTTAAAAATTCTCTTTTATTTAGATTTTTCTAAATAGTAAAGCGAAATCAACCTTGGGTTTAAAGGAATATTAGCTCTCTCCTCACATATTCTGTCTAGTCTTGTGAGAGCTGCCTATTGTACCCAAATACAACAGTTTCTTTAGCAGTGCTGAATCTTAGACACTAAAGACAGCCTCTCCTCAATGGGGGTTACTACAAGGGGAAAAAAATTTTCAGTGCGTCAGAGAAGGGACAATCTAATCCTCTTTGCCGGTACATCTGCTCTGGCAGTTTTGCTCTACAAATCAAAAGGCATCCCATTAATTAAAGTTCCTTTTTCTTTCATTTTTATTCAGCTCAAGAAATGTGACCAGTATTCAAAAAGAAAAAGGCTTCAGCTCATTTTAGTCACAAATATCCATTACCAGTGTATGCACTTAGTCTGCTTTCCGCTTTTTTTTCCTTTTTCTTTCTTTTTCTCTTTTTTTATTCTTCTTTCTTTTTCTTTTTCTTTTCCTTTTTCTTTTCCTTTTTCCTTTCCTTTTTTCTTTTTCTTTTTCTTTTTCTTTTTCTTTTTCTTTTTCTTTTTCTCTTTTTCTTTTTCTTTTTCTTTTTCTTTTTCTTTTTCTTTTTCTTTTTCTTTTTTTTTTTTTTTTTTTTCTTTTTTTTTTT
>VZRI01005933.1:78113-132877 GCA_013397515.1 Upupa epops
CTTTCTTTCTTTCTTTCTTTCTTTCTTTCTTTCTTTCTTTCTTTCTTTCTTTCTTCCTTTCTTCCTTTCTTCCTTTCTTCCTTTCTACCTCTTCCTTTCTCCCTCTCTCCCTCTTTTTCTTTTTATGGAGAACATTCTCCTTTGGCAAATGCAACGCATTCAGAGTCTTACAAAACAAAGCTCTCAGTTCTTGGTCAGCAACAAACTCATCTTTGTTCATGCAGTTCTATTAAGGAAAGATGGCCAATTTTATGCAGGTTTCTATGGTCTGCAGCACAAAGGCATCTATCTGCGTGCAAGCTATCTGGCAGGCACACAGCACACCATGAGATCATCTATTTTAGCCATTGCCAGCTGCAATGAGGAACTGCAAAAATGATAAACTGGTTTATATAGTGCTTCTATTTTTCCAAACAGGCAGCACCACAGATTTACACATTGTTTTATGAACAGATAACAAGTGCAGCTAATGGGATGCCATCACATCTAGATCTCAGGATCTGGTCTGCATTTTCTCCTGTGACTCTAGGACGGTTTTCATTGGATGTCATCTATCTTAAGCAGGAAGGGATGCTCGACTGCTTTATCCCTGGGGTTTAAACTGTTGTCTAAGGAATTCTGGCCTTTAATTTGATGGACTTTTACTGTGCTTTTGCAACCATCCACTACTACTCCACAGTGGGTAGCCAGCCAGCTATTTGACAAATGCCAGTTGCATCATACGCTACCCATAAAATCCACGTACTGTAATTACACAGCATGAGGAAACTGAAATTATTTCTCCTGATAAAAAAGATGGGTTTAGAAAGGGAAGTTCCTTTCTATTCAAGTGAATAGAAACAGCCTTTATATATAAAAAATCATTGTACATTATTAATTAAATTCAGTGGAGTACTACAGTGTAAGACAACATAAAAATGAGTACTACAGTGTACCAAATACCAGCAGTTTACCCGTTTGTCCCTTTAGGCTGTCCTAGGCAGGATGCATAACCTCATCTAAACCCAGTGGAATTGATGCTCTCTGAATCCAGTTGAGTTTGAACTGGACCTGTGGTGCAGATGGATTTATACAAAGGAAGGGCCTTGGCTCCTTTTATGAGTAGAGTTTAATTCTATAGGTACTCTCATGTATTAGCATAGGTAGGGGAGAAATGAATGTCTGAATAGACAGAGTCAACTTGAAAATACTTTCCCGCAAGATGACATTCCTATTACACAGTGGCTACCCTATGAATAGATGAGCAAGACAGCACATCATAAGGCACTGTGGGAAATGGCATTATGTCAATCCTTGCACAAAAATCACCTTGAGCCTGTTTTTCACTGTGCAGTTACTGCCAGGAGGCTGATGCTGCACCATGTGGTTAAATTATCACTTCCCTAAATTTGAAGAATCTTTTGTGTGTTAGAAGCATTGTCCTGAATTTATCAATGCAATTCTGAAATGTCAAACCACTGCATTTAGAATTTGTTTGCTGAAAAAATAATTCCCTAGAATGTGTCGTCTCTTACAAAAAAAGTATAATGTACTTTCTTTTTAAACTCAAATTACCTAAAAAGTACAAAAGAAGGTGGAAGAAAGCAGGATGATAGTCGTGCTTAACAGGGCACGTGAGATATATTTACTTGATGAGTAAAAACAACCTAATATGCTCCCTTTCAAGCTGATTTGACTGAGGAGCTATTACATGGGAATATAAAAGATTCATAAGCTTTTGTTATCCAAGACCAGCCATTTGGAAACAATGAAATTCTGCAGATAGAGAATACTGTGTACTTTTCATGAGAGTGAGGTATCCAGTCGCAGCTAGCACCACAGGAAAACTCATCTTGTTCATGAAAACAAGATCTTGGTATCCAGCATATTCTGACCTAACCAGTGTGATGCTGCGTTCAAGCCAGCAATTCCTCAGGACATGCCTTCTGGATCATAGCATCCATTGTGAAGTACAGAGCAATAAATTGAGAACAAATGAATGCATCTTATTGTAGCAGAGAAACTCAAGTACTACAAGAGATGACATTTAGTGCTTTAAACAGGTGACTGCCTTCTTTTTGCCTCTCCAGAAGAAATGCAACCTTTGCCTTAGGACACACACTTGTAGATGCCTTAAGCATTAGATATGTATAATTACTCTGTGTTATTAGTAATACTATATTATTAAGTTGTATTAACAATACTGTTTACTAATCTCAGCCCACAGTAGCAGATGTTGTATAAATGCCTGTGAGAACTCTCGGTATATTTGAGATGATTTCTCATATTGCTCACAGCATTTGTTATAAAAGCCAAAGAATAAGACTTGTTTTGTTCCCAAATATGAAAGAAAATTCATGCCTTCAGTAACACCTTTGTGAGTGGGTGAGAAGTGAGATGTATTTCAAATGAATTATTTAGCCAGTTACACACATTTTTGTATGGATGATTAACCAGTTGGTGTCTCTTTTCTTAGAGCATTGCTCACAATTTGTAGTTCTAACACATACACAGGCACATGCACAGAAGGCACTCACCAACTCAGAAACTTGGGTGACCTGACATACATAGAAGAAATAAAGGAATGAATAGAAGTTATCAGCTGATTCTCAGTAAAAGATTCTCTTTGGAAGAACAGTAAAATACACGACTGTTCATGACTGCACAGAGTCACTGGCTATGGAGTGTTCTCTGGAGACTTTCAAAACATACCTGGACTCAGTCCCGCGCAATCTGCTGAATGTGACTGCTTTAGCAAGGGGATTGAACTAGATATCTGCAGAAGTCTATTTCAACCTCTACCATACTATAATTTTATGTGTAAGAGTATTCATAAGCGTATTTCAGGATATTGAGCTTTTTTTAAGGATAAGGAAGCAAATTCCTATGTGCATTTGGCTAGCAAATAAGTGTTTTCAGGTATCTATTGAATGAGCCACTGTGGGACTGCTGAAGGAACCTCTAGGTGAATTTCTGCCTAGAACATGAGTCAAAAACCTCGCATGAACTGAATTTACATATTCATAATTTCTGAGGTTCCACTGATTTCATTCACTAATGGTGGAGTTACTACAACTTAATTATCTGCCACTTACCAGATAAGCCTTTATAACAGGCTGCATGCACACCACATGGGAAGTAAGAACAACTTGACTCCGTTAACCTGCAAAGGAAGAGCCTCCTAAGCTCTGCAAGTGGCAGAACTTAGCAGGGTAAGCTTAGCAGTTATTGCTGCTTAGCTGGTGTGAGGTATTTTAACTACGCCACAGCAGTCACGGGGCTGTGGCTTCAATGGGATTTTGTGTGTCCAGGTAATTTTTGAAAATTGGTCTTCAACAGCTTAAGTAATTTAGGCACTTTTGAAGATTTCACTTTTAGCAACAATAATGAAACCCTCCAGCTTTTTGGGAATGAATCTATCCTGTGCTTTTACACTGTGCTGAAGAATGCCTTTCGCTATTGGAGAAGACCTTATGATAATACTATCTATCCTGGTTTGCAATACACTGTCTGAGAATGGAGGCAGGCTTCAGACTGGAGGAAGGCTTTATTTCTTGGGGAGACCTTGTGCAGTGTGCTCAATCCCATGGGAATATAGCTAGGCAGAGGAACAGGAACAAAAACAGCACATTGGATAGGTTCAATCCAGTGTTTCTCTCTGGAGCCCAGAAGTCAGTTCAGTTTGATCTTTTATACCTGATCACAGATGCTTTTCAATATACAACCAAAGGGTAATACTTGTAGCCAGCAGGTACAGCCTCTTATCCTGTTAGAGGCAAAAATGCTACCTGGAGTAATGGTATGCATGCCATAAATTGTGCTTAAATAAATGCAAGCTTAGACATTACTGTTCTTAGGAGAACTTCCATAAAGCTACTGACATAATGTTAGTAAGCTACTTACCAGTGCAAAGAGAAGCACCTCCAGGCTAATCGTGTGATAAGTCTTCTGCTGAGGTCTGAAACAATCTGGTATGTTAATCTTTAACAATCTGTATCTCTGGCAATATCTGTATATCTGGCAATTGATATATCATGTTGATGATTGCAGAGCAAAAGATATGAAGGTAATGTCTCCAAATGCGATCTTAATTTAAGCAACTAGTTCTTTGTCCTTTGTTTTAATAGATGAACCAATCTGTTAATATTTGGTGTGTAATGCAGTACAGAATAATTTGTCATAGCTTATGCTCTTTGGAGAACTATGTGGAGTACAGAATTATCTATTGCCCTTCAAGCACCAAGCAGTTCCAACTGCCTGACCAGGGCAATGCATATTCCTATCTCTGTTCTGTTAGAAAATAGCACATTTATCATTTCCCCCACTAGGGATTTGCACAAATCTTACAGATTTAAGGCAGAATTCATGAAGAGACCACATCTGAAGATCAAACAGCATGGAACTAATCCTTCTTCGGTAGAAGAACTAGCAAAAATTCTTCCTCTCAGATCCACACTTGAGTGAAAGTCTAGCCTTTCAAGGGTTGTAGCCAGGTTGAAAAAGAGGCTCTTACAGAATCTCAGTAGACTAGGAGAGCGCTAAGTTGTCTGCCTACAACTCTTACAAGCAGAAATATCTAATTCTGCCTCCGAGAGGCATTTGTGGAAGGTTTTCTGACCTGCCTTGGTTGTGGGGAAAATTTTCATGCTCCTATTCCATGAGACAAAAGGTGTCTTTGGACACCATTTTTAAAAAAAAGCAGAATGGTGATTCATTAGCTGGTTTTGGCTCAGCTGGTTTTCATGATACCTGCACAGTAACACTTTATTTTCCCCTTACCCACAGTATTGTATCTTGCAATGGTCACATTGTTTTGCCAAAATTTGCTTCTTCCTTACTGTCAGACAACAGAACACATATTTATGCAACAGCTTGACAGCACTGTGGAGAGAGTGGGAGGACTTGATGACGATTGGAAGAATTAAAACCTAAAATATTTTTTTGCTCCTATTAAGGACTGTTTTCTAGAGTTTAAATTACCATTAGTAAAGCTAGACACAGACAGCAAAACTTGCAATGCAGTGGATAAGCTATGATACTTATATCTTTATTTTCCTACAGTGAAGGCATCTCATTAAAGCATTTGCCACCATTTATCCAAAATGGAACAGTTTAGGAAGTGCTCATATATTGCAGGGAGGGATTTATTCTTAATTTATTTAGGTGATCAAAAAGAAGATCAAGGCACTACTTTGATGTTTATATCAATGTATGCATGTATGTGCACGTGCACAAGGAGAGATCAGTAAATGCTTTCAGTCTTTAATCTAGCAGGCAAAAGCAGTGTCTACAATTTAAACCAGATAACTACATACAGGTTATTTTCAACATTTGGGTCAGCTGGAACAAAACTACTTAGCAAATGATGTCTGACTCAAGCCTTGCTTGTCTGTTTGAGACAAATTTATTTACTAGAGTGGTATCAATGATCTACTGTTTATCTTTGCTCTGAAAGAATAGATTCTATATAATCCATTTTATATTTTAATTATGTATTAGATAACATTTATTGCGTGTTTTATTCTGTATGTTATATTTGCAATATTTTAGTGTAAATCATATAGATTTTATACACTTCTGCTCATTCCTAACTTTCCCCTTTACCTTACTCAACAGATGGAATATCCATTATTGATTAGAAATTCTCAACATGAAGCAAAGGATCACTGTATAATATTCTATAGTTCGATCTGGGCAACAAGTCATGCTATCTTATCTGGCTCTGTGGGTCTCACAATTGCTGAACTACAAAAACCGGGTTTCTGTGACTATGCCTGGATAGAACTGTCTGTGTTGCAATTGAAATCAATAAAGAGAAGGAGGTGTTTTTGGAATGCAAGATATCTGTAAAACCTATTCTGGAATGAGGGTGTAAACAAACAAATAGAAAAACCCCTACACATGCAAAACTTAATGCAAAATTGAACTTTATAGAAGCAAATGTTTGTATTGGGAATTTCTGAGGTTTGGTATTTTTCAACTGTATTTGATGGCAAAATGACCAGGGAAATATCAGAATTGCTTTAACCTTGAAAATTTGACATTCAAGAATGCACAACTTTAAAGGTCATTGAAAACTGTTCCTCTGAAAATAGAGGTCCCTCATTGACTTCAGTGGATTTAGAAATGCATCACAGCACCAATTTTTGAAATGCAGTGTGCACATGCATCTGCCCTCAACTTAAATAAAGCTAACAGTGACACACACCTCTGCATTCTGATTGCTACTTTGCAGTACGGTCTTCTTGTTGATATTGAATCTGATATGTGAATGAGAATATACAATTGTTCTTTCTTTTATACATCACACCACATCACTTAAGAAGCAGCACCTGTTATGCATCAAGATCTTCAATAAAATAAGCATTTTCTGATTCAAGCTCACTACCATGATGAGACACTAAAAATGAGTCACAGTCAGTAGTATTCAGCATTTACAATCAGATCAGACTTCTGTGTTTGACATTAAATAGCAAGTAAACTGAGTTTGAAAAGGCTAAGTGATGACAAGTATTTTGATCTTTTTGTATCCATATGCATATTGATTATCTTTAAAACAGAGATGAGTCATACGTTGAACACACCGCAACATCAGGAGACGCACATCATGTAGGCACAGCAGTATGGTTCTTTCTGCAGGGTAAGACTCAAGACAGTCTTGATGTAAATCCAGAAATGTTAGTTTAATAATTCATAAAATTCAGTGCCCAGCTGGTTGCAAACCTTGTGAATTTATTTAGAAAGTATAAAGTTCCTTAAGATAAAGAATTATTAGATCCTTTAGAGAAGTGGACTTGTCATTCCAGTGTGGAGGGGAAAAGCCAGTCAGAAAGCAGAACATCTGAAGGTGGTGGTGTGTGTCTCAGAAAACTATAGTAGAAATACTGGGAACTTTGAGGGAAGTACCAGTGGAATACTCTGAAAGCAATAGAAAAGTTCTACTTTGTTAGGAAGCGATGGAAGATATGTTCCAGGTAGAAGAGGAGCATCATAAACAACTTACAGACATTTGAAAGCAGACCATGGGTCTTGGCTCTGGTTTGTGTTATTTTAAAATATTTAAAATAAACCTGTTTTATATTACTGGTGACACAATTCTACATAAGGTTTCCAGTGTCACTCTGAACTTGGTTCTGGTGTGACTAGAACTACTTGATAGGGTACAAATGTATACCTTGTAGTGACTGACTGCTGTTTGTAAATGTAATCAGTCTCATCATACATAACTGTGTAGTAGTTTATATTATGTTACATCACAGTCAGTTCATTGTTCTAATGGTTTACTGTCAGATGAACAGCATGGAACTTCATCTGAGAAGGCTGGAATAAGTGATTTTTAGTAGAACAGTTTATTTCAGTGGTCTTTAAAACACACTAGAGCACACGTGCAGAACAGTTGTAACACTGATGCCATCTATGGTAGTGTACTCAGAGCTTAGCAGACTGATGCTAACTGATCTGGGTGAGGGTTCTCTTTTTTTTCATATCAAATGATGTATTCACTGTATGCTGGATCCGAGTCATATACTGAGTCAGAGTTGTCCTGCCTAGGAAAAAAACAGAGTTCAAAGCAAACATGGGCTGATTTGCCTGCCAAGTGAGATGCTGTCCTGCATAATACTGCAAGTAGTGATGATCATGAAGCTGTGTGGGATGAGGAAACTGACACAGAAGACCAGGGGAACAATGCCTATCAGGAGAAGACAGACTGCTAGTGAAAGCTGAAAGGTAGAAAGTGGTGCTGGAGAGGGAAAAGAGGAGGATTTTAATGCCTCATGATTCTTAAAACATACCCTTATTATAAAGTACATGTTATCCACATCCCTTTCAGCTCCTGTTTGCTGTAAGTGGAAGACATTGTCCAAGACAACAACCCAACTGCTTTCTGTGTTTCTGGTAAAGTTCAAAATAATAGAAACAGTCATCCAAATAGACTTCTCAAAGCCCAGAATTGCTAGGTGTGGTGCTAAGCAGGATCAACAAACTCACAAGCTAAGTTGAAGGTCATTAGCATGTCTTGTTTCACACCACAAACTGCTACTACTCACTATTGGCTTATCATGAACGTGATTTATCTGTTCTCTCATCCTGAAGGGGTCAAATTGCCTAGCAAGAAACTTCATTGAGCTCTACTTACAGCTGGCAAAGGAACAGAAGTACAGCTCAGTGCAGAGATGCAGTCCAAATCCATTTATTCAGTTGAGGTTTGGAAATGGAAAATCTTAGAGCTAATGTATACCTCCCTGAAAGTTTTAAAAGAACTTTCTAGAAAATACGGAGAGCATGAAAGGGACTGTCCCCCTGTACTCAGTCCTGGTGAGGCCACAATTTGAGTTCACTTCTGGGCACCTGAATGCAAGAAAGACATTGAGGTGCTGGAGTGGGTCCAAAGAAGGGCAATACGGTTGGTGAAGGGTGTTGAGAACAAGCCTTATGAAGAGTGGCTGAGAGACTTAGGGGGCATGAGTAGTCTGAAGGAGGCTGAGAGGTAACTATGTTGCTGTCTACAACTACCTGAAAGGAGGTTGTAGAGAGATGGATGTTGGTCTCTTCTCAGAAGTAACAAGTGACAGGTCAAGAGGAAACATCCTCAAGTTGTACCAGGGGAAGTTTAGGTTGGGCATTTGTAATGGTTTAAGAGATTAAGAAAGAGGGTCTAAATGGGTTTGGGTTGGTGCCTGCATTGCAAGCACATCAACCAGCTCTTGCTAAGAATTCAACAGGCAATGAAGCAACTTTGCTAAAAAAAGAATTTATTGAACTCATCACTGAGAAGAAAAAAATCCCCAAGTAAGTAAAAGAATCAAAAAGGTAAAACAGCAACGGTATCACAATGCCTTTACACACACTGAGAGAAAAGGGAGACAGCTAACACATCAGTTTCTGGCTTAAGATGAGAAGTCCTGGGGCAAGAGTGCAAACCAACACTCTGGAATCCAACCATCCCCTCCATGCTGTGGCAGGGGGATTGGACTAGATGGTCTTTTGAGGTCCCTTCCTATCCCTAATGATTCTATGATAATTTTCAAACTGCAACAACATTAGCAAAAAACTTCTTTATTGAAAGGGTCATCAGACCTTGATATAAGTTGCTTAGAGATGGGGTTGAATTGACATCCATGGTTGTATTTAAAAGTAGTGTAAACACAGAACTTATGGACATGATTTAGTGGTGGGCTTAGTGTAGTTAGATTAATGCTTTGACTTGGTGATCTTAGAGGTCTTTTCCAGCCTAAAGAAAGTATGATTAATTCTATCATCTGTGAATTGTCATTTAGTCCAAATTGGGAACTAAAATAGTGTTGAGATCAATTTTCTACTTCTTAATTTAGAATAAACACCTCTTCTTTTTCAGTTTTCTTTAAAGGCTTGAAAGGTACCATACATTTACTGAATAAAGTAATCAACCTAACTTTTCCTCTTTTGGGCATAAAATATGTTCCTAAATGTTCAAAACAACAAAAACTAATTTTGAAGTTGAAGTCACCGAAGACAATTGTTTGTAATTCTTTCACTGAACCATAATAGGTTAGGAAAGAATCCTGTAATGATAAGCAGATGGATTTTATGACATGATGTGTCTTTACACATGGAACCTCCGTGCAGTTTAAGATTCGCTGCCACTCAATACTATAGCAGCCCTTAGGTAATTTGAACTGTAGCAATTCTAGAAGTGAGCACAGGATAAGGTGGTTTCTCTCCATATTGACTTTCTTTCTAGACACTACGATTTTCCATATGCTAGCCATAGATTGCATAGCATTGTCAATAGTGGACAACATAATGTAACTCATCTTGTTTCCTCATGCTTTGACAGGTTTCTACATGTTCTTTGTAGTTCATTCTTTTCCTTCGGTTTTTAAATTCCATTAAGACTTTATCAGACATTTTATAGTCTGTTCCAAACATGATTTTCCGATGTATTTCTCTTGATTTCTCTTATGCTGGTTCATAGTTTGAGAGCTCTCTTTTGCTTTGTGTTCCCCAGGCATTGCTGGTTTAATGTTTAAGAGCAGCGTGACTGCACAGTTATTAATATAGAAGCAACTGAAGGCAATTAAAATCAAACACATGACAGCCCACAAATCAAACATGATGGCCCACTATGTCAGTGTGCCTTTGAGGTGAAATGTAGACAATTGCAGGTGCTGAGGATTGAACCTCAGGTATTCCCAACACTTATGTTCATCAAAGATGAGCTGCCACACCCTATGCAGGATGAAGGTTTTGCCTTTCCTCAGCATCCAAACCCAAGTAGAAGAAATTAAACATGTATGGCTGTGGCTGGATCCTTTCCTAGGGGGTGTGGGGTAGACTTTTGGCAGTCAAAGATGGTGGAAGTTATTTGGACACCTTTTATTAATAGCTAATCAAACTGGGAAATGGTTTTGGCAATAAAATTCTAACTGTGCTGACTCTTCTGTTTCCATGAACTGCAACTGGTCTATGAGATAACTGGGAATTTCATATTGATCAAACTGTTCAAAAGCAACCAAGTTGTCCAAATTATACAAATAGCTTTAAAACTGTACTCCATGGACACAGCATGCAATTGAAGAAAGTGAGAGCTCAGGTAACTCCTGAAAGATGTAGGCCATTTCATTTTCAAATAAATAATACCATTCTTTTGAACAAATGCAGCTTTTTTTCCTCATAAAGGGTTTGTTTCTGCAAAATTGCCTATCGGTATAAAATGCTTGTGAACTCTCCAGTCTTAAAAACAGAAGTTTATTATGTTCCAATCAGTATAAAAAAGCAAAGTTCTAAACTGAGTTTAGAAAGGAAGACCAAAGACAAACCCTATTTGTTTTTCCAGCAAATGCAAGTCCTGTTTATTTAAATACACCTGGCTTTTTCCATAACTGCATAAATGAACTGTAGTTTATAATTTCTGTTATATTTTTCCCTGCACAGTGAGCACCATCTTTACCTCCTTTGTCTTCCCTATCAGTGGGACAGTGAGAAGGAAAACAAAATGCATAACTAGTTCATGAGATTTCTGGTTTGATTTAAATGAGATTCTGTACCTGTCTGTCCTTTATTTTGACTGAGAATAGATGTGTTCATCTGCAAGGAGAGATAGATTGTGATTGATATTGATACTAAAATAAGGCCAAAAGTCCATTGGGAAAGTTAAATGAGACTCAGAGGAATTTCAGAGCAGACATAAGAACAGCTGTGAGAGAAATATATTCTCTAAATTTCTTTTAATCTTCCTTTTAATTGCTCCATTTGCACTCCAATGCCTCAACACTTGTACTTCTGGGAAATTTTAGATACAAGGAATATGCTTTTATGAGAAAGGATTTAGGTGCACATCTAGGTTTTAAATGAGCTTAGTAAAAAGATCTCCAGTGATACTAATGATTGCTGGAAGGTTTTGCTCTTTGGTCTTTATAATTGGAGGCTGAGATAACATCTAAGTGCTTTGTTTTCAGTGCTTCCATTTAATTGATTTCCCATTACCATTTTCTAAAATTACTGAAAATGCCAATAATGGGTTGTTCTATCTGGGGCTTAAACTTATTAACTTCCCAAGTCACGTTGAGAGACTCAGAGAGATGTGAATGAAGCACTATTTCTTCATTTATTTCAGTGCCAAAGCAAAGGACTTTTTATGCTTTCTCAGCAATAAAAATTTGATGAGTTTGGTTTGTATCATAAGGATTTTTTTCACGGAGCACCACAATCACATATAAAAAATTACCCCGTTTTTAGAAAGAATAGTTATCCATTATTAATCCAAACAATTACAGCTGAATTTGAGTAGATTTCAGAGTACTTCAATATTAATTCTCCCCGTGAAAATACATCAGGCTTCATCTGAATTTCCATTTCTCATATCTCGCTGAGATAGGAAATAGAATAAAAAGCCAAATATTTGAAAATTCTAGAGAAATTAAAAACTTGAATTAGTCTTCTGAGGTGTTCTGTTTTACATGTAAACCACTCTGCTTGGATAAGATTACACTGCTTGATTCCAATGTTACATCTACTTTCCATTAAAGTTGAGAATTATTTTTAACTTTTTGATAAACTATAATATTTAGCATGAGCTAATAACTGAAATGATGATGTACAGTTAATTTGTTTGTCCTTGGTTATGAGAAAATATATTTCAGACCTGCTGAAGGTAGTATTTTTAGATTGTGTTGGCATTGGCTAAGTAAAATCAACAGTTTCTGCTACATAGTGATTAGCTTCTGTTGGTGCTACTCAGTCCTTTTCATAGAGATTGCTTGGATGTAATTTCTGCCTCCAAGAACAGAATGATGGTTCTGACATCCACATTTGCGTGACATATTTTACATAAGTTAATATCAGCATTTTTGGGAAGGAATACTGTTCCTCGTGCAGTCAACTTCAAGCTCCAGAAGCCACATCAGAAGCACTGCTAACCAAAGTGGGGTGGTAATTATAACCATTATGTCAGCAAAAAAGAGGCATGAGGCAAAATTTTAGAATTTCTCCCTGAGCAGGTGTGTTTCAAGCAAACCAAACAGTTACCCAAACTTTAACAAAGTTACAGCTGGAGAAAACTGAAACCACAATTAGCCTGCGTAATTACACAGTGCTATCATCTGATGAGTCAGGTGGATCCCTGGATATGGCAATGGAAAGTTGTTTCACCTCCAGGCAAAATTACCTGGGGACAGCTACCTCAAAGATGGGCGCTTACATTATAGACATCTGAAGTGAGGTGTGAGGAATCCCATCTGGGGGAGATTTTGCATTTCTTGCTCTTTTTCTGTCTCCTGAAGAAGTGCTGGCAAAGCCTTGGTGTCTTTCCCAGCTATGAAGGTGCCTACCCGGAGCACAGCTGGCTCTTAGTGCCACCACTTCACTATGTCTTAAGAGTTTTTTTACACTTCTCTAGTAGATTTTAATACAAATTGCTAGAATAGCTGTGAATATTTTTTTATGTATTGGGTCTGTTTTTCTCCAAGTTTCCAAGACAATTTCAGTGGCTGTTACAGCAACTAATTCCTTTACGGATTTTAAACCACAGCTGAAATTACTGATTTGAGAGCTAGAACTGAACCACTCTTCTGAGGCCCCAAACGCTTATAAACTCATTTTCACAGTGTTGTGAGAAGTGAGTGTAACAAATAGGAAAAATATTGGGCCAGAAACCACAGGATCTACAGCAGCAAGAACCCGTAGTTCATTTTCTCAGGTGTCTGGTTCAAACATAAGTAGCTGTGTAAACACATGTATTTGGGTACAGACTGTGTATATTGTTTATATGAGTACATGCACACAAATACATACAGATGTATAAAAATTGTGTTGTTCTTCTTGTAAAAGGGGACCTGAACAAGGAATCTAAATGCTGGAAAAAAATGTTTTAGTGAACAAAATTAATGTTGGAAAGAAAGTGTTAGCCACGGAAATGTTTGGAAGATGATGAAAAAGGAAGCATCATGTACCTGCCATTAAATGATCTATCAGACTATGACTTTTACACTGCTTTTATTCTTCTGTGATAAGACTGCAAGAAGACTCTAAGTGTGTTCTGTCTGATCTGCTCTTTTTATTAGCAGGAGAAATGTTTTTACAATGTTTTCCTCTGAGCCAGTCTTCCCATGGGTCGGTCAGCCAGGAAACAACATTGTCAGTTTCCCATTCGGTTTTCCTGGCTGTAATTTCAGAACAGAATGCCAGAGAAATTCCCAGGCTCTCCTTGAGAAAACTACTCCAGCCTAAACCAGCCCACCAACTCTTGACTTGAGCTGCATGGCAGCAGTAACAGTCCTGGATAGGGTATGCAGAAAGTGTTATATCCTGTCGTAGAAGCCAACATGGTGTATGAGAGGATGTTCTTTAGGACTAGTACATGATGTCCCATGCTGGTGGCAATGAGGTTAGATGATCCAGTGATCTCTTTGGGTGTAATGCTCTCAGGTATCACTCATGCTCCACCTCTCTCTAATTCATGAGAAAGGGAAACTCTGCTGCAGAAAATGAATGAATAGGCAGAATCTGGCAAGGGCTGAGTGAATAATATAATTATTTAAGTTGGAAGAGACCTTTAGATAACTGAGTCCCAAAGCAACATTGAGAAAACAGATAAAGTCTAATGGTTTTGTAGATTTATGTGACCTGCTCTGATACCAGTGGAGCTGTGTTGAGGGTTTGCATTACACTCTCCATATCCTACCACTCTTCGGCAAATCACTCATGTTGATTTCAACTGGGTTACAAGCTGATGCCCTACTAACCTGCAGAGAAATTTGTCACACACTTGAATTTAGGTATGTGTTTAAGTAGCCTGTTGCTTAGCAGTACTCCTGACCTTCTGCTTGCGTATTTGGGTGATCAGAGGACTCTGAGAAAGAAGAAAGCACAGCAGCAGATTTTTTGTACACATAACAGCTCTTTCCGACATTTATGACACAAGGAGGACTTAGGCAGAGCTACAGGTAAGGTTTCAGAACAAAAAACATCTTTTTCCTTTAAAGCTGATGCTTGTCTTTCAGTCTTAGGCAGTTATCTGTCTCTGATTTATAACTCATTATCCAGTTCTTCCAAATTTGTTCTTCTTTTCAGTTTGCTTGGCTTACAGATACTTTTTCACTGGGACAATAATATCTGTTGTCACTCTTACCTTGCTACCCTGGAGCTTCTGTCTTCTTCACCGAGAAGAACCTCTCCCTGCTTTAGTGAAAAGGGCACCTCCTGCCAGGGAAATCCCATCCAGAAGACACAGACTCAGCAATTAGCTTGGGCCATCACATGTGCACCTGGGGTCTACACTTATCTGAAACTGCTGCCCCTGCTCTTCTCAGGCCTTCAACATCATCAGTTACCTCCACACTATCGGGGACAGTGTGAGGCTGAACCTACCCTACAGTGAACTCCCTAAATCCTATATAGCTCCCATGTAGCTTCTTGAACTTAACACTTTTTCTTCTACCCCAGTTTTTGTGTGTTAGCTTTGGTTCTACATTTTCCAGGCTTAAGCTCTGTGAGGAGAGAGTGGGACTTGAATTTACAGATAGCTGAATTTATAGAGAGCAAGACAAAACACTTAGTTTCTGAAGATTTGACTTGCAGAATGAAGTCTGCTTTGGAAAAGAATCCTGCAAATTAGTTCTAATTTTCTCCTATGCAGTCAGTCTGTTTGCAACAGGACACAGATTTTCATGCTAATAATCTTTACCCTTCTACATTGCATCTTTACCTGCAAAACCAAACTTTCCATCATATGAAGGGAGTTCAAAGTAAACTGCTTAGATATGCAGAGCTGTTTTTTTTGCCAAGATTATTAAGTGTCAGGAAAAATTTTCTCACTACACTTGTAGTCAGAACTGGTAGAAAAGATATCATTTTCCTTGTTCCTCTGATTTCTTTTCCACTATCATTTCAGAACTTGCAGATATTTTTGTCAGAAATAATCTACTATCTCTCTCAGAGTCTCTTGACACTGCTTCTTTTAATGCTGCTGCCATTCATGTATGTATTCCTTTTATGTGCATTGATTTTCCAGTGAAGACTATCAGACTGACAATCTAGAAGTTGAAGAAATACAATAAACACCTTGGGAAGATACAATTTATTGCCCCTACACAATGTCCCGTGAACGTGGCTCAGGCCTTACTTGAAAGGGTGAGTAAAAGTGTTAGTGACAGGTCTCTCTTTGGCCTCCAGTCAAAACCTATGTGTGAGGGTGATGAATGGATCCTTTGCAAAGATAGACCTTCCTTGTGCAGCAACTAGACTGGGTTCATTATATATGGGCACTACCAAATGGCCGTGAGACAGTAACAGCAGCTGATTGTAATGTGATAGCTTTGAATGAGTGGCTTTGATATAAATACAAGTCTTTTTACTTCTGAAGCAAGAAACTTCAGTATAAATGTTGGCATCCAGCCCTTTGCTCAGTCAGAATTCTTGCAGATGGCTCTTTCCATTTCCTCTAAAATGGCCTGATCATATTTACTGTGAAACCTAATAAACCATTTTAGATTTTTCAGCATCCAGAAATAATGGCTGGGTTCTGACAGTCTAGCTTGTCTGAACTAGCTAGTAGTTCTGATCTAAGCCTGTAGGGCTCTAGGTTCAATAGTCAATTTAGTTTCAGTCATAGAATGCAATTGTTTGAGCAGGACAATACCTGCCAGAGTAAAGCTGTTGTGAAAAAACACCAATTGATTCGTAGGGTGAAGTCACAGCTCTCAGATTAAGACACTTGAACTTACACATACCCTTATAAATCTTAGCTAGATGTTAGTGTAGATTCAGGCAACAACTCATAGTGAGTAGAGTGATTTGAAGCTGACATATATTTAGTCAGTTGAAATACTTTCTGTTTCCCACTGTCTTTTAGACCTCTAGGACACTATTCAGTTGTCTAATCACATCTGGGTGTTTATTTTGGGTGCTGTACAGAGCTCAGCACCAACACTACTGTAAGTCCTGATTCATATTTGCTAGCCCTGTGCAGGCAATTCAGAGATATAAAGATGTCTCAGATGGCAGTAGGTGCCTATCTTTAGGCTGAAGAACAGACATGACTGTAGTGGGAACTCAGAAAACTTTTGAGTAGACAATTATTACTTAGAGGAGTCTGCATGAAAAACATGCTGAGAGGTGACCTGACTGTGGAGCTATGGCGAAGAGACTCTGTAAGGAGAGTGAGGGCAAGTCCTGTGTCCTTCTTCCTGTGCCACAGGCTACTGTTGCCTGTGCTGTGTACACTTAACATTTATTGGATGGAACGTGCAAGAAACTTTTGGAATACATACTAACATCTAGGCTGCTCTCACTTCTAAATACTTACCTAACTTCACCAGAGTTGGGCTTTCTCTACTTCGTATTTACTTTCTGTTCCTGTGGGTTTTCCACAGAGTGGTCCATTACCACATCTATAGGCAGTGGGCAGGCCAGGTTGGGCTGTAACCAGGCTGTTTAAATGCATTGGAAGTGCACTTTGAAAAACTATTTTGGCAGAAGACATGGAGGTCAATACCAAGTTGGTAATAAATGCCAGCCGCAGATGCAGACTCTCACATAGTGGAAAGCAAAGGGCAGTTATTTTCTTGGAGCTGTGAAGGTCTTTGTCAGGGAGCACAGATCCAGACTTCTTACAGTCAAGCAATGCGACAGAGATGATAGAAATCTGTGGCTTTGCAACACTCCAGTATGACTCGTCTGGATTAATTTCCCTTCTGCAATCAAGTCAGTTCCCATGACATTGCATCACCAGTCTCTGGGACCACTGAGACTTGCACAGGCACTGCAGCATTACTTCTTCTGATCCCTCATGATTGCACATGAAGAGAGGTGTGCACACACAAGGGAAGGCAAAATGCCCTCTAGATGGACTGACCCTTTGTCATGGTTTGACATGTTCAGCCTCTGGTATTTCTGCTATTTTGGTACTTTCCTGCAGAAAACGTGTTTCCCCCCAGAATTCTGTGGCTGGGGGCAGGGTAGGGAAAAGCCCTCTATAAAGCTGGAGCAATTTCTTCCTTTGCTTTCTCTCTTGGGACACAGCAGCTGAAAGCTAGCAGCTCCTCCAAGCCACAGGGGCAGACTCTACCCTGGGGTAGGTGGGGATAGCAGTCTGAACATGGCTTGCTGGAGCATGTGGCCATGAGCCTTGGGTAAGACCCTGCCCCTGCACTGATCCCTGCTGCTTGTGGTGCAATGCAGTGCCAATGTGAGCTGAGTGGATTCCAAGCTGTGCTGATCACTGCAAGCCAACCACTTTTGAAGATGCCAAAAATATAGTGAGCTCAACCCTCCTCCCCTACCTGTGACCGTGGAGGATTGAGAAAGACCCTGGATGAAGGGCTGAAGCCACAGCTTCTTTGTTCTGGTGTGGGGATGGTGCCCGTGTAGCCAGTCATCTTGCCTTTGTTCTTGCCATGGGCATGGCAGCCATGTGCCATCTTGGCTTTATTTCTGGCCATGGGCAGAGAAGCTGTCAAAGCTGCCGCTGAGGAACTGAGAAATGCTTGAGTAAGCTGGAGAAAGGAGGCTCAAAGTTGCGTCTGAGTTTCCTTGTGCTTGGCGGGACTGTGTATGCTGAAGATGTAGAAGGGACTGGTGATTTCTTAAATCTTTGGCAAAAAGAAAGAGACTGGGGTTTTGAAGTGTTTGTTGCTGCATCAGAGATACTGCTGCCACCTGAGAACCATGCTTGTCTGACGAACATCTGCTGGCCATGCCACACTGAACCCGAAGACCACTGAAAGAGAAAAGAGAGAGAGAGGGATTGTGGATGGTTTGTAAAGGGGAGATATGCAGAGCAGAGAGGAAGCCTCTGAGGTCCCAGGGGTGGAGGTGTGGTTGTTATCACCTTTCCTTACAGTCTATGCCCTTTTCCTGATGGACTTTTGTCTGAAGTCATAAATGGGTACATAATTATCTCTCATTTTCCTTAGTATGTGTGCAGTGACACAGTTTCTGTGTGTTTATTTTACTTGTTGGGAAGTTTTCTTTTCTTTTCTTTTTATTTGGTGTGGGTTCAATAAATCCTTTCTTTTCAGCAAAGTTGCTTCATTAGGAGGTTCCATATGAATATTAGAAGGAAGTTCTTCCCAGGGAAGGTAATGGAGCATTGGAACAGGCTGCCCAGGGAGCTTGTGGAGTCTCCTTCTCTGGAGACATTCCAGACCCCCCTGAATCCTGTCATGTGCAACTTGTTCTAGATGATCCTGCTGTGGCAAGGGGATTGGACTAGACGATCTTTTGAGGTCCCTTCCAGTCCCTAATGATTCTATGATTGGCTGGTAAATTCTACTTGAGAGCTGGTTGATGTGGCTAGATTCCAGGTACAAGGACAAAAAGACCCAGTTGAGGCAAGTTCCTCTTTTAAACCCACTACAACTTGTGGAGAACACAGGCAACACCCAAGGCCTCGAGATCACCTTTGAAACCCTGGACACTTTTGCTGGGTTTCTAACATTTGTGCATCAGTGGGATCACAGAATTATAAATGCTGGGGACATGGGTTAAGTTCATAAATAGTTGGAAGAAAGGGGCAAAATGTGTACATCAGCTGGGGATGAGGATGGGAAGATGTATGCTGTCATTTGTACAGCAGTAGAGTCTGAGGTCTGGAACCAGAGGTGGACCTAAGCACAGGACAGCTGCTTATGAGCAGGGACATCTAGACCTGAGCCTGAATAGAAGAAAAGGAGAAATAAGAGTTACCCACAGAGCTGGCAGAGCAGATGGCAAGGACTGCCTCATTCCCCACTCAGGAACAGGAATTTCCCAGTCTGAATCCAGTGAGGCTCTTCTGAGCAGAACAGGAGGCCCAGTTTGCCAAGAGCAGTGGCACAGCTCTGAGAAAAGAGGCATCAGCAGGGGTTAGGATTCTCCAAGAGCAGGTTTGAACAAAGGGCTCTGTATCTGCTTGCGTTTTTAATGTCCTGAACTGAGCTTCCTCTAGCATATCCTGAAGGGAGGAAATGTTTACACACTTGTCTTTACCTCCAACTGATGTGTAATTGAAATGAGGATAAGTGTCATGAAACAGAAAGAATGTAATGTGGTTTGGGCAAATTGTTGCATTAGCATGGCAAACACTCTCCCTCTTTAAAAGTCTTGGGAACTGCTGACACAAGTGGCAGCCAAAATTGCCACAGAAATTTGAAGGGTTTTTCTTTTTTTCTTATTTTTCCTGTTCTTCAGTTTATTGATTTCGTCCAAGTGACAATGTTACTGGCTTACTGCTCTTCTCCCTTTTTTTGATGGTGTGGTCTCTTTTTGAAGGGGTTAGATACTAAGGCGATGGTGGTGTGGGAAGTGGTCCACAAATCCTCACGTGATGAAGGTTTGAACTGTGGGAAAACTTGGGGATCTTGATTCACCCAGTTACAAGGACTTGAGAGCTTGACCTAAGTCTTCCTTGTGTCTTATCTAGACTATAACCCTGGATCTCCTACACAAAATCATTAGGGTGGGGAGAGCTGTACATAGACAGGCATCACCCCAGACAGAACCAGTTTGTGGCAAAAGGTTTGATCTAGACTTTAGGAAATACCCTGAGGGCTTCTCAGTTCAGGATCCAATCCAGGAATGTGGATTGGGAGGTTATAGACTGCCCTACACCACTTCTCCCTCAGCATGAGTTGTAGGGACCCCCTGGAGAACAGACAAGGTTTTAGAAAAGCTGGAAAAATAAGAAATGTGTTTACTGAACATGGAACAATGCGAGGAACAACACAAATGTAGGCTGAAGCTGCTGAAATTATGTGTAGCTAATTATTTTTTTTATTGACCTAGTTTCCAAGAAAGAAATTCAAATGCCTTCTCAGGGTCCTTATCATTAAAGATATACACTGATTCAGGAAGCTATGCTTGGTAAAGATGCATCGCTTCATTTACATGAGGACAGAATTAAGTCTAATAACATGAAATTAGGGGGAAAAAATGCGCCAAGGTTTTTCACAAGGGAGATTGTACCTGCGTTCAAATTATAATGTGAATAAACCTCAAATGAGAAGAGAGATTTTCGAGCTACCAAAATAATTGATGTGGACTTTGGAATCAAATTCAAGTGTATTCATTTTCTTTAATAAAGTGTAATGATTATTCTTTGCAGAAGTGAAATCCTTTTCCATTTAGAAAATACCCAAACCTGCTACAAAATCATTTTCATAAATGCAAAAAAAGTGCTTGAAAATCAAATGTTGTTGCTGCTTTTTTTTTATGTTGGGAAAAAGTAAAGAAATCAATTCAGCATTGACCTGGAACACATTAGAAAGTATTTCTCAGGTTCAGCCACCAACTGAAAAATCAATTATTTGCACATGCCTAATTAGGATTGTTAGGAAAAGCCTTAAAGAAGAGGAGTATGAAGCATTTTTCACAGCTCAGTGTTCCTGTTCCCTTTTTGCTGTACCTGCTTACAGGCGTTGCTATAACCCTTTCTGTTACAGTCAGTTATGCAGGCTCCAGTGCACCTTTTTCAATTATTAGCAGTATACAGTATCCAAGCTGCTTCTCCTTTGAGCTCCATTATTAAATACAGAAGGGATCTAAGTTAGTCCTTTGCACTGAACAGACAGGAGGTCATTTTGCATGCATGGCTGCCTACTATCCATAGGCGTGTGCTTGCTCTGTGAGGGTATATTCTATGAGTAAGATTTAGATTCTGATGTTTCAGTAGCACATGCTTAACTCACAAGGTCATGATTTAACTTAGAGTACTGTTGGATTCAAATTATCAGCTTAATATTGCATCAATTACTTTGTCAAGGTACTCAGGTAACTGGAGCTGGACCCTGATGCTTGGCAGTGTTTACTTGGGCACTGTTTTTTTGCCTAGTTAGGACCTTTTGGAAGACCTGTATCTTGGGCACTATTATTTTAAGCTAAGATTTTTCATTTGTTATACATCCTATTTCAAGGTGGAATTACCATCACTTCAGTCATAGAATCATAGAATCATTAAGGATCGGAAGGGACCTTGAAAGATCATCTAGTCCAATCCCCCAGACACAGCAGGATCATATAGACCAAGTCACACAGGACCATATGCAGGAGAGTCTTAAATGTCTCCAGA
Organism: Upupa epops; assembly: GCA_013397515.1. Lineage (NCBI taxonomy): Eukaryota > Metazoa > Chordata > Aves > Bucerotiformes > Upupidae > Upupa > Upupa epops. The sequence continues at coordinate 99,616 of VZRI01005933.1, forward strand.
GAAGGAGACTCCACAAGCTCCCTGGGCAGCCTGTTCCAATGCTCCATTACCCTCACTGGGAATAAGTTCCTTCTGATATTCATATGGAACCTCCTATATTCCAGCTTGCACTGGAACCTTGTCCTATCACTAGATGACCTTGAGAAGAGCTTGGAACCATCCTCCCAATACCTGCCCCTCACATATTTGTAGACATTAATGAGGTGGCCCCTCAGCCTCCTCCTTTTTTGCACTTGAATGTATTCTACAGGAAAGCACATCTTTCTTTCTGCACAGCTCCTTCCTATTTCTTCCAAAAAAAAGTTGGTTGCATTGTTTTGACAGTTCTTAGTATGTCTGAAAGACTTTACTTAAAAGTACTTTCACATGCACTCTGCTGCTTTCTGCAGCTTGCTTTCCACCATTGTCCCCATGATTTAGAATGGCAATAGTGTTTATTTGACCACACAACATGTACTTTCTGTTTGAACTGCTCAGCTTTAAATTGGGAAAAGAATTGAAAAGAGGACAGCTCGTGAGTACCAACACTAAATACCAGGAAGATTCTTTTTTAGGACAGTGTATTGTATTGGTGATATCTGGTCTGAGACCATTCCAAATGAAAACATTTCGCACCATTTTATTTAGAAAACATAGTGTTCGCGTTTCATTTTAACATGGTCTTAACATGTTAAATGTTGAACAGGTTGAATACCCAGACAGTACCCTCATGCTTCTTGTCATGAAATGCCCTACCCTCCTGTATCCTTTTTTTAAAGGACCTGGGAACCTGAGGATCTATGCACTCCTGCATTAACCTCTTCCAATATATACTTGCCTTCTGTTTCTTGTTTTCTTATCAACATAATAAAGAATCCAACAATAGCTGTAAAACAAAATCAAGTTTGTCACCTATTCTGCAAGAAAACATATTGGCTCTCTCCACATTTTCCTTAACCTTTAAGTCTGAGGATGCCAGGTTTTAGGTTGCAGTAAGTACTTCTTCACAGGGTTTTCACATTCATAATTTATTCCAAGAGCTGCTTGCACTTCATAGACAAGTATGAGTACAAATTGGTTGTTCCAACCGTTTCAAACACACGTCTCTCTACTTGGTTTCTTGCATTCATTTCTCATCTGTCAAGATTCTTATCTACTTCATTTTATTACATGAACAGCCTTGTACTCTGGCTTTGAGCTTGTAACATTTCTCCATGTGGAACAGAGAAGACATCTATTCATGAAGTCCTTTCACAAAAACACTGTCCTAATGCTTGTTGGGGGAAGAAATTATGCAATGCATTTTGTACCAGAAAATATACAAACCCCTGCTCAATGTCTTTTATTGGGAGAGAATTATATGGGGAAGAGGAGAGGAATACAACAGTCTAACTAATTCAAACATAATTTCATTAACTGAGTACAGGAGGGTCTGTAGTCTTGTTTGGATATGTCTGGAGAAAGTAATCTGAGACAGGTAACAGACACCTTCCTTTAGCATTTGTCATATAGATTTTTGAGGACTGCTCTCCATAAAAACCACTATACTCTGGTAACCTACTCCTTAGCATTAACCACTTACTCCAAAGCCTGGGTAAAGGTTATAAGAAGACTTACAAGTAGTTTCTGTGGTGACTTCCCTGAGACATGCACAGAGAGAAGCCCTACAGACTGAAGTGATAAAAACAGCAGCATAGCTACAAAGCCTCCTGCAGTGAGGAAACTACTAGACATAGGTAGAACCAACTAGTGTTTTACAGCAGGGTCCCATGTCAAAGGGTTGACTAAAGAGCTAATTATCTGGAAATTATTAGACTAAAGAAGTAGGTTTTTCACTTAATTCAGATAAGAACACTTTCAACTGAGTATGTTACAGTCGTAGCACTCTGCAGAAAGAGCTGGAAAATATATTTTTTCAAACACAGTATCACTGACCATTGTGGTCCAACACTTTATCTTAGTTAATTTAGTTCCAAACTTCTTGCCTGTTCTGAAAGCCGCTTCATTTTCCCTTGAAACCATGGACTGGTTTGAAAGGTTCCCCAGGGGTCTGCTTTGAGGGGTCTCTCTTTGTTACCTGCTTCTAGAGGAAGGGGTGTTCTCTGTGCCTGCCAGGAACAATTTTCTCAATGCAGCACTTGGCACTCCCAGGACCCTGCTGACCCTTCCAGCCTGGCTGAGAGCATTCAGCTCTGTGTCAGGGTCCACCTCACGGGGGGAGCATTAGACTGGCACTTGCATACTTTACCTCCAGAGACAAAACATGAGCTGAATTTGTCAGCTTCCCTTGGCTGAACTTTATCACTGGAAAGATGATGGGAAAAACTAATTCACACTTATTCAAGCAAAGGAAATATCTTAAATTCCTAATGTTGGAAACAAAGTGACAAACTAAAATAAAAACTATTCTAACCCACCTCCAACAAAGCTTTCATATCTCACATCTCTCCCCACTGACTTCAGAAGAGGAATTTCAGAATTCCTCTCCTGAAAGCATGGCAGCAGCAGGGTCTTCCTCTTATCCTTACTTCTCTCCTTTTCTATGCAAATGAAGACTTCATTGCTTCATTAGAGACATCCTTAAAATTCTTCCAAGGTTGCTGCAATGTTTCAAGCCTATGTTAAAAATCCATAAAGGATGTAACATAAGGAGAACTAATTGTGTTTGCGCTCTTGCACACCAAACTCACCATTACCTTTCAAAGCTACATTTGTTTTGAAGTTCTGCCATAAGTAGTTAGTTTGGGAGACTTGTTCACAAGCCCCAGATCAGTGAAGTTCTTAAGCATGGACTTAATTTTAAGCACAGGAGGAGTAGTTCTCCCTTGTAGTATTGAAATTCATTTTAACAGTTAATGCCAGGAAGATTTCAAACAAATTTCTCCCAGCTGTATCCTGAAATCCTATGCAGAAATAGCTGTCCTAGCTTGAAAACTCTATCCTAAAGTATTACAGGTCATGATGAGGCAGAGGACTGTGATGCAAACCTGTAACTCATAATGAAAGACAATATGTACTCAGCTTGTGCCTGCCAGCACCTTGCCCCCATGACTTTGTGAACTATGGAAGTATGTAATTATAAATGTATTTGGAAAAGAATTGTTGTCCTGGGCTTAGCAGCTATAGAATAATTGTACTGCAGTCAGCATAATGGGTCACATATTCAAAACCAAACACATGCCTCTCTATCACAGGAAATTACACCAAACCCATAATGACATGGGTGGATGGATGGATGCTGGAGTACCAAAAGGCCTGGTCTCAAAAGGAGGCAGACCATTGATCTCCTGGGGACAGTGTGCCACAGAGAACATAGCTTTCTGAGGGTTGTCATTTCTTCCACTAACCAGATTACACTGGGGAAGGATGGTGATTCCACTAATAGCGTTTGCTGTTATTCAGCAGATTACTTAGCATACCTGAACCTTAAATCCTCAGTATCTCTACAGAGAACAGTGTCTTGCAATTTCACCTTTTCTGAGACATCAAGAAACAACTTTTGTTCCCCTTTCGCTCACTTCCCATACAATTAGCTGGACAAGTTTGCCAAAACGCATATATTGAAAATGTTGAGTCTTTACAATAATGAAATACAGTCAAAGTCCCTGCTTTACAGTCAGTCATATCCCAGGTGTGATGGGCCATCTGCTCCTGTGTACTGCAGGAAGCACTGGTCTGGAAGATGGCATTTCCAGCTGTCCTTGGGGAAGGCTTTGCTGTATTGGGGTCATGTGGCTCTTTTTCTGGCTTCATGCAGAATATGTTTGCTGGAGCATGTCATGCTTCTAGACATTGCTGATATGGGACTTTTGACACTCCAAGCCTCTATGTGTACTCTTACATTGCAATGCCAGAGTGACAATTCTGAAGCAGAGGGCTTGTAATTAAGTTTTTATATTATAGTTTAAAGTATATCCCTCCACCCACATGTAAAAAGAGAATTTTGAAGGAATGTGAATTCACTGCACTTTGAGGCCTTTTGCTGGCATTGTAGAGTTGAAACATGCCACCTCTTTCCATACTGTAGTCTTGTCAAAAGCACTCAGTGTCCCCTACTTGCTGAAGAAATGTTGCTAGCACACTGGTCTTGGTAGCAGAATCATCTCAGATTTTATCATGGCTCTTCTTTTGCCAGGAATTTTCTTTTATCTCCTTTAGTAGGCTTGAGATAGCCCTCTTTAAGTAGCATTTTGGAGTGGCTCTCGATGAAAACCCTTCTCAGGAAGAGGGGGAACTGGATTACCCCACACATCTATACAATTCTTCTTCTCAAAGATTTCAGTGTAACCAGTGAACAAAACCACAAAACCAAGGCAGAATGCTTGATTTTTCTTTCTTTCGACACATTTGTATTCAGCAGAACTTAAAGAAAACACCTCCTAAATCCCTTCTGAATAATTTAGCTTGAAATGTTTACCCTTTGACAAAACAGCACAAAATAACTAGGAAATACAAAGTCCTGAAACGATTCCCAGAAGCCACCGTTTCATGCACTCTCTACTTCAGTTTCTCTATGCCAGGCAAGACCTTAGGCTTTCTGTTCAGCACAGGACACAGGGAAATACAAAAGACACTCAGCTCTCCTTCCTCATGGGAATTGGAATCTACACAGAAGAAAAAGAGGAATGGTTCACTGTGCAGGAAGTTACTTTAGCTTACGGTGAAAGTAATTCTCCAGTGTGAGCCAAAAGATCTTCAACATAGCTGGATTTCTGTTTTCCCTTAGGAAGCAAGTTGCAAAGCAGTGCACGGTTTGCTATTTACATTTTAAATCTGTTGATAATTTTGTTATGATTATTTACCATAATCTTTGAGACCTAGGGATCTCTTGTTCCTTTTACTCGCTTCATATAAGTATCTGAGCAACAGATGAAATAGTAAAGTCTGAAAACACCATGTGCCAAATACATGTTTAATGTAATAGCTTCCAAGAAAAAAAAAAGGCCTATCTGTTGGAAGATTCTAGGGAATGATAAAAGTAGAAGCCGGCTGTGATGATACAACTCAGCCAAGAGGCTCAGATAATTGAAACACATTATTATTGCTTTCTTAATTAATATTATTACTATCATTATTATATGATTGAAAAATCAACTTATTGACAGCAGACAATGAAAGAATGTTTAAGAAAGAATGTTTAAGGTGAGGTGACTAACAGGAGAAAATGGACAAGAAGAAAACCTTCTAGCTGTATCTTAGAAGCAAATTAAAGGACAAGACAACAATAAGCCCAGCACTTACCAGGAAAAGGGAGGAGGTAATGGGTGAAAAAAAGGCTGAGAAATCTGAAGTATTTTTTATTATTTCCAGTATCACAAAAATTAGTTCTCTTATATGGTTCAAATATAATATGCAATCCAAACGTAAGAACCCTGGTTCATGAGCCTTCAGATACTTTAAACATCCTCAAATTTGAGAGGCCCTTAGGAAGAATCTTAGAGCAACTTCCAACACTGAAGCACTTTTCTCCAGGAAGCCAAGGAAGCCCAGGGAACCTGATGGCAATCTTCAATTTTGAAAAAAGGTAGAAAGGATTTATAGAATTGCATGACTCTGATTGCCAGGAAGAATCAAACCCAAATTTGTAAGTATCTAAATGATAGCTGTGTAATTAATTAAAAGGTGAGTGGTTTGCCAAGCATGAAACACATTCTTCCACTACAATTCCTTTCTTCTGCAAATGATATCACAGACCCTGAGATAGGCAGCAGGAGAACTTATTTTTCTTTTTGGCCTTTGAGATCTTTCCACATGGCACCGTCTCAAGAAAGTCTTGTTTGTATACATGCTGCTTTTGACAGGCTCACAGCTAACAGCACACATCTGCTTCAGAGCTGCTTGTCAACAATTTGTTTTCGGGTCAGGTTCTCTAGCTCTCTGCCCTCTGCTCAATAAGAGTTTGCATGAAAGAAAATTAATTAAAAACTGAGCCAGTGAAGACAGCAGACACCATTCACTGAAGATTATCTTCTCCAGCTTTAGAATCATTTGCTATAAAAGAGGTAAATTCAGGTGAAATTCACCTTATTACCTGTGGAGCCTCACACAGAAGAAGACAACATTAACTGATTGACAGCAATAATGCTGAAAGCACCTAGATGTTAGAACGCTTCACAGGCTAACTCTGAATCAGCTATGTCATGCTGCTATAAAGGCATGTCATGTTGTCTGGAAGGTCACTGTTCTGCTCTATCTGGCACTGGTTCTATAATCGGTTGGGCCACCATATTTTTACAAAATACTCAAAGAAAATACAGAGAAAGCCAGCAGAAAGATTAGTGGTAAACAGGACCCATTGTAAGGCTGGAGAGATGTGATTACATTTAGCATACATATAAACAAACCAAATAAGAAAGGACAGGCATGAAAAGTCACCTAATCTAGTAAAACATTTTTGTTCAGTTTGGTAGTTTTTCCATTTTGCTTGGTTTTGTTATCAGAACAATTGTGTTTTACACTCCAGGTCCACAGAGGGTAGGGTAACAATTAAGTAGCTTAATTTGTTATAATTATTTTTTTGAAACTTGGAAATACTTTAAAAATTGAAGGTCAGTGATGAGTTAGAAAAAGCAGTTGCAGTCTTGGTACCTAGAGGAATAAAGATGTGTTTAAATAAACCTTTCTCAGGAATGCACCGTGTTTGCTGGAGCCTATTGTAATGAAGTTACTCTTTATCTCAAACTGAAGGAATATTCTTTCCATGTTCTGTGGACACAAATGGTTACCAGCCAATGTAGAATTATCATACTTCATTCATCCCTAAAGAGAGCCCAATGCCCGCTGGGTGTAGACATGGAATTTGTCCAGCCAGCTCCCTGTAGGTCATTGCCTTGCTGCAAGCATTCTCAGGCTGGCATATTTGAAAGACAGGAAACCTCTTCTGCCAGCCTTCTTCAGACCCAGCTGCAACCCCCCTTTATAATGGGCCACCCACAAGGCTCTTTCATGGCTATTATAGCACCCTTTGCCAGAACATATTGTTTCTCATGCCAGCTCTGAGCCTTTCATCCCAATATTCAAGCCAATGAGCCCTATTTCTGCAGCCAGCTCCCAGTCTATTTAACTTCTCCTTGCTACTCCAAAAGCCACATAGCCTCTGGCTTTCTGCAACTGCTGGTGGTATTTCCTTTTCTGTGCTAGAAGAACTATTAAGCGCTCTCATGGATATGCACCAAAATTGAATTAAATGAGCCTAGTGGCTCACTGCCCTTCTTGGTGAGTGGTTTCAGAGAAAACTGCTGCTCCCCTAGACTAGAACTTGACTGGGCTGAGAAACTATCCTGGTGGGAAAAAGCCTATCCTTCACCAAACTGGACGTCCTGCTTATTTGAAACACTTCTGCCTTATGAGACTCCTGACTTCAGCCTTGTAGCAAATAACATTTTCCATTCTTTCTTGGGGAAGAGGAAACACCTCCTTCTCTCAACCAAACCATTCCTTCAAGCACTTTAAGACTACAAGTAAATATGTTCTTGCTTCCATACACCTAGGCATGTCTGGACCATGTTCTGTGGCTGAAGTGAGTCTCAAGAAAAGACTCACATTTCCCTGTGTTTCCAAAGTGCTGACAGCAGCAACATCGCTTGGCAAAAAATCTGAATTTGTTGCACTTTTTCAGATGCAAATGGAACAAAACCATAGGAAGACTGGGAATTTGCATGGAAGCTAGACTTTCACGAGTAATGTAGTTTTAAAAATGCTATGCCTTGGTGTTTGAAATTATTTTTTTTTAGGTAGGGGTGCAAAAAGCACAGTCTTTAGAAACAGACCTTTAGGAAGTCATTCAGATGTCCTGGTTTAGAGGCTCCATAGACATGAATTTTCATTGAAGGGACCATGATTTTCCAACTCCATTTGCAAGCATTTTAGATATATCATAGAATCATAGAATCATTAGGGATTGGAAGAGACCTTGAAATATCATCTAGTTCAATCCCCCTGACACAGCAGGATCACCTAGATCAAGTTGCACAGGAACACATCCAGGCAAGTCTTGAACATCTCCAGAGAAGAAGACTCCACAACCCCCCTGGGCAGCCTGTTCCAATGCTCCGTTACCCTCACTGGGAAGAAGTTCCTTCTGATATTCATATGGAACCCGCTGTTCCAGCTTGCACCCATTGCCCCTTGTCTTATCACTAGATGACCTTGAGAAGAGTCTGGCTCCATCCTCCTGACACCCACCCCCTCACATATTCATAGGCATGAATGAGGTCACCCCTCAGCCTCCTCTTCTCCAAGCTCAAGAGACCCAGCTCCCTCAGCCTTTCCTCATAAAGGAGATGCCCTACTTAATCCTCTTTGTTGCTCATAACTTGAGTAAAATGGTAGCTTCCTGCAAAAGGCCAGTTAGCAGAGTGCAAAATGATTGATATTTTGAAAATCTGTCTTGTCTTTCAAAGTGGATGTCCTTACCTGCCCAAAGGGCTTTGAGTGTATAGATGCCCAAAAGATGACCAGCTGGTTTTAGTACTAGTAAAGGTGGCTATAAAATATGCATCCTACAGATACTTCTTCACAAAATGAATGTTTGAACGGTATTTTATATTTTTAAGAGAAATATGTAAAAATGAAATATGGGGTGAGTAGACAGGGAGGGAAGAAAGGATTTGTAATTAGAAATGGACCTAGGAGCCAGGAAAATCCTCTGTCAATATGGGTAATGCTTTCAAATCTGGATGATCACGACAAAGAACCAAAATAGAAATGTATTGTTTTTAATCTCTGGGACAAAGAACTCTGACTCTTGTTTGCAAGATGAGATAGCTGAGGCAGGTCTTCTATGAGAGCTCTACTTCTACACACCCCAGAGCTTTCCACCCCTACTTGTTCATTTACCAGCTTCACTGTACCTACCATCAGTGGTAAGGCACAAGTGCTAGATGGCAAACAGCTGTTAATACATTGTCCTCTTTGCTCAGTTATGCATTTCTCTTCAAATGCTCAGTACATAAAATCTTGGTATCTGTTTATTACTGACCTGAAACTAGGATGACCACCAAAATCACTGGCATGAGATTCATTCATTGGAGATGGGAAGGAAGCCTCATACATCAGAGTGTTTACATAGGTTGCAGGTTATACATGCAGAGCAGAGTAAAACATGTGAGAGCAAGAATTTACAAGCCAGGAACAGTTGCTGAAAAGCTTTGAAAATTATGTTGAAAAAAAGGTTGAGTGAACTTCTATAATCACAGAATTCCTCTAACCTACTTTTTGTAGCATATGAGCTTTATAACATTTAAATCTTTTCTCTTAGCCAAGATGAAAAGGCAAAAGAGAAAGTGATTCTACAAAATCACATGAGGTGTAACCTACTTGAAAGCTAACAAAGCTCTTTCCAAATTAGTCTCCAAAGCATTACCTCTTCCTGCTCTTCTCTGCATGCGGAAACAATTACACATGCACTGGCACAAAGAAAAAAGCTTTTTATTTAACTTGATAATAATTTCTAGTTTCCAGTTCTGCTAATCTAGTTATGTCTCACATCTGTGGGGTGAGAAGGTATGCAAAAGAGAGACAGCAGTATGTAACAGGGACTAAGTGAAATAGAGTGGCAGTTGTGAGGACGTAAAAAGAGGTTGTAGAGAGATGAGGGTCAGTCTCTTCTCCCAAGTCGCTACCAATAGAACAAGAGGAAACAGCCTCACATTGTGCCAGGGGAAGTTTAGATTGAACATTTGGAACAAACTTCACTGAAAAGAGTATTAGAACAGGCTGTGTGGAGGGGTGGTGGAGTCACTGTCACTAGAGGGTTCAAAAAGCAAGTAGATGTGGCTCTGGTAGACATGATTTAGTGGGCATGGTGGGGTCGGTCTGGTGGTTGGACTGGATGATCTTGTGGGTATCTTCCAGCGTTAATGATTTTATGATTCTGTGGCCTGTGAGCATGGATTTTTATGCTGAGGCTGTGCAAACAATTTGGGTTTTGTTTCTGAAAAAGTGGGAGGATCAGTGCAATCATCAGCTTAACATATTCTCTGTGGCAATGCAGCAATGCTTTCTTGTGCATTACAGCCGAAATACACTCACAGCACAAATACACTCACAGACGTGCCTTCCAGACTTCTTGTTCTTGCATGTCACCTACAGACACTGCATGACTGTAACCAAAGCTGGCTGTAGCAGGCCTAGGAATTTCCATTTCTCTCTTCCTCCATACAATCCAACCAGACATCTAAAAACGCAAAAGATATCCAAGCATGTTTTGCTTTGGGTTAAGAATGAGCAAAGGTCAAATGTTTACATCATTATAAAAGAAGTCTTGAAATGTAGGTGATACAAACTATGTGTATTCAATACAAGTTTTAACAGCTTTAATGGTTTTAATGGTTTTAATGTTCTTAATTTAGCAGTCACTCTTAGGATGAGGTTCACCTCGCATATGTCTACCAGACATGGTAGTTAGGCAAAATTAACCTAACTTGTAAAATGTAAATATCTGAAGTTAGGAGAGGTAAATGTCCACCTCAGTGTCTTCTTGGATGTTTTCAAATCATGCAGGCTAGTATCTCCTACATGAATGTTCAAAGATACTGTGGAAAAATAGTGATTCCCCTTAGTCTGATTGGCATTAGCCCACAGCCTCGAAGATTTACACTTGTTAAGACAAATACAGAAAGCTCAGGCTAGGGGTTTCGCACTGGTGCAATTTCATTCCTGGTGGTATAAAAGATGCTACAGATTTTTTTTGCAGCTAGCAGTACTGAAATACTTTCTTAATGTTGCCTATGTTCCATATCAGACTGCTGTAATTATACAGCAAAACCATGCCATGAGTGAGAGGAGAGTAACCCATGAGACAGTCACTGCTCTGAAATATGGAAAGATATGGGGGGCATTTATACAACAGAAGAGGTAAATTGTCAGTGGTTGGAATAATTAACTATCAATTTGACAGAAGGAGGTGAAGTTTTCAAAGCAGAAATATTGATTCTCTCATAGTGGCCAGTGAAGAATTTCACATGATTGATAAAAATGCCACCATAGTGACATGTCATGCTGCAAAAGCTGTAACATGAAGCGCTGATTTGGGTCAGGTGGAAAATAACATGTTTAGCGTGACATATTGCAAACCGGGCATGTTGGAGAAACAAAATATTACATAAGACACAAATCAGCTCTTTATACAAGACATGCCCAAACAAAGCCAGCCCATCCTAGGAAAACTTGTTGATCGTCCTTGAAAAACAAAATAAGAGTGGTGCTTGGGCAGATTATGGGTGTGCTCTTTATCAGTGCAGCCTGCCTGGGTTTACAGCTATAAAAAAATTGTCTTACAGAAAAGTATCTGATAAATACTTATCTACTTTTAATAAAACCACTAACTTCTTTAAAAGGGAATGTCCTCAAAAGCAACTGATGAGAAATTTTAAAAGCTCAGAATACCCCTTTATTTTTAATTAGAAAGCAGTCATCATAGGATGTTAGGGGTTGGAAGGGACCCAAGAGATCATCGAGTCCAACCCCCAGATCATCGAGTCCAACCCCCAGTCAATGCCATCATCCAGCTACCTGAAATAAACAAATTTACCCAGGCATAATGTGCTGTATTTACAAAGAGGGAATGGCAATCCTGTTTAGATTTACTTCTAAAGATGCCTCAGTTAAATCTAATGGCTAATCCTCAGTTAATAATGTGGTTATTTTAGCTTTTTCTCATTGTAAAATAACTGGAAAACTATGTAAGCTTTTTCAAATTTAAAAGTAAAATATTTCTGCAGTTTGAATGTATCACCACATATCTCTTCTACATAGTTTTATATGGCAGATACTGCTGGAAGGAATATGCAAAAATCTGAATTGTGCTAGAACACGCTGATCACATCATATTCCTTTCTTTCCCAAGCTGGATGAGTAAAACTTGGCAATGGCTTTGTTCATGAGGAGAGAAGCATGTATTTATTTGTTAATGATTCATTAGAATGTGTTGTTTAGCTGAGCATTGCTGTTTGAAACTGTATCCATGGGAAATAAAGAACAGTTAGTCAAAGCAGCTTCAATTTGCTATTTGTAATGATCATCCATGCTAATGTATGTGGCTCTTTGCTCAGTTCTTGTACCTGGCTTTAGCCAAAGGCAGTGAAGGACAAACGCTGCCAGTACACCACACAGAGGTGGACTTTAGTCACTCCCATTAATGGCCCCTTTTTTTACTGAGGCTGACATATGCAAACGTGCTCTCCACAGCATCCCAGAGATCCACCACTGACCTATTTTTGTGTTGTGTTTCTAATAGATGGACTGCTGTTCATCATGCAGAATCGACCATGCTCACTAAAACAATACAATAAAGTTGAAACAACAGTTTTCAATCTGTCTGTGAGTATCTTTTAGTATAAAATTGCTTGTGGCAGGGGGGTTGGAACTAGATGATCTTTAACGTCTCTTCCAACCCGAACCATTCTATGAATCTATAAAACTACCACAGATGAGCAGAAAGTCTATGTTAAAAAGATGGTATTCCCTTCAAACAGCTGTATCTTCTGTTGTTAACTAGTTTTGAAGCAGAATGTAATGATGTAGGGGTTTACATATGAACATAAAACCACTTCAGAATGTCTCACTAGATTTTTGAGGTTTTTAAAATAACAATACCAGTACAAGCTAAGAAGCATCCAACATGTGCTTTCTGAAAGGGAAGTGCATGATCTTTGACACGTCAGCCAAAACACATAAAAACCTGTTATGTTTTCACACTGCTCCCAGACAACTCCCTGAGCAATTCAGCATAGTTGATGCTCTACCAGCTGCAAAGAATTTTCTGTCTAATATACGAAGTAATTATAATTCAGTAGATAGTTTCATAAAAAAAGGGGTGGCAAAGGTCATCATCAGAATTCACTAGTTGATCTTGTCCTGTTTTTAGCAATACATTTTTCAGCAGGGGTAGCGTTAGTTCAGGCAGGAATCTTCTGTCGGCTCAAGAACCCCAAGCCATTGCTTGCCATACTGATTCAGAATAGTTGCTATCTAGTATTAACCCTACTGTCAGCTAAGACAGATGTCCCTCTCAGTGTCTCCATTGTTATCACTGAAGAGCAATAAGACTGCACTTCTCTTTCTCAAACCTTATTGTGGACAGGAAAAGTGAAGAAAGAAAGATTTGTCTCTTCCTACACCACTTCATTCATGTTTATGAAAGCTTTTGCAGAGAAACTAACTTACATTCAGCCTCAGCTGCTTCTAGGACTCTGTGTCTGACCTTTTCTAAATCTTCAGAAGCCCTGAAATGGCTTCAACATGAGATGCTGCTCTGTTAGCCCTTCCAGAGCAGTGGACACTACCTAGCTTGACTTCAATACACTTTCAAAGCAGATTTCCATAAGATTGTCATAGAAAGTTGATGAAATAAGGGCTAAACTGACAGTGACATGAAAGTACTGTCTGAATGGCTGAGTTTAGACAGTAGTGATCAGTGGTATAAAGATTTAATTAGAGGCCAATAACCAATTATGTACCAGATAAGTCTGTATTTGGTGCAGTACTCCTCAAATTCATTCTGGAAGAGGGGACAGAGTGCAGCCTTCACATTTTTGCTGATGTTACAAATCATGAAGAATTCAGAGTGACTGCAAAAGGCTGAAGAAATGGGTTGGCAAGGACCTTATGAAGTTCAGCAAGGGAAAATGCGAAGTTCTGTATCTAGGGAGGAACAATCCCAGGCATCAGAACCTCCCAGGAGGCTACCTGACTGAAAAGCATCTGTATGGGAAGCTGAAAACTGCCTGGTTGGAAAGCTGAAAAAGCATATAATGGTTTTAATAAAGGTGTTTCTGTTTTGAAACCTTTTGGAAAATTATGTAGCATGGCCATCCTTAACTATTCCTGAAAGCAATAAATGAAATGTGATTATCAGAAGTCTTGTGGTAAAGCTTGTAATAAATAAGTAAGCAATCACTGCCTCTGCTTATTGTCATGGAAACAACTTATTTAATTATTCAGAAGAAACTACTGGGTGCCCTATTTTCATGGAATCATAGAATGTTTTGTTTTGGAAGGACCTTTAAAAAGGTCATCTAGTCCAACCTCCAGCAGTGAGCAGGGATATAATTTTCTTCTTAGTAGCTGGTACAGTGCTGTGCTTTCAATTTAGTATGAGAATGTTGATAACACATTGATGCTTTAATCTTTGCTATGCAGTGTTTGCACTAAGTCAAGGATTTTTCAATATTCCATGCTCTGCAAGGAAGAAGGAGGTGCACAAGAATCTGGGAGACAGCAGGGCCAGGACACCTGGCCAGAACTTCATACCCAGTATATAAACTCATGGGAGTCAGCCAACAAGGGCAGGTCACTGCACGGGCAATCAGTGGGTGATAGGGAATTGCATTGTGTGCCCCTTGTCTTTGCTTGGGTTTTATTTCTCTTTTTGTTCTGTTCCTTTTTCATTACTATTGTTGTTATGAATATATTTTCTTAATTGTTATTATTTTTATTTATTACTATTATTATAAAGTTCTTATCTCAAAATACAAGTTTCACTGGTGTCAGTTCTCCTGGGTTTTTTTCCCAGTTCTCTTCCCCATCCCAGCAGGGGTAAAGAAGTGTCTGGCGCTTATTTGCTGGATGGGATTAAACCATGATACGAGGTTAAAGGACTGAAAAACTATAAACATCGATTTAATTGCTAATCTATGCATAATAATCTGTGGAATATGTCTAAATGCATATCACTGCACTGCTGTGAGTTTGGGGCTTGCCATGTGTGCCATGTTCTAGAATTGAATACAGGGTTCTTTTTTTTTTGGCTTATGTACAGGAGTGAATCCAAAGCATCTGTGACAGAGGTCAACAAAACTCTTTGGCTCAGGGTGAATAAATCCAAGAAAAACCCAGCTTTCTCCAACTGTTCTGTTTGTTCACAAACCAACACCTGAGACTGCTGAATGTCTCAAAGGGGACAACACTTGCCCTTGAAAAATACCGTAGCTGAAAACTAGTGAGCAAGAGGAAAACTAACACTGACAGGGGAATGCTAGGCAGCAGGGAAAGGATGTAAATTCCTATGACACATTTTCATGTCTACAATTATATTCAAAAATATCCTCAAGTGGGCTGAACTACCTGGATCTCATTTCTTTCTCTGTTGCAGGTTTTGTAGCTCCCACTGAAGTGATTTATAACATGCTTCTATAAACTCCTGATGTTGCAGCTAGATGTATTGCTGGTGGGTTTGCCATTACCAAATTTTCTATGCATGAAATCTACATTGCATGACAAAATGAAATCTACATTGCATCACAAAGCTCTAGTCCCACATAGGTGGTTGTAGCAGCTGAGACAAGCAAAAGGAGGAACAAAAATATGTGCCTGAGAGTGAGAAAGAAGCCATGAGTGTGGTGAGAACTTTCACATCCAGTGTGGAGAATCCTGGATTCCTCAGAGGACTCTGGATCATATCCAATGGATGTCGAAGAGAAGGCAACTGAGGTGGGGAAATTCTGACAGGTGTGTTACTATTTTTTCTAAATCTGTGTATGTTTATGATAAACAAAGTGTAATTATGTTTGGAAAATCTGTAAAGCCTGGTATCTGCTTACTTTCAATTATGAAGGTGTGCTCAGGAATAAACCTTGAGTGGGAGTCTTGGATAAGAAAACATAAAACCCTTTATTCTCTTCATACCAAGAAAGCTGAAGAGCATACGTGACTTATGCTGAGCACTGAAATATTATCTACTGAGAGGGATCATTCCAAGCTCTGCTGTTCTTTGTGATGGCAGCCTACCACACTGAGCTGTGAAAATTATTGATAGACTTCTGATACTTCAGGACTCACAATTACTCTAGGAAGTATAAATTCTAGTCTAATGGCAGCAACACCAACCCAATGTCACTTACTCAGGGTGGTAAAATAAAACAGAAATATGTTATGTAAGTTCATTGGTATTGATGAAAAACTTTAGAATCAGGCTTCCATGTAGAGACTATGGGGAAGAAAGGTTTTGTTTTCCCCATCCCCCTGGACATATCTCTGTGTAGATTTGACCACTACTTTTAGTGGCAGCAATTGTTATACTTTATGGAAAATGCTTTTCATCAGCTGTTATGAAAATCACATTGCATGAGGAGATGGCTATATCACGTTAACGATCAAGAGTCATTTGCTTTGTGGCATTTCAGCATCCCATTTAAATGTCACAGCATTACTTGTGGCATACTGATCATTAATTATCTTTAACTACATTGATAATTGCATTAGACAGTTGACAAAAAGATGAAGAAGGGAAGGAAAATTACTCAAGTGTTCTTCAGTGCTGCATTTTTGGTATAACACAAGACTTGCTTCAGTCTGAGAGTTTTGGTTAAAGGCAGATTCAGGCCCTTCATCCTTGCTCAAGACAACAAGCAGTCTAAGCCAAAAGAGACTGGAACTGCTGTGAAGTGCTAGACTGAACATACATCTTGCATTTAAGGTACAATAGATACTGAGAGGATACATCCATTCCTGAAGGTCTACACTCTCTTCAGGAGCACTAGAAATTCTGAAAGCAATAATCTAGATAAATCTGTTTTCTGGAAAGATATAATAGAAGCTATAAGACAGAAATCAGACTAATGTCACCAGATTTGCATTCTTCTAGAAATTTTATGGCCAAAGGAAGTATACTGAATGTCTTAAAAGAAGATATCTGTGATTGGGCAGAGTCAAACTAGGAATGTAGGGCAGAAAGGCTGAATAACCAACTGAGTATCAAGTCCCAGTTGAAGGAGTGCCACAAATCATCTGAGCAGTCTATAACACTGTTCTAAATGAGGTCACTCCATGTTGCTAACACACTCATATTGACATGCATTTTGTCTAACTCAACAAACATTCCCAGCCAGCAGCTGTTTCCATTAAGAAGTATAGGGAAGGCCACTATCTTTCAAAGGTAGGTAACAGAGATACAACTAGCTGCACAGTTAAGACATGAATGAGACACAACTGATGGAATGTATTGTATTACATATATATTGAAACATTATTTTTCAACTTGAGGATTGTTGTAGTTTGGAATGAAGGGGTTTTGCCTTTGCAGAGCAAGTGTACCCATTACTGCACAAAATTATCCATAAAAGATGCCCTTCATTTGTGGCTTACAGAAAGAATACCACAGGTGTTCCTTGCACATAAACTCTAAAGGTCAGTGCACATATTTCCAGTCTTGCTGCACAAAGATTTGCCATTGAATGTAATTTTAGAGCACAGAACTTAAGTTGTTTCAGCTGAGGTCAGAAAAGAAGAAGAATGCACAAGGAGACAAGCATTTTAAGGAAAACAGATTGTAGAGAAGTGAAACTTTGCATTATTTATTTGAGGCAAAACACAAAGACATCAAGTCTGAAAGTGGAATCTTTCGGAACATAATAAACAATTAGATTTCTAACAAACTTAACGTGGAAATCACTTTGCAAACTTAACTATAGCCAAAGTAGCAAAGACATTGTAAAAAATGTTTATAGATGGAATATTCCCTATGAAATCTAATCTTCTCTCTTTATTTTTCTGTAGTAAACACAGTAGTGTTTTATTTTCTTCATTACAGCATTTCAGAGAGCTGTCTAATACAGCATTACAATGTCCATTTAGACATTGTATGTGAGAACAAAGCACTTAAGGAAGATGTGATCATAATAGTATCTTAGCTGCAATTTGTTAAGCATATGTATTTTCCTTTATATCAGCTAAAGAACCTAAGTGTCCTTCTGAAATGCATTTATTGTAGTGGATAGATAAGCTTCTTGCTGTTATAGCACTATCTAATATTCTCAATGTGTAGTTGCATTGCTCCTCATTGTCTTCCACATATGCTTGGGTTAGAGGTGGCTGGATATAATGAAAAGGATGTGCCTCATAAATGTAACATGAACATTACAGAAATGCAAAGCCTTTCTTAATAGAAGAGAAAGACTTCACTAGAAAACCTAAGACAAAAAGAAAAATGACCAAAAGACAAAGAACAGAAGCACAGTCACTGGCTTATGTAATAGCTAAACTTAGTACAGTAAATCTCTCTCACACACACACACAAATATCTATTTTGACTAGAACTCCATCTGTTTTTATCTTAAAACTATAGAAAAAAAGAACAAACAAAACCCCTAGAGGAAAACACATTTAAAGTCTGTTCAAATTATATAGCAGAAGAATGAGTTCTGTTCATGGCAGAACAACACAAATGTTGTACTTGCCATTATTTCTGAATGACTTGCAATTAAGTTTGGTGAGTCTTAGCTTGAGGAATTGGGGAATTACTGTGATAAGCATCTTGGGATTCCAAGGTGAATAAGCACCTCTGTGAACTGGCATGGAACTTCCTTTTTCCTCTTTTGTATTGGGTCTTAGTCCTGTCTGGCCCTTGTTCAGAGAAGTACATCATGTCACTGGAGCTGGGTACGGCATCTCATCCTTTGAAACATGCCGATTGGAGAAACTGGGAGTTTGGAACCTCAGAGATCAACAAAGAAAAGGATTTGCAGACAATTCCTTGTAAGGTTTTGCTGGCAATCCATTGTCTGTTTACATGAAGGAAGAGTCCCATCTGTGGTTCACAGAAATTGCCACACTGGAATGGAGCAGGAAACTGATCCTTAAAGAAATTGTTGGCATCAAGGAATGGATACACCGACTGAATGGTGAACATCATGTTTCTGCATTGGAAAGAACTGCTAGAGGTTTTCTTCTCTCTGAGAGAGTGGAGGTAGCATCTCAGACCAGTTATTCAAGAACATGACCCTATCTTCAGCTGTCCTTCCTTAAAGGAACTGTTGGCCTTGAGGAATGGATGCACAGATTGAAAGACGGATATCATGCACTTTTTTGTTGGGATTTCTATGTTGTGTGAATTAAAGGAGTTTGTTTTTTTTCCCCAAACTGAGCAAGTCTTTGTTTTTGCCTGTGAGTTTGTAAGTGACTTGACCTCATCAGAACCTCACCAACTCATTGACCAATGACAATCACATTCTTAAATTATGTTAGTCACACTGGTATAAATGAGAAAGGAATTGGACCCTAAATAATTTTTAAAAACTGAATATCCACTCACAGTCACTCTTTAGGTAAAGATAGTTTAAAAAAGCAGATAATCTGTGTGGCTATCTCACTCAAAGATTTTTTTCAGTAGTGTGCTCAGTAGGAAAAAACAAATCCTTACCACTAGTGCTTTTTGGTTTTCTGGACAAAATTGATGTGCAATCCTAGTCTCCAGAAATAATAGCCACATAAATAAGACTGGACTTGACTATCTCTTTGACACTCCAATACTCCAGTACAGACAACTCCTATTTCAAGAAAGTAAAACTGAGTGTAATTCTTTCTGCCTATATAATGGAGCCAAGGGAACCAAAGTAGACATGTTTATCCATCATCACTCTTTTTCTACAAGCAGCTACATGTCCACTGTAAGTGCAAAGTTCTCATAAGTGAGAAGACCCTACCTTCATCTCCTTGCCTGCTAGGAGTTCCTATGCCCAAAACTCAGCTAGTTCAACTCTTTAGATTGGGTTTCACTCATCAATTGTGTGCAGGCATGCTTTGATAGATCCTGCAGAATCTTCCTCTTGAGAGTGACACAGATGGGAACCTTCTCTATGCCTCTGCAGCCAGGAGGATAAGGCCTGTGTCAACATCGAGTACATACCTATGGGTTACCTTTATTGGATCTTGGCCCTGGATGAAATCTTCAGTGATTTTAAAAAGCTTCTGATAGGGCAGAAACAAACCAAGGGCTGAATGTGCATTTAGAGTTCTCCATTTTGTTCCAGACAGGTTCTGCTGCTTAAATATGCTTATATAAAACATACTTTTTTATATAAAACAATTTCTTGAGTGTTATGTTCTTTCTCCCTGTTCAGTGATGCCCTGGGGTTCTCTCAGTGACAAAATTGTCTGTGGTCTGGCAGGCTTCTGTTTGAAAAGGGTTAGGTTACTTAAGAAAGAAAAGGTTGGGAAAGAAAAATGTATGACAAGAAAAAGCTTGTTTCATAGAACTAGGTGAAAATAATCAAGGCTTTGTATGCATCTGAAGATTATCCTGGATTAAGATGGGATGCATATATATATGTATGTATGTATACATGTATTTACTCAGGACTATTGAATTCAATTTAAGTCTAAGCACAGGTGTTATTCAGATTGTTCATAGAATCATTAGGGATCAGAAGGGACCTCAAAAGATCATCCACAGCAGGATCCTGCCACAGCAGGATCACCTAGACCAAGTGGCACAGGAACACGTCCAGGAGGTCTTGAACATCTCCAGAGAAGGAGACTTCCACAACCCCCACTGTGCAGCCTGTTCCAATGCTCCATTACACGCACTGTGAAGAAGTTCCTTCTGATATTGATATGGAACCTTCTCTGTTCCAGCTTGCACCCATTGCCCCTTGTCCTATCACTAGACAACCTTGAGAAGAGCCTGGCTCCATCCTCCTGACACCCACCCCCTCACATATTTGTAGACATGAATGAGGTCACCCCTCAGCCTCCTCTTCTCCAAGCTCAAGAGACCCAGCTCCCTCAGCCTTTCTTCATAAGGGAGGTGCCCTACTTCCCTCATCATCTTTGTTGCTCTATGCTGGACACTCTCCAGCAGCTCTGTGTCCTTCTTGAACTGAGGGGCCCAGAACTGGACACAGTACTCCAGATGCAATCTGTTGTCATTATCTAATAAAAAAACAGAATGAGCTTCTTCATTTGGATTTTCGCTAAGGTAAGTAGTCACAAATAAAGTCTACATAGACAGACACTGCAGATACCTGTTTATGAAAGTAAGTTTCTCTTGTTCAGAAACAATGGAATGTTATGCACTGTAGTTCAAGAAACTTCAAAATGAGCAATACATGTAAGAGGAGCCCAGAAGTATCATAAGGGAGTTGTTATACAAAGAGGTCAAGGACAGTAAAACAAGCAAATTAAAATCTAAATGTAATTCTAAGAGAAATGTAAAAATGTTGATCCTGATACTGAAATGTATTCTGACATTAAACTCAGTTACTGACAATCACTGTTACTGGGATTTAGTTGATTAATGAAAACACCTAATGTGTATGTTTGCAATATATCTGAATCTATCAACCTGCATTATATTGCACTGACTGGGGATCTAGTGGAGACCTTCTCCTTTGTGAACAGCAGCTGACAGCCTGTGCATCTCAAATGGCAACAGGTACCTCTGTTTAAGAGGCTGGATTGCATCTTTGGTTTCATTGCATGTATTTTTATTTCTTTTTATGCCAAGGAATCTACACTGCAGTATTCTAAATAAGAAATTAAAGTATTAAAACCAGTGTATTGGTCTAGTCTAGTTTTCTTTGGAAATAACACAGGCAATATTGATCTGATTTGGTGTGGTCTTAAGTTTCAGCAGAACAGATGATTCTATCAGTCTCTAGCGCTGCCCAAATTTCTCTGACCAGCTCTGCTGTTCAGGTTCTGGTCTCCTATAGCTTCTCACATCACACGTCCATTGTTACTAACTTTTGTATAAAGTTACAGTTGATATACACTGGAGAGCACATTGTGGCCCAGAGTCCACAATGACTGTGTGTCTGCTTTTAAAGCCTTTACTTGCTCTGGTGAAACTGAGTTGCATTCAGATTTCAGTTATCTCTTTTGTTCAGATGTTTGGGGTTTTTTTTGGAAAAGAAAAGAAGTTGTTTTAATCGATAATCTGAAAAAAGTGTAGTCGTCTTAAGAGGTACAGTTCAAGTTAGCTGTGTTGAAGCATTTGCACAGCTTGAAATAGAAGTGCTGTCAGTGTAACTTAAAAATGACCACTGCAAGTGGCTCAAAACTCATCCAAGTTGTGATGTCTGCTAGCCAGACCAGCACTGAAAGCATTACTCTCTGTATCTGGAAGTCTCATGGTTGGTAAAACTAGCTCAAGAAGGAGGTACGTTCCTAAGCAGGTCCGTGCATTTGGTGGAAGCTGTGCTAGAATGTGAAGAGAATTCTGTGGATGGCATGAGGGCTGAACAGGCAAGGTCAGCACCAGTCCCACACTGCAGACAAAACAGTGTGGGCACAGATGGGAGGAACAAGCAGAAGTGATATGTGCAGGCACAAAGTAATGACAAGGTCTTTATATGTTACCAGGCCACAGATTACAGTGCCCGGAAATAAAACATGGGAATGGAAGAGCCTTAATGAGATGGTGATGACCAGTTGTTTACACAACTACAGCATAAAACTCATTAGTATCAGCTCACTGCCCCTGTGCTGTACTCTGAGGGTCCTCAACTATTTGCCTGAGTTCTTGGAGATGAAAAGTCTCTTCCTTTGAACAAGAAATTATCTAATTAATTCATTTCTGCTGCATTTCTGATTCTATGTATTTTCAAATTTTGATACCATGTTATGTGGTACCCAAAGACAGCAGAACTGAACTCTTTAGCCATTTAAGATACTGTGCTGGCCTTTAAAGGCAGATTTTCCAGAGCTGACCTTCCATTGGAAATTGTAATGAATCAAGGTACAGATTTTTTATTCTGCTTTGTCACAAAGGTGTTCAGAAAGAAGCAAATGAAATAGATTTATAGCATAAAATTTCTTTCTCGATGATTTGACTGGTGGATGATTCAGGGGTGATCCTACAAAGAACATCAAAGAATCTGAAAGCTAACTGAAAATGGTTTTAACAGTGTATTACTACACAACAGAAAAGTAGCAGAATTCATGAGCAATTACTTGAGAAAGTCAGTGGATACCTCCTGCAAGGCTGCCTACAGTGAGATTCAGTTGTGAATTCAACTGAGATTCCTCAGGTACAAAATGTTATGCATGACAAAATTGAGACATGAGTGGTCTGAAAAATTAGTACAGCTTGTGTGGATCTGGAGAAAGCAGAGGATGAATGGCAACAACCAAAAGGGCAAAAGGAGAACTGGACTTCAGGTGAAAGTGACTGGCAGGAGATATTTTCTATACACAAATGAAGCTCTTTGTTCGATTTGCTTTGTGAATCTTATCTCAGCTGCTCCAGGGAAGTTTTATACTCCTAACTACACTGGTGAGTCATCTGGCCAGCCTGAGCTTCAGCTTCTTCATCTATCAAAGTGGAGAAAAATAGATGTCTGACTTGCTGGAGTGTTACAGCTTAGACTTCCTAAAACACTCTGAGTTCCAAAGTGGTAATGCAGAGGGTGGTCATTACTTTGATTCTATGTGCTGTGGGAGTTTTGCCCAGAGACATATCTACCACAGGTATTTCTTTGATAAGCTTGTTTGAAGTGGAGCACCAAAAAGCCTTTCAGTTTAGAAGACTCTGTTTGTGTGAGTTCTGGAGCATGCCAGAACGTATCTGAAAAGCAAAGTGCATTTTACAGGTAATTTCAGACCACAGAGCATCCACATAACACATAGCTGCTGTACACACACTGCCTTTACACTACCAGGGCAACAGATGTCTTTATTACCTAACAGCAAGGGGGATGTAATGAATCCTCTTTGGTCTCCATGGAGGATCAGAGAGTGGAATTGGTTGGTGAGGTCCAATAGATACAGCTTACTGCAGCTGAAGACTCTCTGCAGGCCTCAGCTCTTTGCTCCTCATTGTGATAACTGTTCCATAGCTGGTAAGGAGCAAAGGTCCTAGAGGATCTGTAGTTGCCAGATGCACAAATGAAATGTGTATTGTCCCAAGGGTTCTGCTTCTTCACCTTTTGTTGTATTACTAACCCTGTTGCTAACCCTTACACCTGTCTCATATCTGGCTGAGAATATCTCATGTCTTACCTCAAATCTTCTCAGTCTTCCTACTAAACCCTGTTCTTACTGACTTTTTTGCCTAAGTGAGGCTTAGGAGACATTTCAACGTCCCTCTTCAACATGGGCCTTCACACATATTTAAAACCTTCTATTACCCTTCATTTACAGAATTACAGAATCATTTTGTTTGGAAGAGACCTTTAAGATCATCATGTCCAACCACTGATCCAGTGCTGAACGATCACCACTAAACCATATCCTTCAGTTGCACATCTATATGTCCTTTAAATGTTTCCAGGGTTGGTGACTTCACTGCCACACTGGGCAGCCTGTTCCAATGTCTCATAACCCTTTCAGAGGACAATATCCAATCTGAAAAATCCCTTAATGTAACTTGCAATCATTTCCTCTGATCCTATCACCTGTTACTTGGGAGAACAGACCAATTCCCACCTCACTACAGCCTTCTTTCAGGTAGCTGTAGAGCCTCCTTTCCTCTAGGCTAAACAATCTCAGTTCCCTCAGCCACTCCTCATCAGACTTGTGTTCTGAACCCTTCACCAGCTTCACTGCCCATCTCTGAACATGCTCCAGCACCTCTATGTCCTTCTTGTAGTGAGGGACCCAAAACAGAACACAGTACTTGAGGTGTGGCCTCACCGGTGCCAATACCCCCAGGTCCTTTACCAATGTGCACTTTTCCAACCGATCATCCCCAAGCCTGTAGCCTTCCATGGGGTTGCTATTGCCCAAGTGCAGGACCTGGGACTTGGTCTCACTGAACTTCATATGGCTGGCTTTGATCCATCAATCCAGACTATCTAGATTGCTCTGTAGAACCTTTCTATCTTCAAGCAGACCAACATACCTGCCTAACTTGCGACTGTGGCTGTGATCCTCAGTTGCGGGTAAGCATCTCTCTTCAAAAACACAGTGTAGCTTTGGTCAGACAAGTGATATGCTACAGCAGAACTTTGAGAGGCATAACTAAGTACAACTCCTGTAATAAGCAATAAAACCTGCCAACCCATTAGGAAGTGCAACCTTACATCACTTGTCCTCTGGACTGCCTTCGAATGCTGAAGAGAAATGAACAAACGTGTAAAAGTGCCACAAACACTGAAGCATTGACTGGAGATTATCCACGCTTGAAAGTCGCACAGAATGGGTGAGGTTCTCATGCTTTGTGCAGAAACACAATACAAGGTATATTCAGCAAACTTGCAGGCATGCCATCTTAGGAATCCAGTATGGTATCAGAAGTAGGGAGAACTGGAAGAAATTTGTTTAATCTGCTCTTCATGTCTTAGCCCCAAGCTATTAGCTCAATGACACGTATGTAAAACCTGAGACTGAGGTCCTTCTAAACCTGTCATTACATATACTTCTTCCCACCAAGGGTATGAACTGAAATGAGCTGATTGCTAGTGAGTGGAGTTCACATCTCTTGATCATAGGTCTAACAATTAAAAGAGGCCCTAGAACACAGAATTTCTGCAGAGAAGAGCATAGGGGGGAAAGGGAGGCTACTGTGTCATTTTTGGCATATTTGTTCAGTCACAGCACACAGTTTTACCCTCCATGTAACACTTCAAATACAAGGCTTATGTACTGATGCTGCCATGTGCCATTAATTCTTTATCAGACAAGTATTGGCGGAAAATTACATGCAATGTGGCTTCTCGAGTACTGGAAAAGTTAACTAAATATTTAGAACAATTTTCTAATTTCACATGTTCATTCCACAAGCATTTTTCCACCCCTTCCACAAAGAACCTTGGATTGAAGTGGATTATTCGTGTAGTATTCTCACAGCATAAAACTGGGCCAGAATGAACGATGGATAAAAGAATACAATGAATTTGTCACAATGAAAGGTGGATGTTGGTAACCCCTACAGGCCTGTGATCAGCAACTGGAAAGCCCTGTCCGAGTGATGAGAATTGCAGGACAAGCAGAAGTTCAGTCACTGTGGTATTTACTGAAGCAATCTACATCTTCAGAATTGCAGGTTATCTTGGAAATGGCTTTGGGTTAGTCAGGCTGTAAAGCTGTCAGTTTTATTCAGGTATGGGCACTTGAATTCATGCTTGTTTTCAGTGTTGTGAGAAAAACAGAAGGCAGTCATCAGAAGTGTTTTCAGAAGGAAATGAGCTGGCTCTGGTGTTGAAAATGGCTGTTTTGTCTCTTTTGAATTCTGGTCTGAGAAACAAGATTTCAGGTTTGAAAGACCAGGTGATTTTGGGCTGTCAGGATTAGCTGACATGTTCTTGTGTCTCGGTGAATAGTCTGACAGTTTACAGGAGCTGAAAACTGTGTCTTAGAACACATACAAAAAAATTGGGCAATGAAAAAGCATGTGTTGGAAGTTGCTGCTCACTTCCAATCCTGCAGTTTTTTCTTACTGAAAATTAATGGAAAAAATATTCTGACTGCACCAATGACATTGAAGAAAGATTACCTAAATTCGGTTGGAAAGTTTAATGAATTTGGTTTTGACAGCATAACTAATGGGGTTTTGATTGTGCGGCATTCAGAGCAGAATACACTGAGGACTTTTCAGGAAAGGAAAAGGAAGAAGTGATTACATTACAATGTGACAGTACACTCAGTCTCAGAAGTGTCCCCAGAGTCTTTTGGCTGGGAACCAGAAGAAAGGAAGTTGCAACACTGTAGATATTGATGATCCTCATACTTTGCATATATTACCAAAATGTGAGGGGGTTTTTCTTTCGCATACACCACTTGGATGGCTACCTATAACCGCTGCTAATCGCAGTTTAGTGGTGGTAGTTTTACCCCTTACCAGGCAGCCTACCAACTCAGGTGCTTACCTAGGAAGGAAGAAATCTCAATGACTTCTGAGCTGAAGGCTGTTTTGAGATCACATGTCCCATATTTTATGAGAATGTGAATGTGCATCTGAAGGGCAGTGATCACAGAGCCAAGATGAGATATAAGGAAATGTAACTATAACCTAAAGGTTAAAGCAGCCCTGTTGGAGAAGAGTCATTACGTGCCTGTCCCTTCAGAACAGTAGTCTGAAGCAAGACTCTTTTTAGCTGTGTTAGGTGGGTGAGTAGTTGCTGCAGTGGACACTGGTTCTACCTTCCATCCATTTCAAAGTTAAAGTCTATTTCCAATGGCAGCCTTGTTCTGTGTTCATCCTTGGAGCCATTTAGAAGATACAGCAGGTTACAAAGCGAGGGGTTGTTGTTTTTGCATACAGGGCACCATTACACAGCGTTACATTTGCCAAACCTCTGTGCCAAAGTCTTTCTCTCTCTGGGTTTTTCTGATTTGCCAACATGTGAAGGTTTCTTTGTCTGTATCTGGGAAAGACAGGCAGTGATGAGTGAAGCAACTCAGCTTGAAGCCTAGTTGGACAACTATGGTGGAACTTGAAGCTAAAGTGAGTTTTCAATTTAACATCAGCTATGAATTGTTGATGACTAAAGAGGAGATAGCAAAGGAAAGCATCTTTGGTGCCCTCACTTCATCACATAACCAGTTATTTGACTTCATCGAAGCAGAACACTCCTGGTCTGTACTCTGTCCAGCTCTGGAAGGGACAACAAATGACAGTGAGCTTATCTAGCTTGGAAATGTCCCTTCTGACAGCAGTGTCCTCAGCTAGGCTTAACTTCTCAAGGAGTCTACAAGTTCAGATCATGCTCCCAGGACATGCTGCTTCTACAACAGCCATATAGTTTAGTATTTCAGAGGGGCCTTCACTCGGTGTTTTTCACCTGTGTAGATGAGAAAAGACTGTTTTATTTCTCTTGAGTTTTGGCCTTTATCTACATCCCTAAAAACTGCCTATTGCTCTGCTTAAGCACTCTCGGTGCCTTGCAAATGAAAAGGGAATAAATAACTGCACAAAAATCCCTCTCTTAAGTTACTTAACGGAAAACAAAGAGAGTATGGCTGATGTAATTGTGTGAATGGGATCCAGGATTAACTGATCAATGGCTCAGTGGGTTCTGTACAGATTTTATAATGTGAATACTATTCCAACTTTCTGCCTAAGTGTCTCTCCCACGAATTCTGGGGATATGTCTCAAAACATAAAATTTGTCTTTTTCACCAACCATAACCACAGAATCACAGAATTATTGAGGCAGGAAAAACCCCCTGAGATCCCCAAGCCCAGCCTATGACCTAACATCACCACAATAAGCTAGACCATGGCACAAAGTGCCACATCCAGTCTCTTCTTAAATGTCTCCAGGGATGGGGACTCCACCACCTCCCTAGGAAGCAGTGTGAACTTCAGAATTTGAGTAAATGACATCACATTTCAGCTTCGTCCCAATTATAAACTTCAAAGGCCCTTCAAAGATCCTGAAATCTGTGTTAAGACAAAATCCTTATTTGAAGTCAGTTCCTATCGGGAATTGGAGGATATTTATATTCCAAAACCCACACTTAAATTATAAAAGGAGTGGCCTATTTTATGCTTGAACAAAGCTCATTAGAGAAATCTCTTAATGAATGTTTTTTTCAATCATCCAACAGAGAAAATCAAAGCACATAGGGCATATTGTAAGATTTGCATGGATTGCTAGGTACTCTAGTGGATGTGTGCTCTACAAATCATGTGCCATTGATAATGTTGTGCTCATTCATCAGCATCAGTTTTAACAATAAGTTCAGCAGTGAACTTCTGTAGCATCTTTATCAAGAAAGAAGAAAAAAAAGCATGAAAGCAACCAGGCATTTCTGCTGCTCTAAAGCAACATCTCTGAGCCAGTTACACAAATAACAGCAGCATGAATTTTATATATACAAATGACATTTCAACATAAACATTGCTTAAATAATGTAGTTTGTTTCTCTGATTTACTGAATGTATTATGTGAAGAAAAGTTGTACAGATTCTAATTCCTTTTCTTCCATCATCCTGAATGACTAGTTGTCTTCATTGCCACTCCAACTTCAGCTGAAAAGGATGGAAGGTGATAATAGTCAGAAAACTACTTTCTTTTTTTGAGAGCTAGGCCCTGTAGTTTTGCCCCGAAGGCAGGGGGAATGTGGAACATCTATGGATAAGTGCTTGATCAACAGGATTTCTGTACTGGCCAGTCCCAGGCATCTTCAGTGATAGTAGCTCTGTGTTTGAATGCTATTTTAGGTATGCTCACTGTGGGGAGGATCCTGAATGAGATCCTATATGAGATGACATTTATGCAAAACATTTGAGAGCAAAGAAAACAAAGCCACAGATCAAGACTTCCAGTGTTTTAGCAGGGCCTGCTATGACGTGATGAAGGATAATGGTTTTAAACTAAAAGAGGGTAGACTTAGACTAGATAAAAGGAAGAAATGTTTCACAATGAGGGTATTGAAACACTGAAACAAGTTTCCCAGCTAAGCTGGATTGGTAACTTAGTCTAGATGGAGATGTCCCTGCACACTGCAAGGGGGATTGAGCTAGGTGACCTTTGATGGTCCTTTTCAATCTAAAGCATTCTATGATTGTAGGACAACTACACAAGCCTCAGTGTTAAGATGAAGCTCTTTTCAATGTCTCTACTTTGAGACTCTAAGTCACTGCTCATACTGAGAATCTGGGAGCAAATATTTCTCTGCCATAGGGGCCTTTTTATGGTTAGTAAGTTAGCATGTCCTCACAGGGAGGGAAACATGGGACGTCAGTGTTTGTATCAACTATCACTTCCTATAGAGAAAGTAAAATTTCATGAAGATATGGCATGAGAGCCAAAATACTTTGTCCAGTTTCCACCTTCACAGTTCCTGAAAGAACCCTCCCAGGATCATACAACAATCCATTGGGAAGTCAAATCCACATTGTGAAAGATAGAGTACCAGAGCAGCACCTCATCAAGGCACTTAGCTCCTGCTCCCCAATTCTCTGAGGATGATAATAATAAGCACTCAGTCAAACAGAGCTTTCAGGTGCCCCCTTGACTCATCTGACTCCTACTCCCTTTGTTATCACCTGGGAACAATAATGATCACTGATAATAATCATCCATTGATCTTCTGACAGCCTGACACAGCTGTACCTGGGTCATGGCCCAGAGTAGCGTGGCACTAGAAGCCCAAAATCTAACAAGTTCTAAACATAAACAGCTGTTAGAGCAGAACATTACATCACCAGAGTTGGGTCAAAATGGAAAACCACCTGAGAAAGGTCAGCTACCTATAAATAGTGATTCTAATATTTGAGTTCTCTTGGATTGCAGTGTGTTATGGTTAGCATGTCTCTGTCAGCAGATGGTCCTGAGAGTTGTCGTAGCTCAAAGGCAGCAAACACCTGGGTAAATCAATCTCCCTGAAGTCTGATGCCCCTTGAGGAGAGCTGTTGCATTGAGGGCTCACTCCAAACTTGAAGAGGGAAATGGTAGTTATAGCCTAGCCTCTTCTGCCTCTCTACCTATCCAAGTGCTTTATTAACCACATTTACTTTTTTGAGTGTTGGTGTCTATATTTTATGGTATTTTTCTGTCTAATTGTGTGTGTTCATGTGTTTCTCCTTGTATGTTTGGTGTCTGCATACATGTGCAGACTTTAAGATGTCCTGTAAGCTCTATGAATCCTGTCATGCTTGCCTCTGCAATTCAGTCACTGTTTTATCACAATGTACTTTACTAAACCACTTGTTGATCTTTAAACTGGCTTTTTAAATTTTGTTTTTTGAGTTACCTTATACTGTGAACAGTACTAGAGCTGGGTAAAGATAAATGTAGTCTTCTGTAGAAAACAAAACCTAATTAGCTGGTGAACAACCTCTTTCTATGCAATGTGTACCA
Organism: Upupa epops; assembly: GCA_013397515.1. Taxonomy (NCBI): domain Eukaryota; kingdom Metazoa; phylum Chordata; class Aves; order Bucerotiformes; family Upupidae; genus Upupa; species Upupa epops. The sequence goes on from VZRI01005933.1 coordinate 130,062, forward strand.
TGGTACACAGAGCTGCATTTGTTGGACTGGAGGTGTATGAGAAGAGCATGTGTCCTCCCACATGCTCTGTTGCTGTGCAGAAAAAATAACCTGTCATTCAGCCAGCACATAACCATTCCTGCTGACGCTTTCCCTTGTGCCTCATGCACGAGGCTGATGGTTTGCTCAGGACAGTTGAGCAGAGGAGGTGGTGAGCACACACATGTGCTGCTGATGCACTTCCCCTTTGTATGACTGGGAACATGAGCTGTGTCAGTAAGGATGGGCGTGTGGAAGGATCTTGTTCTTCTATCTTTTGTCCTCTCTATCTCTAGCTGGAAGAATTAAAAACAAACATAACTGTTCTAAACATGTGACAGAAGTCTTTCTTCTCCCTCCATTAAATTATTGCTAAACATTTATTAAAAGTTGTGTAATATTCTACCTTTTAAGGAAACTAATATTAAAATTAATTTGGCTTTTGTTGCTTGTGTTTTCAATAAATGTACTTGGGAAATTCTCATTGAATGATCTTGGGTGGAGTAGACTGTACAAGTTTTAACATCCTCATCAGCATCAGAACTCATCTTTCCCTGTTTGAAAGATTTAATAACTAAATTATTGTGCCTTTCTACTCATATTCAAACCTTTTTCTGAAAGGCTAGCAGACTCCTCACCCTGTGCGCAAATCCTTTCTCTCTGCCTCCTCTTCCACAGTCTAATGCCACTTCTAAGTGCCTCTGTCTCCCAGTCTTGTCTTCCCACATTCTCCAAGGTCATCTATAGCTGAATTTCTACCTAATGACTGCCCACATGCATTACCACTTCCTCTTAGATACAGTTTTATAAGTGCCTACCAGGAGTAGCCTGTTGAAAGAATTATGATTGAAAGAATTACGATCATTACACAAGTTTTAATCCTAAAATTACATCTAAACTGCTCTGGGTTGTGTATGCCATCTGCTTACTCAGTATACTCGGTGTCTGAGCTGCTCTAGCAGATTTAGGACCTGCCTGGGGTGGGTCATTACTTGGTTACTGAGACTTTGAGGGCAGGGAGCTCTCAAAGGATAAATCCGTATCAGGCATTGTAGCAGCATGTAGCATGTCCAAACTGAGAATGAACTGGCTGAAAAACTGCAAGGGTTATAGCCGTGTCAGAATTGTGTCATCATTCAAGCTTGCCCTGTGGAAAACTATTAATTTATGCTTGTGCTAACCAAGCTGCGAGAGAGTGCACAGCACTCTTTAAATATATGTGATTATCTAGCCCTAGTGGGGGGCTGTCTACATAGCACTGCATAAATCATAGAGGTACACAGGGTGTCTCCTTTGCAGAACCCACTTGGAGAAATCTACATTTTGTTGTTCAGAAGGCAGGAGGCCAGTGGTAGGCCACCCCTGCTGCAGTAATGGGAGATTTGGAAGAAGGTGTTGCATTGGAGTTGCTCCCATGTTGCAATAACTATTGCTTCATCCACCTTGACCTCTGTCTCGCAACAGTACTGGCAACTGTCCTGTGAACAGTAGGCAAAACCCTGGCCATTCTGCAAGTCTAGCAGTCTGCTGTTCTAGACAGCTGCCCATGCAGCCTATGCCTTGTGGCAGCTTTGCCTCTCTTGAAGGCCTGTTGTGTCCTGCATTTCTACTGCATCCCTGAGGGAGGTACTGACCCACAAGAAACGGCAAAGCTGGCTTAGCATGCCAGATGTGCTTTATTTTTGCAAGGAGGGCAGCAGCTAGTGTGTTCTCACTCCAGAAAATGGTGCAGTTCTCCACTGATCTAGGTTCAGGCCAGACTTAAAATCACACGGCCTAAGTTGTATCACAGGGAAAAGACACTTTTCATTTTTTCCTGTTTGTGCAGTGCCAAGAATAACAAAGGCTTCCATAAATAAAAGTGATAAATTACAATCCCCCAGAGTGTCTCTGTGACTGCCACATTCTGTGCTTCAATGTGATTTTACAGATTAATTAGTTGTGAGAGGTGTTATTTTCTTGCGGAATGAAACAGATCTTGCAATAGCATGGAAGACAACATCTACCTAATGCTGCTTCCACTCTGTCTGCAGGAAGAAAATTGAAAGGGCCATTAAAAAGTAATCTTGAAGGGAACCATCAAGATGCACACACTATTTAGAAGAATCGTGAGGTGGTATTCCCTTCCTTTCCTCTCCTCACTCTGTTTACTGCTACCGTTTCTTGTGACACATCTGAAAAGCAGATTATAAGCAGGGTTGACAGATTTTACACCCTTTTGCATAGTCAGCAGTATTTCCATCTCATCAGACTAAAGTCATAGCCCTCAGCCTGGTAGGCTCTCACCATTTTTGCTGTCAGCCAGCAATGAAAGATCTGCAAAGAGTCTTCCACTTGGGAAACCACAGGCAGTCTCAGGAAGCAGGCAAGCCTCAGTGCCCTCCCTACCTCTTTCTTATCTCTCTGTTTCTTGTGGGTATGGCAGGGAGTTTGAATATACTGGCTCCAAAAAGAGCCAGCAGCATGAATCACATTGGTGAGGGGAAAATCAGCTTTCCAGGCTTTTCAGTTCAACAATATACATTGAAGATTAAACTTTCAGTTATAAATATGGTTGGTTTTGGGGAAATCAATGAAAAATAGAATCATAGAATCATAGAATCATCAGGGATCAGAAGGGACCTCAAAAGATCATCTATCTAATACTCCTGCCACAGCAGGATCACCCAGACCAGGTCCAGGTGGGTTTCAAATGTCTCCAGAAAAGGAGACTCCAGAAACCCCCCAGGCAGCCCCCTCCAGTGCCCCATCTACCTCCCTGGGAAGAAGTTATAGAATTGGTCAGGGTTGGAAGGGAC